>AP025380.1:10128092-10728092 GCA_030295005.1 Cephonodes hylas | reverse complement strand
AAGGCAGAGAAACACGCGCCAGCTGAAATTGTTACCAGGGATACATAAGTTTGCAAGAGTACACATACCCACAGATTGAGTGTTAGCGTACTTTTGTTACGTGTCGCGTTCAGTAGGTTAATCAACCTATGTGCAATTTAGTTAAGCTGTGGTCGGTTTATCGCGCATGCGTGAAAGTAAACCTAGCTTTACAATACTAGCTACTAGCTTACACGCTGGGGTAAAAATAGAAAATGTTTTGTTTTCAAAGACCAGTTCCATTTTTAATACAAATATTATGTATTCTCCATTACATAACATTACAGTACTGGTCAAAATTTAATGGAGAATTTATATCACCCAAGACTTTGATTTTATAACCCCATTGTTATCATTAACACGGGGTATCCTATATAAAGAGATGGGGTGATAAAATCACGCGGGAAATATGGCGTCACGTTTCTACCCCGTGATTTTTACCAGGGTTGCATAAACGTGCAGCGGTATAAACCGTCACAGAATAAGTACAGTTGAGGATTAACGTAGCGTCTACTTGAGCAGTCTGACGAAATGTAGCACAATATATTATTTAAGCTGTGTCATCGGTAACGGAGAGCTATAGAGCGCCTGCGCGAGAATCGACCGCAAGTCCCTTCTCTGTTTTCCTCATTAGGACAAAATTTCTTTTTTATAAAATTGTTAGCATTTCAAAATGTAAAAAGTATGTAATTATTTATTTATTTATTGACTTAGCTTGGTTACTAGGGTTAACTATCGGAGTTTACTTTTATAATTTTAACATTTAAATTTTGACATCTTGGCATTTTAAGAAATAGAAATAAGTTAAAACATAAACCATACAGAAATTAATGATTCTTCAACATTATTCTATTTTTTAAAGACATCAAATTATCCTCGAAAGGTACGCATTCCTACTGAAAACTGAACTAAGAATTTTCATAATATAAAAACTCAACTCACTATGTTGCCTCTTAACAACAAGTCAGTGTGACTATAGCGAGCTAGAATAGAAAGCAAATATTTACTCCGCCCCTTTCGCGCAGGCGCTTTAAGACTTTGATGCTCTCACCACAGCTTAAATATTTCGAAGAAGATAGACTTCTACAACTGGTTGTGACGAAATAATATTTAATCTGTGCAACTATGCATTTCTTTACGCTCATGGATTCCTGGTCCAAACTACAGTTTTTCCATGTTCAGCCCTTGTTTCATGACGTCATTGCTTTTTGAAAAGCCCATATGGGAGAGTGAAAATTTAATTTTCGTTATGGCCTTAAAAGAGAATATGTTGGCTTAATTCAATATTTTTCATTCATACTGCAATGTAGTCATGATTTTTAATACACGTGATTACCTGTAATCACACATCAGGTGGACTTCTGTCTATAACCCCACAAAAACTCTACAATTTTATTGGCATCATTGGACTGTTCAACACGTGACAACTGAACTTTATTCCAGGGTTGCAAAGACGAGTAGCAGCATGATTTGCATCTTAATAGACTGAGCTACTAAGTCGCAAGGCCTCGAGGTTTAGGCGCGCGGTCGAAAATCTCACCGGTCATGGGGTCAATCTACAGACATAGCTCATAGTTATGTACTTTGAAAAGTTAGAGCTGTGTATTCGCAATTAATTGCCACGTAATTTAACGATTAAAGAAAACAAGGTAAGGTAACCTCTACACCTAAAAGTTATTAGTAATTTGTTAGCTATGTATGTAGTCCGCCAAGTCGCACTGATGGCGAGGCCAGTTTGATGGACTAAACACTCTCTCTTAGCTCTACTAACGCCATTGCACGTCGGTTCAAACAGGACGCCATCTAGATAACAGATAGACAGATTAACAGTAAATGTCGCTGAAATATTTATAAAGGGATGGATAGTTTTCACGTTCACTAACGCCAGTGCACGTCAGTTCAACACGTGACAACTGAAATGTGTACCAGGGTCGCATAACCGGGTAGCAGCGTGTGTCGCGCAGACTAAATGCTAATGGAACCTTTTGCGACGTCCCATGCAGTAGTCAAAGATAATTGTACGAAATGTACTTAAACTGTTGGACAGACTCAGTCCGCCTGCGTATATCTGCCCGGTGATTTTTGTTAGATTTTACTAATAAAATCTCAAAGTAAGAAATAGTTTGATAAAATTTTCTAAAGAAAATATATTCATTAAAATGGTAGTTACATTTGTACTACTCAAGTTGTCGATCATTTTAATATGCAAAATTTGTATTTTGATGTAGTACAAAACGTATCTTAAAGTTTAGATAAAAAATTCAGATAGGCAGTGATGTAGGCTGCAGTTGATAATAATATTTTAAGATTTTGCCATTAGTCTAAAGGAAGAAAGTACAACGAAAAGATTGCGATCCCAGAATTCAACTTGCAAAATATGTATGTTTTTATTTTTAAATGTAAACATACAAAGCTTGTGCAATGAGATAGATGTCGCTGAAAGATTTCATAAGGGATGATTTCAGAATCAGCGCCAGTGGTTCAACACGTGACAACTGAAATATATACCAGGCTTGCATAACCGGGTAGCAGTGTGTGTCGCACAGACTAAATATTAATTCAACGAAGCGTAGTTCCGCTTCCAGTAGGTAAATAAATTATACGCTCTGTATTTAAACTGTAGACAGACTCAGGATGCCATCTAGCCTGCATTCTCGTAAATAAGTATAAAATATAAAAAAAAACCTTAGATCACAATCAATCTCGCAAGACCACAAACAATCGAGAGATTGTGAGCCGTAACATACTGCTTA
Organism: Cephonodes hylas; assembly: GCA_030295005.1. Lineage (NCBI taxonomy): Eukaryota > Metazoa > Arthropoda > Insecta > Lepidoptera > Sphingidae > Cephonodes > Cephonodes hylas. The sequence continues at coordinate 10,725,321 of AP025380.1, read as the reverse complement.
CAATTTAAAGCATTATTATCGGGATTATTAATAGCACCCATATTAATATTAAGGCCACTCCGTGAAATATTCATATTTTTTTCTCGAAAATCTATTATAATTTTATATTTACACCTCACTGTATCATCTCTGACATGAGAACTCACTATGATATAATAGACCGCATTTAGTACAGGGTTTATTAAAAACATGTTTTACAACATAGGTCATAGGGGTTCTTCAAATACGAGTTCATACTGCCCTCTTGAGTCCACAAGCAACAATTTGTCATTGGCGGAACACGACAAGCCACGTGTTTAGTCAGAAAGTAGAACCAGGGGATCATGGCAGAGAAAGGGTCTGCATTGTCACAGACTAAATTTAAGCACGATAAACTTAGCAGAGCATTCAGCAGATGCCATGACAAAATTTTTACAATTTACTCTGTCTGTGTAATGAACTTATCACGCATGCGTAACAACGATTGGTTGTCTGCTTAAAATGATTCAACTAGCGGTTTTATTTTGGATCTGATATCGTACTGAATAAAATTTGGCTAGCACTTATTTTTTACAGGGAATCTTTGAAACGTCCTGCAATGTTTAGATCCTATTACAATAATAACAAAATTTTATGTGATTAATAAAGTTTTCTAAAATTAAATATATGAATGAACTAGATGTCGCTAAAATAATAAAGGGATGGTTTCACAGCGTGTTTCACATTCACTAACGCCAGTGCACGTCGGTTCAACACGTGACTACTGAAATGTATACCAGGGTCGCATAGTTAGGCAGCAGCGTCTAACGCACAGACTAAACGTTAATGAAACTTTGTGTTGCGTCCTATGTAGTAGTCAAAGATAATAAGTACGAGATGTACTTAAACTGTTGACTAGTCTCAGTGCGCCTGCGTATAAAAAGGGTGGAGGTTTATATCTCCCTACATTAGGCAGGATACGTATCTCTCACATTGATTCAAAGCGCCCCCTGTCACAGAACTCTTGAAACCTTAACTAGTTACATCCTTTTAAGAAAAGCTGGATATAGAAGCTAAAAATATTTGTATCAAAGGCGCGGATGTGAGTGTGTGCTTGGCTGGTAGTGAGCTCGCACTCCCGGCCGCTGTCCCCTACTCCCCCGGAGACTGTCGGGTGCTGGGTCTGCCCTCTGGCCCGGTTCTTAGTGACCCAGCGCTCCCTAGCCTCCCCCGGGGGCCCCATGTTAGTGCCGGACCCAGTTTCTTTTAAAATGTTAGCTTCCAAAATCTGTGCAATTGAATAGAGGTAGATGTCGCTGAAGGATTGTAGAGGGATGGTTCCAGAATCAGCAGCGCCAGTGGTTCAACACGTGACAACTGAAATGTATACCAGGGATGCATAGTCGAGTAGTAGAGTCTGTCGCACAGACTAAACATTAATGCGACGTACCATACTTACGCTAGCAGTACGTAAATATATATTACGCTCTGTATTTAAACTGTTGAGGGACAGTTTAAATACAGAGCGTAATATATATTTACGAAGTCCATTATAAGACCTGTCGTACTGTATGGATCAGAGTGTTGGGCAACAAAGAAGACGGATGAAAGGCGACTGCATGCAGCAGAAATGCGAATGTTGCGATGGATGTGTGGTATAACACGGAGTGACAGAGTGAGGAATGAATACGTTAGGGGAAGTCTGAAAGTAGCTCCTGTGATAGAAAAGATGAAAGGAAACCGTCTGTCGTGGTATGGGCACATTATGAGAAGGGATGAATCATATGTAGGAAAAAAGGTGATGAATATGAAAGTGGATGGATGGGCGGGCCGAGGAAGGCCAAAGAAGAGATGGATGGAGTGCGTGGCTGAAGATATGAAAAATAAAGGGGTGAATGAAGACATGACGGCTGACAGGGATGTGTGGAAGGAGAAAACATACTGCGCCGACCCCAAGGATGAAATTGGAACCAGGGCAGGGAGATGATGATGATGATTTAAACTGTTGAGGGACTCAGGACGCCTGTGTATGAAGCAAGACGCCATCTAGCCACACGTTACGAGCATCTCTACATACTCGTATGTCAGCATAAAATTTTCAAAACTATTTTATAATGAAAGTCGCGAGATTATAAACTATCGAGAGATAGTGAACCGTAATATATTATATACTTCTTGCAATTTGAAGCATTATTATCAGGAAGATAAATAGCTCCCATACAAATATTACGGCCCCTCAACCTAACCTAACAAGCAGCCATAGTTATTAAGTTAAAACTTTGCAAAACAAATAATACAAATACTGTCCAGTACAGAAGACTAAGAAAGAGTACTCAATGCGATCTCCCATAGACAACAAAGGATGGAAATGTAGGAAGATATTCGTAATCTTTTCTCAACTTTTATATTAATCTATTTAAACCACGCTATATAGTTAGGAACATGAAAACTCGGTATAATTGACCGCATTTAGAACTGGTTTAAAAAACATGTTAAAAAACGGAGGGATTCGTCAAATAAGAGTTTATACTGCCCTCTTGAGTTTACTAGCAACAATTTGTTATTGACGGAACACGTCAAGCCACGTGTTTAATCGGAACTCGGTACCAGGGGATCATGGCAGAGAAAGGGTCTGCATTGTCACAGATTAAATTTAAGTACGATAAACATAGTATAAGCATTCAGCAGATGCCTTGAAAAAAATTGTACAATTTACTCTGACTGTGTAAAGAACTTATCGCGCATGCGTAAAAATAGAGATAACGATAGAATGTCAACTTAAAATGATTCAACTAGCGGTTTTATTTTGCATCTGATATCGTACGGAATAAAATTTGGCTAGCACTTATTTTTTACAGGGAATCTTTGTAACGTCCTGCAATGTTTAGATCCTATTACAATAATAACAAAATGTTATGTGGTTAATAAAGTTTTCTAAAATCAAATATATGAATGAACTAGATGTCGCTAAAATTAATAAAGGGATGGTTTCACAGTAAATTTCACATTCACTAACGCCAGTGCACGTCGGTTCAACACGTGACAACTGAAATGTATACCAGGGTCGCATAGTCGGGGAGCAGCGTGTAACCCATAGCCTAAACTTTATCGCAACGTTCTGTGACGTCCCATGCAGTAGTCAAAGATAATTGTACGAGATGTACTTAAACTGTTGGACAGACGCAGCGCCCCTGCGTATAAAAAGGGTGGTGCTTTATATCACCCTACATCAGGCAGGATACGTTTCTCTCACATTAATTCAAAGCGCCCCCCGTTATAGAATTTATCAAATCTTAACGAGTTACATTCTTTTTAACTAAAAGTGGATATAGAAGCTAAAAGTATTTGTATGAAAAGGCGCGGTTCTGACTGTGTCTATCTGGTAGTGAGCGCGCACTCCCGGCCGCCGCGCTGTCCCACTTATGCCTCGCACGGAGACTGTTAGCTATGTACGTCTGTAGCTAACAGTTACTACGTTACCTGGGTCTGTCCCCTAACCCTGTTCGCCTCTCCTTAGTGGACCTGCGCCCTCTAGCCTTCCCCGGGGGCCTCATGTTAGTGCCGGACCCAGTTTCTTTTAAAATATAAGCTTGCAAAATCTGTGCAATTGAATAGAGGTAGATGTCGCTAAAGGATTGTAGAGATATGGTTTCAGAATCAGCAGCGCCAGTGGTTCAACACGTGACAACTGAAATGTATACCAGGTTTGCATAGTCGGACAGAAGAGTCTGTCGCACAGACTAAACATTAATGCGACGTGACGTACTTACGCTAGCAGTACGTAAATAAATTGTACGCTCTGTATTTAAACTGTTGAGGGACTCAGGGTCTCTTCGCAGTGCAAGGGCGTCAATTTTTTCGGAAAGAATCCGGTCATCGATGATTCGCGCAGCTCGTCGTTGGATGCGGTCGAGTGGAAGCAGCTGGCATTGAGATGCCCCAGCCCAGAGATGGGAACAGTATTCCATATGGGGCCGGACCTGCGCCTTATAAAGCTGAAGGTGCTGAGCCGGCGTGAAATAGCGTTTTGCTCTGCTGAGCACCCCAAGCTTTTTCGAAGCCAGATTGGCTTTAGCTTCCAGGTAACCGCAAAATTGGACGGTACTCGAAACATCGACAGGATTCCGAGGCTTGACGAAATACCAAGAGAAGTGCCAATGAACTGAGGTGATATTGGAAAGGGAGTCTTTTTTGCGGTGAATGCGCAAACTTGTGTCTTCAATTGATTGAATTGGACCAAATTTTGTCTACCCCAATCTGCAGCTTAATCCAATAAATGATCAATTTCCGACACAAGCCTTTTCCGGCAATCATAGACTTTATTTAGTAAAAACTTTGCAAAACAGATAAGACAAATACTGTCCAGTACAAAAGTCTAAGAAAGAGTACTCAATGCGGTCTCCCATAGACAACATAGTATGGAAATTTAGGAAGGTATTCGTAATCTTTTCTCGACTTTTATATTAATTATTTACGCAACACAGTGAAGTTAGAAACATGAAAACTCGGTATAATATAATTGACCGCATTTAGAACTGGTTTTAAAAACATGTTAAAAAACGGAGGTTTTCGTCAAATAAGAGTTTATTATACTGCCCTCTTGAGTTTACTAGCAACAATTTGTTATTGACGGAACACCACAAGCCACGTGTTTAGTCGGTACTCAGTACCAGGGGCTCATGGCAGTGAAAGGGTCTGCATTGTCACAGATTGAATATAAGCACAATGAAAGTAGCGATGTGTTCAGTAGATAGTCTGGAAAAATTGATACAATTCATTCTGTCTATATGAAGGACTTATAGCGCATGCGTAAAAATAGGGGTGATTAAATTGAAGGAATGGAGGAGTGATGAGAAGTTTTGGGATCATGTATTTATTGAAATAAAATACCATTTATTAAGCGGCACTAGTTTTAAAAAAACAGTATAAAAAATGTTAAAAAATGACGATACAAAAGAACTTGTAAAAGTCTATTTGAATAAAGGAGATTTGACTTTGACTTTAAGGCATGTGAGCACTTTTTTTAACATAAATACATATGTAATATAGTGAAAAAGGTACAGCAATGATTGGATGGAAAAATCGGACAGGATGTGCATCAGTAGGATTAATATTTTATACGTATAACCATAAGATTGCGATCCCAGTATTCAACTAACAAAATATTTCAAATTCATAATACGATAATATATATATATATATATATATATATATATATATATATATATATATATATATATATATATATATATATATATATATATATATATATATAATTAATATATACCAGGGTTGCATAACCGGGTAGCAGCCTGTGTCGCACAGACTAAATGTTAATGGTACGTAGCGTACTTCCGCTTGCAGTAAAAAAACTGTACGTCCTGTATTTAAACTTTTGAGGGTTTCAGAGTCACTCCGTGTCAAATAGATGGGTTTTCAGTCATCATTCAGCGAAACGTACATTCGAACATATATATTATAACATATATATATTCTTGAATTAACCTATGAATTATCAAAGTACATAATAGGCAGAAGAATCTTCCGGCACCCGCGTTTCTTTAGCTATGTTGCAATTTCCTCAGAAAATCGTTGCCAAACAATTGCCATTCTCTGGAACTTTTCTATTCGGTAAATGTTGATATAAAATACTTTTTCACGTGTTTTTCCCACTTGTTTATTCAACTTACAAAATATATATTTATTAAAAATGTAAACTTCAAAGCTTGTAAAAGGAGGTAGATGTCGCTGAAAGATTTATACAGGGATGCGCTTTCAGAATCAGCGCCAGTGGTTCAACACGTGACTACAGAAACATATACCAGGGTTGCAAAGTCGAGCAACAGCCTAAGTCACACTGACTAAACGTAAATAGTGCATAGCGTACTTCCGCTTGCAGTTGGTAAATAAACTGTACGCTCTATATTTAATCTATTGGCAGACTCAGGGCGCCTGCATATCGAACAGGACGCCATCTAGATAAGATAGATAGATTCATAGTAGAGGTCGCTGAAAGATGTATAAGAGAATAGTTTCACGTTTAACTAACGCCAGTGCTCGTCGGTTCAACACGTGACAACTGAAATGTGTACCAGGGTCGCATAACCGGGTAGCAGCGTATGTCGCACTGACTAAGCGTTAATGGCACGCAGCGTACTTCCGCTTCTAGATAAAAGGTTTGTACGTTCTGTATTTAAACTGTTGAGTGGCTCAGAATCTCTGCGTATCACACAGATGGGGTTTCAGTCGTCATTGAACCAAACGTACCTTCGAACATACCTACTTGTATGAACTATGAATTATCAAGAGTTCTATTCCCGCCCCCACGTTTCTTTAGCTACGGTGCATTTTCCTCAGTTATTCGGAGCCAAACAATTGGCATTCTGTGGAACTTTTTTAGATTTCATGCTGCAAATGTTGATTTCAAATATTTTTCACGAGTTTCTTTCTAGTGGTACTTCAATTAACGAAATATATTTTTATTAGAAATTGTAAATTTGCAACAAATTTCTTTGTGCAATAGAAATGAGGTGGATGTTGCTGAAAGATTTATAAAAGGGTTTTCAGTCAGAATCAGCGCCAGTGGTTCAACACGTGGCAACTGAAATGTGTACCAGGGTCGCATAGTCGGGCAGCAGCCTGTATCGTATAGACTAAACGTTAATGGTACGTAGCGTACTTCCGCTTGCAGTAGGTAAAGAAACTGTACGCTCTCTACTTATTCTGTAAAACAGTTTTAGGACGCCTCCGTATCTAATAGGTGGAGTTTCAGTCGTCATTCAGCGAAACGCACGTACATACGTACTGTATAATATACTTTATACATTCTACTGAGATGTTAATAATGGTAAAATTTCAAACAATAAATTATTTCATTTAAGCGGTCTCATATTTAATTGGTAACAATTATTTTTATTTATGTAAAGAATATCATGTACCAATGTTTCGATAGAAAATTCACATAGACTGTGCGTCAAAATAATATTTTAAGAATATCCTTGAAAACAGTCTAACCGACTATCATATAACCGAAAGATTGCGATCCTCGTATTTAAGTTACAAAATATATTTTAACTAGCTTTATAATATTAGTATGGATTTAAAATACGATCTTTGAAAGACTTGTGCAATTGAAATAAGGTAGATGTCGCTGAAATATGTAGTAAATATAAAGTAGTAGTTTCACATTCACTAACGCCAGTGCACGTCAGTTCAACACGTAACAGCTGAAATGTTTACCAGGGTCGCATAACCGGGTAGCAGCGTGTATTGCACAGACTAAACATTCAAGGTTTGTATGTAACGTACTTTCACTGGCAGTAGGTAAAAAAAATATATGCTCTGTACTTATTCTGTTAACAAACTCCTGCATATCGATAAGGACTCCATCTAGATAAGATAGAGAGATTCATAGTAGAGGTCGCTGAAAGATTTATAAGGGAATAGTTTCACGTTTAACTAACGCCAGTGCTCGTCGGTTCAACACGTGACTACTGAAATATATACCAGGGTTGCATAACCGGGTAGCTGCGTGTGTCGCACAGACTAAATATTAATGGTACGTAGGGCACTTTTGCTTGCAGTAGGTAAATAAAGTGTACGCCCTCTACTTATTCTTTAGATAGACTCAGGGCGCCTCCGTATTAAAAAGGTGGAATTTCAGTCTTGATTCAGCGAAACGCATCAATATCAATAAACGCATCAATCAGCACATACGTACTGTATATACATTATACATTATATATTCTACTGAGATGTTGATACCGGAAAAATTACAAACAATCCCTTAACCGAACTCTATAAATGATCAGTAATCAAATTGAAAGAAGGATTGCGTGTTCATAATTTTAGGGATTATTTATTTCGTGAAAGGAAATATCATTTATTTATATTTAAGTCATGTGGTCTTATATTTTAATTGGTATATTTTTTTATGTAGAGAAAAAGTTGTAGCAAACTTTTGTTAAAAAATTCATATAGACGTGCGTCAAGTTAAATTGTTAAGAATAAACTTGACAACAGTCCAATCGACTATAATATAAATATAACCGAAAGATTGCGATCCTCGTATTCAAGTTACAAAACATATTTTTAATTTAAAATACCATCTTTGAAAATGCAATTAAAATGAGGTAGATGTCTCTGAAATATTTATAAAAAGATAAATAGTTCACTAACGCCATTGCACGTCGGTTCAACACGTAACAATTGAAATATATACCAGGGTTGCATAGGGGGATTGCAGCGTCTAACGCACGGACTAAACATTACTGGTACATAGTACTTTTGATTGCAGTAGGTAAATAAATTGTACGCTCTGTTGGCAGACTCAGGGCGCGTGCATATCGAACAGGACGCCATCTAGATAAGATAGATAGATTCATAGTAGAGATCGCTGAAAGATTTATAATGGGATGGTTTCAAATTCACTAACGCCAGTGCACGTCAGTTGAACACGTGACGGCTGAAATGTATACCAGGATTGCATAGTCGGGGCGGAGCAGCGTGTGTCGTACAGACTTAACAATAACGGAACGTAGCGTACTTCCGCTTGCAGTATGTAAAAAAACTGTACTTCCTGTATTTAAACTGTAGAGGGTCTTAGAGTCCCTGCGTATCAGACAGATGGGGTTTCAGTCGTTATTCAGCCAAACGTGACCCCGAACTCACTTATATGAATATATTATGAATTATCAAAGTAATAGGCACAAGAATCTTCCCGCACCCACATTTCTTTAGCTAAGTTGCAGTTTCCTTAAAAAAAACTGAGCCAAACAATTGTCAGATTCCATACTGCAAATGTTGATATCAAATAAATTTTCACGTATTGAACTTACAAAATATGTTTTTATTTTAAACTTTAAACCTGCAAAGCTAAACAAGTTCGACGTACATAGGTAGATGTCGCTGAAAGATTTACTAAGGGAAGTTTATCAGCGCCAGTGGTTCAACACGTAACAGCTGAAATGTGTACCAGGGTTGCATAACCGGGTAGCAGCGTGTGACACACAGACTACACGTAAATGGTACATAGCGTTCTTTGGCTTGTAGTAGGTAAATAAATTGTACGCTCTTTACTTATTCTGTAGACAGATTCAGGGCGCCTGTGTATTAACGTGGAGTTTCAGTCGTCATTCAGCGAAACGCACGTACATCCGTACTGTACATACCAGTGGCGTGCCTAGGGTGTCAAACTAAGGCAAGCCCAAATGTTTATTTAGTAGCAGCATACTTTTTTTGGTACGTAGGACTAATAAATACCTACCGGTTAGTACTCACATTCACGTTTATAGCGTTATTTTATAAATGAACAATCGTTAAGTTCGTTATTCGGAACTATGTAAGGCAAGTCGGGCTTTCGGGCTTCTATGGAAGTACCGCCACTGAGTACAATGTATTACATACATTGTACAGTCTACAGCGATGTTAAAACGGAAAAATTACAAACTATACCCGTACTGAATTCTATAATTGATCGGTAATCAAATTGAAGGAACGAGTTGTGATAAGAATATTTGAGATTATTTTTTCCTTGAAAGGAAATATCTTTTATTAAGTCATATGGTCTCATATTTAAATTGGTTACAATTTATTTATTTATGTAGAGAAAAACATGTACCAATGTTGAGATAGAAAATTCAGATGGACTGTGCATCAAAATAATATTTTAAGAATAAACATGAGAACAGTCAAGCGACTAAATTATTACCAAAAATTGTTACGTTCGTATTCAAGTTACAAAATATATTTTAAATTTAAAATACCATCATTGAAAATGCAATTGAAATGAGGTTAATGTCGCTGAAATATTTATAAAGGGATGGATAGTTTCACATTCACTAACGCCAGTGCACGTCGGTTCAACACGTGACTACTGAAATGGGTACCAGGGTCGCATAACCGGGTAGCAGGGTGTGTCGCACAGACTAAACGTTAATAGTACGTAGTGTGCTTTTGCTTGCAGTAGGTAAATAAATTATAGGTTCTGTACTTATTCTGTTGGCAGACTCAGGGCGCCAAACAGAACGCCATCTAGATATGATATGTAGATAGATTCATAGTAGATGTCGCTGAAAGATTTATAAGGGAATAGTTTCACGTTCAACTAACGCCAGTGCTCGTCGGTTCAACACGTGACAACTGAAACATATACCAGGGTTGCATAACCGGGTAGCAGCGTGTGTCGCACAGACTAAAAGTTAGTGGTACGTAGCGTATTTCCGCTTGAAGTAGGTAAAAAAATATACGTTCTGTATTTAAACTGTTGAGGATCTCAAAGTCCCTGCATATCAAATTGATGGGGTTTCAGTCGTCATTCAGCCAAACGTACATTCGAAGTTTCGAACATAATTGTATTAACATGATATGAATTATCAAAGTTCTATTCCTCGTGTACGTTTCTTTAGCTAGGATGCAATTTCCTCAGAAAATCGCAGCCAAACAATTTATTTATTATACTTTCTTGTACACTATATGATCTTATTGAACATATGTAACATACAACTTTAGCGGGACACAAAATATATATATAGCTACAACAGGCGGTGTTATTGCTAGCTGCGATTTCTTCCAGACAACCCACCGGAATGAAAAGTTGCAGTTGTCTACAAAAATACTTATAAATAAATAAATTGCACAAACATACTTAACTTAATAAAATGTCTACAAATTTAAAGAAAGAGATGAGTGTAGATATGTGCATAATTATATAATTATTTTACAAAAAAGCAAAGTTTAAATTTGTGTGTGGTGAGCTTTTAAAAATGGGAAGCGATTTGGCTTTTCGTATTGGCAAGGGCAATTCATTCTACAGGCGTGCAGCATGCACTGGAAATGAACTGCTGAGCAATGTGGTGCTATGCTTAGGTATTTCAAGTAACAGATTATCTGACGATCGAAGAGGTCGTGCATGTGTAGCGCTAAGGAATCTTGCTTTTGCAATTACCATTCTGTGGAACTTTTCTAGATTCCATGCTGCAAATGTAGATATCATTCAATTTTCACGTGTTATTACCACGTATTTATTCAACTTAAAAAATATGTTTCTATTTTAAAATATAAACTTTAAATCCGTGCAATGAACTATAACAATATCGCTGAAAAACTTACAAAGGGTGATTTCAGAATCAGCGCCAGTGGTTCAACACGTGACTACTGAAATGTATACCAGGGTTGCATAACCGGGTAGCACGTGTGACACACAGACTAAAAATTGATGGTACGCATCGTACTTCCGCTAACAGTAGGTAAAAAAAATGTACGTAGTGTATTTAAACTGTTGAGGGTCTTTACTTATATTGTAGAGAGATTCAGGTGGAGTTTCAGTAGTTACATTATATATTCTACTGAAATGTAGATAACTAAAAATTTTCAAACAATCCGGAACCGAACTCTATAATTGATCAATAAATCAAATTGAAGGAATAATTGCGTGATAAGAATTTTTGGAATCATTTATTCCTTGAAAGGAATAATCATTTATTTATATTTAAATCATGTGGTCTCATATTTTAATTGTTAACAATTTATTTTGTTATGTAGAGAAAAGCATTATCAATGTCTAGATACTACATAGATTCACATAGACTGTGCGTCATAATAATATTTTAAGAATAAACTTGACAACAGTCGAAGCGACTAACATAATTACCAAAAGACTGCGATCCTCGTATTCAAGTTACAAAATATTTAAGTTTAATTTAAAATACCATATTTAAAAATGCAATTGAAATTAGGTAGATGTCGCTGAAATATTTATAAAGCGATAGTTCCACATTCACTAACGCCAGTGCACGTCGGTTCAACTCGTAACAACTGAATTGTATACCAGGATCGCATAACCGGGTAGAAGCGTGTGTCGCACAGACTAAACGTTAATGGTACGTATAGCATACTTCCGCTTGCAGTTTGTAAACAAATTGTACGTTCTGTATTTAAACTGTTGAGGCACTCAGAGTCCCTGCGTATCAAATAGATGGGGTTTTAGTCGTAATTCAGCCAAACGCACATTCGAACATACTTGTATTAACATATGAATTATCAAAGTAATATCCAGAAGAAGTTTCTTCTGCGGGAAGATTCCCGCACCCACATTTCTTTAGCTAGGGTGCAATTTCGCAAAAAAAAATCTGAGCCAAACAATTGTCATTCTGTGTGGATCTTTTCAAGATTCTACTCTGCAAAATATGTTTATCCCTACAAATATTATAAATGCGAAAGTAACTCTGTCTGTCTGTCTCGCTTTCACGTAAAAACTACTGAAAGGATTTTGATGAAACTCTACAATAATATAGCTTATACATCAGAATAAAACGTAGGATAGTTTTTATCCCGGAAAATGTAGTATTTCCGTGGGAATTTGTATTTCTGGATCTACCAAAGTGATTTGAATGAAATTTGTTATAGAGAGAGGTAGAGCTCACAGAATTAACACGGGATAGTTTTTATACCGGGAAATGAAGTATTCCCGTGGGAATGGGTATTTCTGCATCTACTGAGACAATCAAAATGATTTTTGGTATGGAGATAAATAGGAACCAAGGAAGTAACATAGGATAGTTTCTATCCCAGAAAATGTAGTATTCCCGTGGGAATGGGTATTTATGGTTCTACCAAGTCGATTTGAATGATTTTTGGTATAGAGATAGGTAGGGGTCACAGAATTAACATGGGATAATTTTATCCTGGAAAATTTATTCCCGCGGGATAAACATGTTATAAATGCGAAAATAAGTCTATCGAAGTTTTACTTTTTTACTTACTTATTATATCTTTCTGCACTCAACCCTGTAGTCTACGCGGACGAAGTCGCGGGCAACAGCTATATTAAATAATTTTTACGTGTTATTCCCACATGTTTATATAACTTACAAAATAAGTTTTTATTTTATAATGTAAACTTGCTAAGTTTGTGCAATGAGGTAGATGTCGCTGAAAGATTTACAATGGGATGGTTTCAGAATCAGCGCCAGTGGTTCAACACGTGGCAACTGAAATGTATACCAGGGTTGCATAACCGGGTAGCAGCATTTCGCACAGGCTAAACGTTAATGCGACGTATCGTACTTCCGCTGGCAGTAGGTAAAACAATTGTACGCTCTGTATTTAATCTATTGGCAGACTCAGGGCGTTGGCATTTCAAACGGGACGCCATCTATATAAGATAGGTAAATTCATAATTCATAGGTCTCTGAAAGATTTATAAGGGAATGAATAGTTTCATGTTCACTAACTAACGCCAGTGCTCGTCGGTTCAACACGTGACAACTGAAATATATACCAGGGTTGCATAGTCGGGTAGCAGCGTGTGACACACAGACTAAATGTTAATGGTACGTAGCGTATTTTCGCTTGCAGAAGGTAAATAAATTGTACGCTCTGTATTGAAACTGTAGAGGGTCTCAGAGCCCTGCGTATCAAATAGATCGGGTTTCAGTCGTCATTCAGCCAAACGTATATTCTAACATATTTGTATGAACATTTGAATTATCAAAGTAATAGGCAGAAAAATCTTCCCGCTCCCCTGTTTCTTTAGCTAAGTTGCAATATCCTCAGAAAATCGGAGGCAAATAATTGCCATTCTGTGGAACTTTTCTAGATTCCATGCTGCAAATGTTGATATCAAATAAATTTTGTGTTATTTCCACTTGTTTATTCGACTTGCAAAACATGTTTTTATTTGAATATGTAATGCGAAGCTTGTTTAATAAGGTATGTAGATGTCGCTGAATGATTTACTTAGGGATGGTTTCAGAATCAGCGCCAGTGGTTCAACACGTAACAGCTGAAATGTATACCAGGGTTGCATAACCGGGTAGCACTGTGACACACAGACTAAATATTATTGTTACGTAGCGTACTTCCGCTTGCAGTAGGTAAAAAAATTGTACGCTCAGTGCTTATTCTGTTGACAGACTCAGGGCGCTTGCATATTAAACAGGGCGCCATCTAGGTAAGATAGATAGATTAATAGTGGATGTCGCTGAAATATTTTGCGTTAGAGTTTCGCATTCACTAACGCCAGTCCACATCGGTTCAACACGTAACAACTGAAATGTGTACCAGGGTTGCATAGTCGGGTTGAAGCGTGTGTCGCACAGGCTATATATTAATGGTACGTATCGTACTCCTGCTTGCAGTAGGTAAAAAATGTTTTAAGTTATGTGTTTAAACTGTTGACAGACTCAGGGCGCCTGCGTAATAAACAGGTGGAGTTTCAGTCGTCATTTAGACAAACATACGTACGTACTGTATATATATTCAATTGAATTCTAGAAACCGTAGACAAAGTATTAGCTTACCTAAATTTTTAACTATAAGGCAAATTCTCAGAAATTTGAATGAACAGTTGCTATGTTTTAAGCACTTTTTTAGCGTTGCTACACTTGAAATTTTGATAACGAAAATAATCCAGGAACCGAACACAGTCGAAATGAGAACATAGTCTTAAAGTTTCATAAGAATGTGGCACTAACAGGCTACCTGAAACGACGACAAGGGAAGGCGTCTATCTCACGCGCATGCGTCGTAAAATATACAGACTAAGTGTACATCATATTGAATTTTTACTGTACTGATTGTTCATCTCGACAATGGTGTTGAAATTTTAATCTATGTATGGCTATACTGCATTGAGTTTATGCGTCCCTGGTAATAATTTCAGAAGGCACGTGTTTCGTTCGGAAATGTTTTTTGACGTTAAATAATATTTTTATATTTTTCAGTAACGTAGTGTTTGAACTTGTAAAAACGTTAGTGTGAACCAAGACGTTAATTTTAAATCTTATATAGGGTCTAACTAGGGTACCTAGTTTATTCATATTTCCAAATTGTTACGCCCTTTTCTCAAGATAATTTAAATAATATTGTAATATTAAAGACAGATTGTGTAATTTGTTACAAATTTAATTTTTGCCTTATGCCTGAAAAATCCTTATAAATTTCTCTCCCTTGCTAAATAATATCTTTGTTTGTCATAAAAAAAATATGTTCTAATATTATTGAAGAGTACAAATATTTCACGAAACCACCACGTTTTCAGGTGGGCGTGTTCAGATATCAACGCAAGCGCCTTAAATCTTTCAGCCATCACACAGCTTAAATGTATTTTCGAGATTTTTATAGAGTTCTGGAAAACTAAGCTACATAAGCCTTCGATATAGTCTATTCTGTGACAATACACACCACTACATACTTATGCTGTCCTGGTAGCAGCACGGGGTTAACAACGCGATTCAGCGGAACAATTAGTTTTTATTCGTTTCAAACAATTGCCAGTCGCAAATTCACAAATCTATTGAAGTGGATTAAATTCAATAATATAAATAATTATTTTATAGTTTTCTTTTTCCCGTGATATTCATTAATATAGAGTTTATTTAGCTATATTATGTAGATAAGTTTTGTCAAAGATTGTAATGTAAAATATTGTTGTGAAAACGCAACAGGTTTGATATCAAATCTATAATATTAGTGAAGTTAGCTTGGAATAGTGTACTTCTCAATATCAATTGTAGATTTATAATTTGAATATAACATTATCTTAACAAAAAATGTTTTAAGGTATAACTTATTATGTCTGAGTAATCCCCTGCCAAGCTCTGCTAGAGTAGGGGGCGGGAACTCTTGACGCAGGTGCCTTAAGCCTTTTTTCAAAGCTACCACAGATTAAATGTTATTCATACGTTTCGTTAGTATACTGGTAATATATATGTATACCCTTTAGACAACAATTTAATCTGTGTCCGAATAAAATGTGCCAAGTTCTTGCGGTCCTAGTTATTATTTTAGTTCGCACGTATTCGAGTCAGTTCGGTAATTTTACTTAATTAAAAATAAAGTAAACAAGATTTTTTTAAAAGTGTCCAAAAAGAGTAGTAAGGATAAATTCGGAAGTTTACAGTAATTAAGCTACCATTTACAAAAAAACAGAGATGGTGTATCGATAAAGTTACAAATGATTGACGTCATAAAAAAACTACTTTTTGTTTTTAAGCCCTTCTCGTCTGAAGCCCGCGATGTGCCTGTCCTACCACTAAAAAGTTGAAATTGCGGAGGCAAATCTCTCTTCAAAAAAAAACAGCGTCTTATAACAGTATGTAATTCTTGTTCCCCTTTATAGTCATACCGGCCCATATGACTTTATAAATTACTGGAAAATAGAAAAAAAAGTATGTATGTAGTTATCATAAAAAGTAATAACCTCTATGACGTGACAACTATGAACCCAGCTTATCCTTTCGGAAATTTAAGTACGAGCAGTCAAAACTGTTTTCTATATGTTCCAGCATTAGTGTAATTGCCTTGCGCATTAAGTTACGTTAACAAATTCTAAATAAAGGTTTGCAAAGTACTTTTTACATTCTTGACAATACTTGCACTGAAAAGTATCAATTTGTGTTTTTCACGCAAGCGCCCAAAGACTACACAGTTTAAATTCGCTGCAAGGAATATTGTTCATCGTCTGAAGCCTGCTGCACTCGATCGCAGTATTATTTATCCTGTGACGAAGGACCGCTGCATACTTATGCAACCCTGGTAGATACATGGGGGTGACAACGTGCCTGCCGTATTTTTCTAAAATATAATTATGGGAGGAATATTATAGCAATCTCTAGATGAAATAAATGAAGTTAAATTATTAAAATCTGTGAATTAACCAAATTTATACCCGATATTATTTATACCCGATTCAAGAGGAATGCTTTGAAAAATTAACGAATAATAGCAGGTTAACTTCTATTCCCTGTAGGAGCATGATAAATCACGAATCATTTTTCGACGGCGCAATAGTCTTTTTGTCAAAATACACAGCTTAAATGTATTCTAGAGTTTTGTCAAAACTGAAATCGAAAAGTCAGAGTTAAGATGTACAAATATGCTTAGTCTGTGTTTTTGAGAGTTCCTGCACGTCTATGCAACCCTAGTATTTGTTCCAGTTGTCACGTGTTGAGCCTGGGATTACCATATAAATTTGGTCTGGAAGCAAGATAAAATTAAAAATACCGTTGTAAATCTTGTCCCGTTCATAATTTATTAAATATCTTATTTGAATTATATTTTTGTATTCACCTATTGTGTCATATGGTACCCTAAGTTGCGCATACAAATGATGACACCTTACTGAAGTGTGGGTATCTCCATCTATGTATTAATATGCTGCTGACAATTAAAAATCATATTTAAAATTAATAGGGCGTGTATTTCAATTTGTCATGATTGAGTTCAATATACGAAGAAGCAATGACGAAAAGTGTAATAAATATTGTATTAATTACAGATAAATATTTTTAACACATACGTCATTATCCTTACATAAAATTCAAAGGAAAATCTGATCATTTACAGTCTTTTAATAATTGAGACTGAATTGTACTGTGTACTGAGAAAAATTACCAAACTACGGAGCACGTGACAAGCGATATTGAGTACCAAGAGTGCATAAACGACATATGTAGATTCTACAATTACACAGAATACGCGTCAAGTCCTACAACACTTGACAAAATGGTCAGTTAACAAAACTTTTTATGCAAATATCGTCAAGCTGTGACGATGATATACGTGAAAAGCGTTCCGACGTAAGGGTGAGGCAGAGGGCGGCGCCTAAATATCGCGCAGACGCGAAAAGCCTTGCACAGGCTAAAAATATTACATTAGATTTATTTGATGCACTGCCTATGAAGTTGTGGCTTATAGTAACATTTTTTTATTCTATGTCGTGCCTAATACCACAAGGTTATGCGTTCCTAGTACATTCGCTCTGCGATCGCACGTGCTCGGCGTAGACAAGGCGTGTCTGGTCAATATTGCACGCATGCGCCTTCAATTTCAGCAAACAAATAAGACACAGCTTAAAAATATTGTCACAAATGTTGTTAGGCCTTTGACAGTATCACTGCTTTATCTTGCCGTGATGTTTATTCTGTGGACAAGTCATTAAAAGCTTATGTTTCCCTGTTACTTGTTTCAGTCTGCACAAGCTCTGTGTCTCTACGTGGTAATGGATTGTAAAATATGCAGAACTAACGGCAAAAAATACAAATATATTTAAGAACCTGCTTTCTTTTTAAAATAACGGAAAAATTGTTGCTGCAAACAGATTTCTATTTTACCCAACTTTCTAATATTAAAAATACCACATTTATGTATATTGAAAACTGCATGTTTTAAATTCATCTATCATGAAATTAAAAATTAAGCAATGCCGATAGTCTTCCAGAATATGTATACTCTTTAAATTATGAACTACAGCAGTGAAAGCTCCATGAAAGCCATTGCTTTCATTTGTAAGGCGTGGTATAATTTCCACGCATGCGCTCTTCATGCATTCTTTCCCGTCATACACAGCCTAAATGAATAGCAAAGGAAACTACCTATATACTGACTACGACACTAAGACCTTGATCATAAAGGTAGTCTGTGTCTAAACATATTACTATGCAGTTATGTGTCCCTAGTATTAATTTCAGTTGTCACGTGTTCAGCGCTTGGCTTTTTTTTATAAAATTTATTGGCTTTCGTGTGAAACTGTTATGACGTCTGCACAGTTAGTGTTTTTGTCTTACTCTACCAAATGGCTTATGCCGCTGAGGAAGCGAGATGTAACATAACTTCATTCCGGGAATATTTGCAGCTCGACATTTGGAAACCGGCTGTGAAATCTTTATATGGGCCACATAGAAATGCCAGAAAGTCTCTCGGAGTTTGTGATGTGCATAACTGTATGTAAGTATGTGGTTTCAACAACATAAATATATATATATATATATATGAGACTATAGCAAACTTATTATTCCTAATCCAAAAATTTCAATGCTTTTCACAGCAACAGATATCTCGACTTCGCTTCAGGTGTTTCACAGTTTAAAAAAATTTAAAGAAAAATTTTAAGCATACTGCAATATAAATTATATAATGTCTTAATAGCATTTAATCTATGAGCATCGTATCTACTGCAATTTTATGCGATCCTGGTAAAGATTTCAGTTCGTCACGTGCTCTGCTTTCGCACCAAATATGAAATAAATCTCTCTCTTAGTCCGGCCCTAGAGTCCACAACTCGTCAGTTTTCCATCGTCCTTCCGTCGTCGTTCGTCATTCCGTCGTAAGAATTTTGGTTCTTACTTATATATTATAACAAGACTAAACAGGACAGGTAGACCAAACACAAACTAGTAAACTGTTGCATATTTTAATAGAACACAAAAGTGACTGTTGTGCTCGCCTTCGCAATTACTTTTAAAACTCTCAAGCAAGACATATTATATACCGTTTTTTTTCTATAACGATAATAAACCCACCGATTACACTTAAAAATTTAATTTACGCAAAAAAATCTTGAAGGCTTTTAGCGTGTTGGAGAGTAATAATTTTCAACGCAGGAGTTATCTACGTTTCGCCTTCGATCACACAGTATAAGAATATAGTCTATCACGTTAGGCTACTGAATGAAAACCGGTTAAATGACGCGTCAGAATTTAGTCTGTGACAATACACACTACCCTGCATATTTATGCATCCTTAGTATTATTTTCAGATGGCACGTGTTTGGCCCGTAAATGGCTTTTTTACTTTTAATCATATCCAAAGAAAGCTATTTACTTCACTGATTTCCCCTCCCGTTGCCGTTATTTTTACAGTGTTTTTTTTTTCTAATTTTACAGACCTACATTGAGTTATCGTACATAGTAGTCACCATTTTAGATATTACAAGTATTGATTGCTATTTGACAATTAATAAAATAATCACCTTCTACCTTCTTTTGAAAGACGTACCTCGAATTCTAACGCATGCGCTTTAATGTTTTCAGAAGATGGCACAGTTTAAAAAGATACTACAAGGTATTCTGCTAAGCTGCAAATACGCTCGATCGTCATGCAGCAGTTATATTTAGTCTGTGGCAGTGCATACTACTGCACCTTCATGAACTCCTGGTAAAAATATGGGGGTAACGACGTGACACTCCTCACCTGTCCACAAAAAATTAAGAAATTGGCGATTCCGTTGTATCTTCCTGTGTTTATGCTAATCAGAAACTTCTTCAAAATATTGCAACATAATTATTAAATATACTATCTTACATACATTCTATATAGACTATATACCACCCTTAAATAAGTAAAACATTGGCATTGTTTTAATTAATTTATAATATTTTAATTATCTTATTCAATTAAATAATATATTTTTAACAAAATGAAAATACTAACATCCAAAGATAAATACATAGCTTACTGTCAAACAACAATACATTTATTATTGTCTGCTCACTTGTAGCGGTCTCTTTAAATGAAGACTTCTTTTCATAATACAAAAAAAAATCAAGGACGGACACGTGCCGCGTGACATTCAGTACCAGGAGTACATGAGTCTGTAGTAGTTCTCAGATCCACAGGCAAAATGATATACGTACAACAATGTGAAAGATACACCAGTGCGTAAAACACAGTATTCCAGTGATGTTAAGCTGTCGCGATTTCAGCAGTTTTATGAAAAGGGATGGCACGATAGGGCGTGGTCTAATCGTCACGCAAACGACGTCAAATATTTGGTATAGTTATAGTTTTACTTCATCTCTGTGTTAGGTGTAATAATTATGAAGACAGGTGAACATCGTAAAAGCTGTAAAAAATAGAGTCGACAAGTTTAAAAACATATTTATTCCTAACTTTTCCCGAAAAATTCTAATAAAGTAAATATTGATTAATTCTCAATGCTATTGAAAGTATCCCCTTAGTAATCTAAAACTTTTTCTGATAATATAGCCAAAGAATTCCTTACCAGCGCTCTATCACTGCTAAAATTACTCAACCTCGGTATAGTATTGAAACAACTGAGCGTAACAAAATCATACTTTTATATTTTTGCTCCTGTTTAGTTAACAGGGTCCGAATATGACGTCACGGATCGAGGGCTGAACGCGTGACATTTGAACTTTAGTACCAGGACCCCATGAGTTTACAATAGTTAACATTTCACAGATCAAATGTTCTAGCGAAGTTCTCTCTAACAATACCCAGTAGTCTATTTAAACTCTATGTCATGTGTTTAATCTGTGACATCTAAAGACGTAGGGCGCATGCGTGACTTGGGGGAGGAGTTATGATTTGATCCCAAGGTAAAGAAGTACAGGGCTGTAGTAAAAACTAGTTGTCTATAATCACAAAATGTATACTATTCTATATCAATTAGATTTTATATTATATCAAATAAATATTATTTAGAAATATGAGGATAGAGTAAGTATACTAGAGAAATGAAACCTTAAAATCGATTTTTAAAGTTAAACATTCAAAATATAGAAACCTTTACTGTGAGTTCCGCTACCAGTGTAAACACATAAAGACTACCAACAAAAACCAACAAGTTCATACTTAAAGAGCTAAAGATCAACATACGACTATCTGCAGTCTGCCAACAAAGAACCCTTCGTTTCTTTGGGCACATTATGCGATCACCAAAACACCACGGCAGGCGGGAGTTGTTTTAAAACACTTGGGTTAATGAGTCAAAGGTTACAATTTGAGGCAATTCGCGAAATTGATTTAAAAATTTATAAATGGGAAAATTTAAGTAATAAATAATGAAATAACAATTCCTCGAGAAAAATAAAAGAAGGTTTTTTTCTTTTATTTTGTTTTATACAGTACGTCGTAAAGATACAATGCATAACTCAAGTTAAATACCGTGGTACAAAAAAGTCATAAAATATGTTTAAATAATATATTAATAGCGTGTTGCTACACTGCTATTGAGATAACAATGTTTTTTATTGCTAATTTTGGCTTAATTATTTTTTTTATGTAGCAGACGTCATAAACAAATTGTCTATGGTACGAATGGCGTCAAATCATTTAGATATTTATTCATCACCAAAAATTGAGCATAAACAAAATACAATTTCTATGATAAAAATCACTGTCATATAAATAACAGTGACAGTAGGTGGAGAAATTAAAAAATATACAAAAGAAAATAAACCAAACGAATTTTTCCTCAACAATTTCCTTATTTTACGTTTGAGTGCTGACATACACATTACATATTATGATGCGAGATTAAATTTATGACCCATGTTTTATCTGGCTCAGCAGAGCGACCATGCAAATTTTATCATAAAACCTTGAATTTTCAATATAATTAGATCGCTCATATGAATATAATTAACATTTTTAATTAAGTAATGTAACAAAAATCCGTCAAACCTGTATCGGAATATAAAATTGTTGGCGTTCCCACAGTCCTAAATATTACAGTTTTAAAATGAATTAAAATTAAGTAGTGGTTTAAGTTACATCGATGGATCCGTGACAAAAGACATATTACTTAACAAATCGCACGCTTAATAATACAGTGACCTAATTCATAAAGCCGAGTCTAAGGTAAATAAATGGGGAAAAATATTTTACTTCGTCAAATACATTTTGTAGAAAATATAAAAAAATCATTATGTTTAAAAAATATGTGTACTAAATAGTTACATTACATCCATTACAATTTTATTATTTAATCCGACTATATTTAATCACAAAGTGAATGAAGGTGGAAATACAAAATTTTGAATTAGGTCACTATATATTTAAGCGTGCGAAATGTCTAAAACGATGACGCGAATCCGTTTCAATTGCCGATTTCCATCAACAACTAATACTGCCTTTCGGCCTCGAATAGTTTAACATAGAAATTAAGTCTCGTATGAATATTGTAAACTATCTCTTTATTGGAAAAGAACAACACTAGAGTTTCTTGCCCGTTCTTTTCTAGTGATGACTGCCTTCCGAACAGGGTGGTCAATTTTTTAAATAACTTATTCTAAGTGATTTATTTGTCATTTTATAGATTCAACAAACATTATTTCATTTCAAACCACTTTTATTACTCTTATAAAAATACACAAAAACATGAGCCTAGCCACGACAAAAAATAAACCACATACTATACCATAGTAGTCACGTAACAGTCATAAAGATAATCTCCACAACACAAGACTTGCGTTAAACAAGTTCCACTTACCTGATAGCTTCCTGGAAGACGAAGTTCTTGGCGTCGTAGTCCATCAGTCGACAGTAGATGACTGCTGAGTCATCGTAGGCTCGAGACTCCAGAGGCAGCATTAGGCTGGAAAGTTATAAATAGATTTTTATTTACATGGTCTTTTAAATAACAAAATACTGCTTCGCTTAGTATAGTTAGAATAACCGATAAATAAATGCAGTACCATATGGACTGAGTTATGAAAAAATATAATCATTATCATCAGCCCATATACGTCCCACTGCTGGGCACGGGCCACCTCCAGCATTGAGAAGACTTAGGTTACACCACGCTGGTCTAGTGTGGCTAGGCGGACTACAAACCTAAGAAAATCCTCAAATGTTTTAGGTGTGCAGATTTCATGACAATATTTTTCTTCGCTGTTAAAGCAAGTAATAATTCATTGCAAATACAAACATAACACCGAAAAGCCTAGGGTTCGAACCCGCGACCGCAGTGATTCTCGATCGCGTGCCTAAAACTAGAGGCCGTCACTGCTTATGAATAGATATTTTCAGTCGTGGATGCCTCGAGGTTCAGACACGCGGTCGAACATATCGACACTAGCGGGTACAAACCTCAGGCGCAAAAAATGCCTTAGGTTCTATTGTTTAAAATCAAAATAAATCGAGTCTCTAGAAATGTTTTTCTGCCTCTATAATTGAGTCTATGATTAAAGTAACAAATCTTACTAATTATGCATGGCTTTCAGCATTTTCTCGTCAGCATAACGATCCTTGAATAAGTTGGTGAACAGCGTGCGTAGTGTGAAATGAAGATCCAAAACCTGTTTAGACACCTCGGCACTTTTGTTGCAGCAGTGGTACGTGAGAATCAGGTCCAAATCTGGAAACACACAGAATAACTTTTGGGATAAAAGTCGCGACCATCTAGATTCTTATTATTGCTTTGTTGTTCATAAATAAAATAACATAACATGCATTTGAATTATTACACAAAGAACTTTAAAATATATAGATTTAGTCATAACATTCTCCTACACAATACTTCTCCTCTTTAACAGCTAGTGGTTTTTTACCACTAACACACAGAAAATCTCAAATGTAGTCGCATATAAATGAACTATAACGTGATTTAACAGCAGAGGAAAATATCACGAGGAAATTGGTCTTCTAAATTCTTCTTCTTCATCAACCCATATACGCCCACTGCTGAGCACGGGTCTCCTCTACCATTGAGAGGGTTTAGGCCATAGTCCACTACGCTGGCCTATTGCGGGTTGGCGGACTACACACCTAAGAAATTTCTAAGAACTCTTAGGTGTGCAGGTTTTATCACGATGTTTTCCTTCACCGTTAAAGCAAGTGATAATTCAATGTGAATACACACATAACTTCGAAAAGTCAGAGGTGTGTGCCTGGGGTTCGAACCCGCGACCGTCGAGATTCTCGACCGTGCGCCCAAACCTCAAGGCCATCACTGCTTATTGCTTAGGTATATCTTTAATATTCAATCCGTCATCCTGACTTAGGCCACGATAGTAGGCTAAACCCTAAATTGTATTGTTTACATTTAATAGTTTGTTTGTTAGGCCTATGGCCAAAAATAGGATGTATAAAAGCTAATACAGTCAACATATAGTATATGCCTTTTAATTAGATTTGAACCCTTGTCTCCGAATCGCTCTCTCACAAATTCCCAAGGCATTGACGTATAAATGTTTATACCCTATTATAACAAAGTCAGTCGCGACACGTGTTTCTGACCGTCATCGCAGTAATTTGACAGGTTTTATACAACACAAGGTTATCTCACTTATAATCACTTCACAAATTACATTTTTACAAGCCTGCTAATTGTTTAATGCTTCGCTGGTCAAGCGGTAATTTGCGACAGTTGGTCAAAGGGACAGAGTTCAAGAAATTCTCAGTAGCAGTACGGAGTCTTGAAAAGTGCCCGAGAAACGGGAATAGGCCCCTATTGTAAGTGACTCAAAATATATATTTGAGTAAAGGGAGTTACAAAAATGCGCTTTTGTCTACATATATATTTGATGACATAGGCATGTTTGTATACGTATTACGTGAAACTCTGGACACAGCTCAAGTAACTTGGGTATAGAAAAACATAACTACATCTTGGTCTATCACTTATTCGATCCCCGCGCCAAGACAAATGTTTGTGTGATCAACAAACATTTGTGTCGACTGGTTGTTTGTAAAATCGAAAAGTTACTGGCAGTTTCGGATACCTACAAATTAGGACACTATATATTTATCCCACAACAAAGGGTCTCGTCAGTGTGTGTGAGTGTGGGACCGGAACTTTGTATATGACTGTTGAGTGCATTTATATGTTTTTGAATAATTCTTACACTAACAAGTTCTTAAGCATATTTTAAGAATAAGTGCTTTCTGCATTTATATTGAAACTAGCTATTGCCCGCGACTTCGTCCGCGTAAATTACAGGCTTGAGTTTAGATAGAAAATAAGTTAGGTATAGTTAGTTTTATCCCCGAAAATGAGGAACTCCCATGCAAACTTTCAACCCTTATTTCACCCCCTAACCGGTCGAAATTTCAAAAACGCTAGAACAAATATTTAATTAATTCTTATCAAGTGCTTAAATATAAAGTTTCATGGTTTTACCTTTTAAAATTAAGAAATCCCATACAAACTTTCAACCTCTTCATCCCTTTTTTTCACAATAAAAGGTAGCAAGTATGTGCTTTCTCAGGGTCTAAAAATTATCTGTGCCAAATTTCATCAAAATCGGTTGAGAGGTTTAAGCGGGAAAGCGTAACAGACAGACAGACAGTTACTTTCGCATTTATAATATTAGTAGGTAAGTAGGGATTAACTGACCTTAAATTAATAAAGTGAGTGAGTCTATCAATACTAAGGCTAAAATTTAAAAAGCAGTACAATCCTTCCATTTCAAATCTTTCTCAAAATACATCACATGTTTAAATATATTATATAATTCTTTGTCAACCACAACACGACCACTGCTAGACATAGCCCTCCCAAGGCCTCTAAAACGAACTATTAAATCTGACTTACATCCATCAATGTCCTGCGACCCTAGTCATCATGTGTCCAACATGTCTGTTACGTTATAATCACTCCATTTATGAAGGATGACATATAATAGTCTGTTCGTGACGGAAATAAAAACCGCGTTATCATTCAATTATTTTAATTATAGGTGATAACCAGTTATTTATGTGACTAGTTGTTTGTTAGTAAAAAGTGCTTTGCTGTGATTGTTGTAACAGTTGAACTAGCCTCTAACTCAGCTCCTATTTTTTACCATCATTATCAACCTATATACATACCACTGCTGGGCACAGGCCTCCCCTACCATTGACAGGGTTTAGACCTCAGTCCACCTAAGAAATTCCTCTTCGAAAAGTCAGTAGCGTGTGCCCAGGCACCCAGATTCCTGGGGTTTGAACCCTTCGACTGCCGAAATTCTCGATCGGGCGCCTAAACCTCGACACGTACACTGATTCATTTATAAAACTCACCAGTGATATATTCTCTAGGCAAATGAGGTTGTGAGTCCAGCCACTGTCTCAGTTTTCGGATGTCATCCGGAGTGATTCCCGTCTTCTTCTTGTATTCTTCTTGGAGAGGAAACTCTTGCACCGAGTCAGCTGTCATGATCCTGGAAAAGAAGAAGTTTAAATCAGACATAGATTAAATGCCGAAAAAAAATTGTCGGATTTTTTTTACGCCAATAGGTTTATGATCACAGTAGTTATTTCCTGCCATAGTTTCCGATCACGGTCTGAATACACCCTGAATATTTACGTTAAGATAAACAAAACTAAATTTCAATATTATTTTTTAATGTTCCCGTAATTTTCAATAGATTACTATTATATTCAAAATTCCAACACGGATACGACTATTATAATTCGGCAATCATTATTATTATTGTCGACTGTGTAATGACCGACGAAAATTTAGTAACACTACTGTCTGTCATCTGTCTAAATATGTTACGAATGGTTTATCTCGAATGGTATCTCGAATGTCATGAAAAACTTACGTGAAATCACATCATAAGTACATACCCTCACGATATTATCACCTCAAGAAAATGTATTGCAGTACCTACCCACATTTCGCGAATATTGGTTTTCGTCCCATGCGAAAATATTGCCGTTTCAGTCTCTCCCGAAGTACCAAATGAAGAATTAACGAAGAACGAACGAACAAATGAATGAACATATTGATAAGCAAAGATTTTTGGAGACAATCTTCTTCATCAACCCATATACGCCCACTGCTGAGCACGGGTCTCCTCTACCATTGAGAAGGTTTAGGCCATAGTCCACCACGCTGGCCTAGTGCGGGTTGGCGGACTACACACCTAAGAAATTCCTAAGAACTTTTAGGTGTGCAGGTTTCATCACGATGTTTTCCTTCAACGTTAAAACAAGTGATAATTCAATGTGAATACACACATAACTTAACATAAAAAGTCAGAGGTGTGTGTCTGGGGTTCGAACCCGCAACCGCCGTGATTCTCGACCGCGCGCCCAAACCTCGAGGCCATCACATTGGAGACAATAAGACTACGTTAATCTAACCTAACCCGAATATTGCGTATTATGTATAAAAGAAAATATATACGATCGGGTAAATAATAAATGAAAGAACCGGATGATCTCGTTAAAATTATACATAATGCCACTCTCTAAACTAATTTGGACTAAAATGACAAATTTCCTCCTTCGGGTTTCGTTTCCTTATAGGATAGCAGATACATCGGCTATAATTATGCTCTGCACATATTAATACCTCTACATAAGGCAATCATTTATAAATAATCAATTTATACATAACATATAGACAAGGTCGTCTGTGTGTCGATGCATAGACTTTGATAAAACACTTAACGCTTGTATCTACGATGGGGTAGGCAGAGGATCACACGAAGATAAAGTCAAAATCGAAATACTAGTAACTTGAATTAACTTTTAAAGATTTTTTGAATTGTCAATTTTTAACTGTTATCCCTTTGAAATGTATTATTGCTGTGAAAAAAAAAATAGCAAGAAGCTCCCTCAACAGAAATTTTGTATATATTTTTATCCTTTATAAAATAACAACATCTATATCATCATCAGCATCATCATCATCATCAGCCTTTATTTGTCCACTGTTGGACATAGGCCTCTCCTATATGCATTTGTTTAATTGACATTGTTTCGATTTTACACCGTAAATGCTATAAGTAATAATTTGTATTATACAAACTGTAGCAACAATACAAAATTCATCAATTTACTTACTTCTGAGGTTTAGTATTTTTTATTAAATCTGAAATTCTAAAGTATCCTTTTTTGTTTTGCACGATAACTTTACAGTATTTGAACAGTTCTGTTTAATAGGAAGCGAGTTTATTCTATGTACCTTGCTCTTTGACTTGTTTCCAAATATAAACAAAGATTTCTTTCTTCACAACACGTGACTTCTAAGTATTTTTTGCCACCGCGATATCAGCTCGTCGGCTATAACGTTTACACGTAAATTACCCGTTATACGTCAACACCACTAATTAAAGCTTGTACATCGTAATCATAATTCGCAATACATCGTAATTTTGGGCATTACGATGGACGCAAAACTCCAGTGGGGACCGCACATTCAACAATTGGCAGGCAAATTAAGTTCAGCGGCTTATGCAGTGAAAAAAATCAGACGTCTGACTGATGAGGAAACGGCAAGAATGGTTTATTTTAGCTATTTCCATAGTCTCATGTCGTATGGTATTCTTTTGTGGGGAGCTGCTGCGGACATTAATACTATATTTGTTTTGCAAAAAAGAGTCATTAGGGCTATTTACAATTTAGGTCCCAGGGCTTCACTTAAGGAAAAATTTAAGGAAATAAATATTCTTACCGTCACTTCTCAGTTTATATACGAAAATCTATTGTACGTTCAAAAAAATCTTGAGAAATTTAAAAAAATATGTAATGTACATAATAAAAATACTAGGAACAAATGTAATCTTGTTCAACATGTAACTCGTCTCCGGAAAATTAATAACTCCTTTATGGGGCTAGGTATACGCTTTTACAACAAACTCCCGAAGGGGATTAGGGAGCTTCCCTTAGAAAAGTTTAAAAAATCGAGTAAAGGTAAACTGTATAAAAAAGGTTATTTTAAAATTTCTGATTTTATTGAAGATAACAACCCCTGGGAGTAAGTAAATTGATCGGAGGTTATGTTGCTGCATTTTGTATCCATGTGACATTAAATTGTAAACAATATTATTAGATTGTAATCTAATTTTTAGATTATAATTGTAATTTATTAAAAAAAAATGACATATCGTGTTGCTGAGGGAGTTTCTTGCCGTTTCTTCTCCACAGCGATAACACGTTTCGAAGCGGCACTAGTTTAAAAAAAACAGTATAAAAAAGTGTTAAAAAATGACGATTCAAAAGAACTTGTAAAAGTCTATTTGAATAAAAGAGATTTGACTTTGACTTGACTTTGACTTTATTCCAACACTCAAAAAAAGAGATTTTCCACGACACTCAACTTAAACGAATTTTTTGACTTCACTACCTTCTTCTTCTTCTTCATCAACCCATATACGCCCACTGCTGAGCACGGGTCTCCTCTACCATTGAGAGGGTTTTAGGCCATAGTCCACCACGCTGGCCTAGTGCGGGTTGGCGGACTACACACCTAAGAAATTCCTAAGAACTCTTAGGTGTGCAGGTTTCATCACGATGTTTTCCTTCACCGTCTCTCTCTAAATTCATCATACTACTGGGCACTCTGGCCCTCTCTGCTTTTGAGGTTATTTAAGCCTTAGTTTATCAAACTTGCGGGTTTTGTATTATAATTTTAAATAAGCTTATCTCTTAACGAGTACCTCATATTTAAACTAAATGATTATTAAGGGACAACAAACTCAAAAACCTATTAAGCGCGTTCAACTCCGCAATATTTTTCCTCACTATATAACTTTATAGATATTAAAGTATTACAATTAATACTCACGATAATATTGCTTATAACTCACAATCAAGACGTCCACACTACACAGAAACACAAGCAATACTTCGCTACAACACAAATTGTTCATTCACCGATTTAGCCGTACTCTCGACCAATGTCAAGTTGAACGGGTTTAGCTTGTAAAAATGAGTGTATTTATAGTTTAAAGCCGGTTCACGGATATTTTCTCGCAAACGTACCCACGATTTGACCGTAGATATTTTTATATTTTATTAACGCTTTATATATAATACAAGTATAAGGACTTAATATCTAAATAAAAATACATCGAACAAAAATATTGCCGAACGCTTACCTTAAAAGAATAGCGGCACAGGCCGGTATTAAATGTGTGTGGTTTTTTTTTTTTTTTTAATTGGCCATCTTCGCTAGTATGGAAAACATCTTATTTTTAGTTTTTTTTTTGTCGGTATTGTGATGATATAGTGATGGCCTCGAGGTTTAGGCACGCGGTCGAGAATCTAGGCGGTCGCGGGTTTAAACCCCAGACACACACCTATGACTTTTCGAAGTTATGTGTGTATTCAAATTGAATTATCACTTGCTTTAACGGTGAAGGAAAACATCGTGATAAAACCTGCACACCTAAAAAGTTCTTAGAAATTACTTAGGTGTGTAGTCCGCCAACCCGCACTAGGCCAGCGTGGTGGACTATGGCCTGAAACCCTCTCAATGGTAGAGGAGACCCGTGCTCAGCAGTGGGCGTACATGGGTTGATGAAGAAGAAGAAGATTTTTTTTAACGCCAATGAGTTTGTGATCACCCCAGCTATAACCTGCTTCTGTTTCCGATGGCGGTCTGAATACATCCTGAAAATGTACAAGTATTTTTATCTTACTGCCTCGTCGTGTTGCGATATACCTAGGATGGAAAAAAAAATAAAAAATAAAAATACGTTACTACGTTGTTAGTAAGATTAACTTCACGACAATGTTTAATAAGGCTTGTGGTAGACGATTTCTGGTGACCACTAGATAAAATCCACTAGTAATTGGCTCAATCTCTAACCCACTGAAGACATTACAACCGACCTACAACTTGCAGGAGGTGGATGAACTCAAATATCTATGTAAAACATGCTTTCCATTTCAATTTGGAGCATGGCTGTAAAGACTGCCTTTACTTTATTTGATAGTGAAATTAAAAGGTTGTTTGTGTTAATTGGTGGTATTTGTGCCCTATTCTGTAATTTTTTATTTATTTCATTAGTGATGTAATCAAAAATACTAGGCAGCTGTTAACAACACAGTGTTAAGAAAGCCTCCATGAAGATTAATATATATATATATGACAGAGTATCTATGTTCAATCAAAATTCCGATCCATTATCAAAAAATTTATGATTTAAAATCTAAGTACAGTAAGATCATGGACTATTCTCATATACTCATATATACTCATTTATAAACAAGTATTGCATTATATAATTTTTCCTGAAAAAGAAAACAAAAACAAAACCACCATTAAAAAAATTATCAATTTCAGATGGTTGAGGAACTTGAAACACCATGTTATCTATTTCCTTCGATTGGTAGGTATGATGGCAAGTGGAATTCTCTCCCGGCTACTTATGAGATGTTCCTTGTATTCTCTTCTCTTTACCAGTATTATTTTGCCCCCCCCCCCCCCCCCCCATTTTCCAACCTATCAAGATTGAAGTATCTCCTTGTAGAGGGGGTAATGACATTTTTGCATCTTCCAGGGTAACTGTGGTTGGTCCTGAACTTTGCTGGTCAGGTCCTCAAAACAAAAAACATGAGGCAGATTGGCCCAATAGTATGTGGTAGAGTGCTATTAATAATGAAATGAGTATTTTCTCCTCACACTGTACGAGTGCAGGAGCACCCTTGGTAGGAGGTTAGGAAGTGTGAATACTTTTGTTAATTTCAATGTTTTGCTGTAGGCATCTATGTTATCTAGTGATTGGACTCTATGGAGTCGTATTTTCTCACTATAGCACCTTTCCAACTTGCAAATAGCTCAATTCAGGGTTGGTCTCACTATTGAAAGACTTTTAAAGTCGCTTGAGTCTAAAGATGCTATTCTGCAGGCTATTTTTCTCGCATAAACCTGTCTGCTATTATATGTATTATACTTCTTTGTGAGATAATAAGTGTATAAATAAATATACTCAACAGTCACAAGCACAGCTCCGACCCCACAGCAGGAAAAAAGTCGTCAAGAGTATCAGATCATAACAGACTCATCTTGGTCTCACAAACACACAGACCCGAAACAAATATTTGCTCATCACATAAATAGTGGTCGGTGCAGGGAACGAACCCCGCGGCTTTTCGCAAGGCGGTGTTCAACCAATAGCGGCAAGGGCTGTCAAATGGTTATTTTTATAAACTGTCAACCGTAACTGGTTGCAAATTGGAGCCAGTAAGGCTAGTGACCTTGTTTCTCCCTCCTTTCGTATATATGCTATCAAGGTTTGATCGTTTGATTGTACGAGCATATTTGAGAGTTCTCTAAACCAGTCGCTTTGGCCTGGTTACTGCTGTGACTGTGTACAAATGCCTTCTTGTAGCAATACCACCGTTTTCTGGCGAAGTGTCCATGTGCCGGACAATAGGGTTCCGCACCCTAACTCAGATCCGTAGCGTCCGCCGCTCAGAAATGAGTAATTTGAGTATTGATCAAGAGTGGATGGTAGCTCCGCGCTACCATTTCTTGTAACGCAAATTTCTTGGAATATCTTGTGTTTGGTTCGTTTGGCTTTTGTTGAAAAGCTATAAAATCTTGGTCGTTGCGCCTTTGTAATCTGCCCTGAGGCACGGCAAAAATGGCAAAATTTAAATAACCCAGCATGCTTTGTTATTTACGAAGATTCATTCGGCTTTATGTTTCAGAGCATCAATCTAAGTCATCGTTGAGAATTTTCTCGTTTTTCAAAGGAATATGATGTTCTTTGCCATTTGTCATCGAATATTCAGATATTCCAATCCTGGGTTGGTCCAAAAAATAAAGTTTCTGGTAATTATAATATAACCCAGAAGTTCCAAGTGCCTCACGGCTTCCGCAGCCTGAGTACATAACTTGGAAATGGTCCTGATTGACCATAAGGAAGTCGTCTAGAAACATCTAGCACTCGACATTCCTTCGTGCACAGAGTCGCCGAGACCCTACACGTCAAAAACAGATGTGGCGTTTACGCTTGACCAAAAAGGCTGGCATATCATTCCAATAAATGGTCCTAACTGATTCTCAAAAAACAGCCGGTGTGATTTTGTTATTGTCACGTGGCATCTAGTTTTACGGCCCAATGCCTCGGTAGCCGAAAATCTTGTACAGAATCGTCTGAAGTCAAATTCATGTCATAACTGGAATATCAGGCATCGCCTTTTGTCAGACAAAAGCATCGCGTTTTTTTTTTTACGAAAATGTTGCGAGATGAAACTCGAGAATTTTTCTGAGTACTCTTTCGAGAAAGATTTGATTCAAGAGACCTTGAATAATTTATCCGATGTCGATTTCGGTCCAAACGGCTTTATTTCCAATGTTATTTTCGTCAACAATTGTTCTGATATTATTATTATTATAATTTGGTTTTGCGATGACAACCATAAACTTGAGACGTCCAAGGCATTTAATCTTCGCAACAGCAATCTGAACATTTAATCTTGTTTTATTGAACAAGAATTAATCGCTAGGAGGTAAACTAGCTATAGACCTTTGAATACCTTTATCGGGTTCGTTTACCGCAAACAATTTACTGAATCAACAGTCCGTCTGTTGAAAAATATTTTATGGAAGCTTCGGTAATATTTATTTACTTATTTTTATTCTTTATTGTACACCATAATAAAACTGCATTGTTTTAAGCAACTCGAAATAACGTAGTGTCACAAATGGGGGCTTTACCGCTGCCAGCGATTTCTCTCAGGCAAATGTTAGATGGACTGGAGAGATCGGAGGCATAAAGCGGGTGTCACTATTTATACAATTTTGCATTATTATTAATTTTTAATTATATACATAACGATAATATTATTGTCCGAAATAAAATCATATTGACATATGTGGGTCCAAATCAAAGATACCTTTTAAACCAGACTAATAATTCTCTTTGATTTAAACAATGCATAGGTAATACCCGCAATTGCTTCCTCGATGGTAGCCAAAAGATCATTTCCCTCATAAAAAACACATTTCATCGTAAATGTTTTGGTTACAAGAAACCTGGGAAAGTAAGTTACGTAACTACTAATATTCTTATATATAGAGAAATTCTTGTATAGAATGTGCTACCACAGGAGCAAATTAAAATGCTAAAGATTACGTAATTGTTGCGCACGTGTTTTGTTTGCGGCATATAATACCCTCTTTTCGTCAAAAACAATTTTGCAATTTTAATGTTTTAAGTAAATTCGTTGCGTAGTCATTGTTATTTTAGTCATGCTCTTCCATGATATAATTGTCCTTGTATAGATTGTAGACGTAACTTTGTTGTATAATAATAAAATGAGGAGACTCACCCGGGCATATAACTCATCGATACTAGGATCGACGGTTACCTGTGCGACACGACTTCGTTTTCTACGTGGTGATTCATCCCACTCGCTGCACGAGGAACTGCCAGAGCCAGAGGAGTCGGGGACTCTTTATCTTGTTCTGTTTCCTTCTCGGATGCCGGCGAATTTACAAGCATTGGTCGATTGGCCTTGTCGATAATATCGATCTTGCCTTTCGACTAACTATCCATTTGTGATTCACCGTATATTTTTTTAAATTTCAAACTAAACTTTTTGATATTGCTTCTTATAAGAAATCAAAACTATGTATTTTACTATATATGTGGTATCATGAAAATGAACTAAGTAATTTCGTCCGCACTCGGCGAAAGTACACAACGCTATGAATTGAAAAATGACAGCACCTCCAAAGGTAGGTTCTAGCTGGTGGGAAAAAACTGTAACGCCACATAAAATTGTAACAACCGGATGACTTGGTGTACCGGAAGTCCGCAGTTTACGCGTAAGTATGCACGTCTTCTTCAAAGCAATGCTGTATGTTTTCCAGAGGCACATCAATAATGACATTACATTTATCTTTTTACCGCAACCCGTTTCGTTTCCAGCTAAATTTTATGCGACAAGTTTTTTTTTTATTAATGACAATAAAAATATTTTTGAAACGGGCAAAAAAGTAGGTAAGTGTATATAATTCTATATAATAATATATTTAACCAGAATTAAATAGTAATACTAATAAATAAATACACCCAATAGTCACACACATAGTCCTGACCCCACATTAAGATACGAGTCTTGTGTCGTGGGTATCAGAAACTACGAGAGACTTATCGGTCTCACAAACACCCAGACGCGAAACAACTATATTTGTGACTCAAACAAAGGTTTATCTCCGTGTGGGGATGGAACCCGGGGCCGCTCGTTTGGCAAGCTGGTGTCTAGCCAACAGCGCTACGATGCTGTCATTTATGGAACTTGAAAACAACTGGGAAAACAAACGAAAATGATTATAATGCATTTATGTTATACATTTTATTATAACTCTGTAGACGATTCTTATCTAACAAGATGTCAAACATGTCGAATCTTCAAATGCTAAAAATTTTTGATAAAGTCAGTGACTTTTCATAATATAGCGAGGATATTTAGAAATAATTTTTTTTATTTTATAAATGATGTTTTTTCACTTTAGCATATTGAAACATTTTTAGTCATAAGATTTTCTTTGTTTATATTTTAGTTTAAAATAACATTTATTCATGTAGTAACCAAAATGATGATGTAAGGAATTTAACCTGCAATAAAACCTCGACACAATTTTTTTCAAATCTTCAATTCTTTAATACTCAATTTGAAATTAAAGATTAACGTACCATTACAACTAGACTTCCCGATGTCAGATTGGTAAAGGCACAAACTAACTACTAAGTCAGAGGTAATGAATAAAATAAAGCATTTCATAGATCACAGGTGCAGTATAACATTACACTAAAATACAAAACCTGTGTCGTGGGTATCAGAAACTACGAGAGAAGTTTATGTCTCACAAACACAGACCTGAAACAAATATCTCCAACAATAGACTCAGGAAAACATAACCAGAGAGGCTAGGCTCTTGGAGGTCCCTAAATCATATAAACAAGTAGGGAAACAGCGTTTAAACCGCACTGTTAAGGAACGCAATCATCAGGTTGACAGGCATGGAACCTCAATTTCTGAGGTGTGGTGCGATACTTAAATTAGCAGTAGGCACTAAGCCAAAAAGTTCATTAGAGCACTCCCCAAGTGCAATACAGTACGCAAAGCGACGCAACCTCCCTTCGTAAAACAAAGTGGCCCATATTCTCGGAACGAATCCGGTCGTCGGTAACATGTCATGTTACGGTAAAAGTCTATGATTTTCCGATATTAGGACCCAACATCTAACTAACGGGGCCATTGTGCATTCACAAGGTTCATTGTAGCCTCAATTAGTTCTAAGGCCAAGGGTTTACTCCCACTTGCCAGTTTAAGGTCAATTAATTACTGTTATTCATCTTAACAACTACTGCAATCCTGGTGCAGTTGGTTAGATAGTAGATACCTATGTTGGCATGTGAAACAAGAGGCCGCGGGTTCGATCCTTGCACAGAGACAAATGTATCGTGTGATCCACGAATGTTTGCTTCAGGTCTGGGTGTTAGAGACCGAAAATTCTTTCATAATTTCTGATATCTTACGACACTGGACTTGTATCCTAGTGTTTGGTTAGAACTATGTATGTGACTGCTGGGTATTTATTTATTTATTATACAAATTTTTACCCGACCTGACAATTCAACCCGAAACCCGGTATCGCATGGCACATCTAGTACCGCGAGACCACGAGGCGGTACATGCATTTTTAGTTTTATGAAACGTTGTACAAGTGACATTGTTAAAATGGATTTTTTAAGGTAAACAGCTTTTCAAAAGTGAACGAATATAGTTTTAAATGTAAGTCAAAAGTATAATTATGCTAAGGCTAAAAAATATTTATAATTATATAGTACGATTGTCGATACAATTCTATAGGTCATAGTAATATAAGGGTAATTTCTGATGAAATGTTTGTTATTTCATTTATTATAGTGTACTAATTTAGTTCGA
This sequence comes from Cephonodes hylas, assembly GCA_030295005.1. Lineage (NCBI taxonomy): Eukaryota > Metazoa > Arthropoda > Insecta > Lepidoptera > Sphingidae > Cephonodes > Cephonodes hylas. The sequence goes on along the minus strand of AP025380.1, from coordinate 10,688,214 downwards.
AAGATAGGACATTGATATCTCATAAAACATTATTCTATTTCCTTTAAGCATAGCGGGAAAAATAAATCTTCATCACACTTCATTGCGTCCACTGTTCGTCATAGCCCTCTCCTATAAAAAATAAATAAATACTTCCTACAGCCACATACAAAGTGAACCCACACTAGGATAAAGCCCCAAGTCCCAGCTATCAGAAACTACGAGAGACTCCACAGTCTCACAAACACCCAGACCCGAAACAAATATTAGTGGATCACACAAACATTTGTCTCGGTGGAGGGATCGTACCTGCAGCCTTTTATCCTTGCAATATTTCTATTTCTATAATAAGAAATACTATAAAAACGGAATAAATAAATATTTCAGTGGAGATCCCATACAATAGACATGATTTTTTGCTTTTTTTTAAGTATGAATGGTAATGTTACTTTGATTTGCTTAGTGACTACACGACACCAGATTGTCTCTCGTCATTTAATGCTTTTTTTGCAGCATCGTACTTACCATAACGTACCACTGTGTTTCGGAGTTATTTATTTGTGGATTACACAAATATTTGTTTCGGGTCTGGGTGTCTGTGAGACCGAAAAGTCTCTCGTTGTTTCTGATACCCACGACACAGGACTTTGCATCCTAGTGTGGGGTCAGAACTGTGTATATGAGTGTTGGGTGTATTTTTTTTATTAAAGTAATGATTTGGCACTAATGAGGGTTAATTCGTAATCTTTAGGTTTGTGAGCTAATTATTCGCGACGTCAATCACTCATTTTTGCTTTATATTTTTTTTCTAGCATTGTCCGCGAAGGTCGCCCATATCCGGCAAATTATTTGTAATAATGTACTGTTTTAGTGATTCAAACAAGTTTCAATAATAATAAACACTTTATTTTTCACACCACATAAAAAAATAGCATAAAGAAAACATAAAATAAGCCGGTCTTATCGCAAATAACGATCTCTACCACACAACCAGGCAAGGAGAGGAATTAGTTTCCCCCCTTAATTATGTGGGACTCTTAAGTGCCTGCCGAAGTGGGGGTACAAAAATGTGTCTCTGGCTTCCTATGTATTTCATCTATTATCATCAGCCAAAACACGTCCACTGGCCTTCCCCAGAGACTTCCAAAGTGTTCTAACGGGAGCGACCTGCATCGAGCTTCCCGCGATTTTTACCAAATCATGGGTCATGCACTATTCCCAGTACTATTTGAATCAACACAGTATATTTTCTTCTTCCTATGTGCTAGTCACTATTTTTTTTACATCTTCTCCTACGGTCTATTCATCTCTCCTTGCTTTTTCTTAAATTTCCATAAATCAACTAGCATGATGATGATGATGCAGTCATTCTAGCCGTTTTAAAGATACAAGGAAACGAATAAATTTACCAAGACCTTGTTTATTAGTAGACTGATAGAAAACTAAATTTTGAAAAACAAGTACTAATATGTAGGGTATCTGTATATTAATAAACAAACTGAAACCGCAATGTTTACGGTAACTTTTAACGCTGATAGAAAACTAAAATTACTCTAAAAAATCATAAAAATAAAATTTTTACGTCTTAATAATCCCCATAATTAGAACCTGTTTGCGTTTTGATTACCGTCTGTTTATACCCTAAGATACTCGCGAAAAACCCTCCTTTTGCAGCCAGGTAAAAAAAAGTGGACTTTGTTTAAAGACGCAAGTAAGACGCATTAAAATCTTAATGCTAATCAAGTTTAGTGCAAAAACTGGATGAACGAATCCACTCAGATGTGACCTTACAAATTTTGACAGCTTCCTCACTCGAACGGTTTCTAGAAATAAATAGCCGTTTTTATCACCTTAATCGAGCTTAGATATAATTATTATCATCGTCAGCCATATACGTGCCACTGTTTGGCGCGAGCCTCTTGTACAACTGAGCGGGTTAAGGCCTTAGTCCACCATTCAGAACGCTGCACTGGCCTAGTGGGGGTTGGTTTAAATACACCTACAACATTCCTAAGAGCGTTCAATACACATGATTATTTATTTATTTATTTATTTAATATTTATATACACATATGTTTAAAGGCGGACTTAATGCCGTCGGCATTTTCTGCCAGTCTACCTTTGGGCGATGCATTGATGAAAATCGTGTATAAGTACTAAAGATGTTTTACATAAATAAGTGAGTAATATTTATATGTATGTACATATAAAGAAGTCCAAATAAATATTATAGGCCTCGACAGCTAACTTTTAAAAGCGAAGCTAATCCGGTAGTCAAAGTAATAATTTCTACATTATACTAATTAATACCAATTAGTAGACTCTTTGTCATCTGTGTCATTAGATCCCAGATGCGCCTTGGTGCAGTGACCAAAGTAATATGCGCATATTGATTATATTGCATTCTAAACAATGACTATCATCCTATATTCATCTTGAATATATTATTCTAATATATTCATAATCGAGGATAAAGATAATTGTCATTATCATCGTCATTTATTTAACAAAAGTTAAATGCCTCTGTTTCTATATAACGTATAGCAAAGGGAACTTCTTATTAACATTTTTGTTTAACAAGTTTTGGGTTTATTCCTTAAAACATTCATAAACACAGACATTATAGTATAAGTAAATCGATTTATGCATAGAATAAGGTTACTTATGACTATAACACCAAAGTACTTTTTATGTCTATAATAGAGTTAAAATTGTTTATACATTGCACTAGTGAAGTAATAATGATCATAAATTTTGTTGTTGATTGAAGAACATAAAAAGAAACTGATAATTTTGTGCCCAATTAAGTTTAAATCGCTGAGAAAGAGAAGTTGTGCAAAAGCACTTATAACTTTATTCTGCGCATAGGGCGAAATAACCATAATCTATTTCATATGTCGTTTATCCTAAACTATGGTTGTTGTTAGGTCATCATCGTCATCCTCATCAGCCTATATATGCCCCGCTACTGGGCACGGGCCTCCTCCATCATTAAGAGGGTTATTATCATTGAGGTAGTATGTATCTCTTCTGTAATCATCATCATTCTCCTGCCCTGATCCCAATTCTTATTTGGGGTCGGCGCAGCATGTTTTGTCCTTCCTTCCTGTGTGGAAGGACAAAACATGCTGCATAAGAGTTTTGGCAGATGTTTTACGGCCGGCCGCCTGCCTGACGCCAACCCTCCTTGGGAATTTCTATGTTTTAAAGGGAATGGTGTGGGGATAGCGTGAGTTTGGGTACAGGATATTGAGGGAAAGGATGTTTGGCCTGATGGTAAGGATGCTACAGTCCCGGATAAGGAAATATTAGGAGACTGTAACAGCTCGGGGGGCCGAGCTCGCGTACTCGTAGCCCTGTTCCATGACTATGTATCTCTTCTGTAATATGAGATCTTATTATATTTAATTGGAATTATTGAAGTAAATTCGATGCAACTATTCACAAAATGAAGAATTAAAGGCAGCACAAACAATTAAAAAAATATATCCACAACCCCAAGCAAATAACGTAGCGATCCATATTTTTGACAAAATTTGATAGAATTTCTTAAAATATCAACAGTTTTTAGTTCCTATTCGAATAATGAGACATTCGTAATCGCGGTATTACAAAGTGGTCTTCGGCAAGGTCGACTGGCGATCTCACTTGTTGCTCTACATCATCAGTTTTTACTATGGTTGCAATACTCACTGTTTTATCGCTTATATTAAGATAGTAAGACCCTCGAGTTAGTGATGGCTTCGATGTTTAGAATATCGACGGTCATGGATTCAAAAGCCAGACACCTCTCAGTCTTTATTTGTGTACTCACATTAATTTATCAATAACATCAACTAAATCTTTGCATAAATATAAATCAAGAAAGAGTTTTTTCTATAACCTACCTTGTCGCTCTATCTACGACCGAAGCTTCAGAGAAAACATTTTTTTGTATTGCATCTATCGATACACATAAATCGCTTACATTCGTGAAACAGGCACAACTTATTATTTATCGCCTGTATCTTCGAAGAGCATCAACGTAGCAAGTTTCATTTCATTTTCTATTCTATGCTTAGCCTATTGCTACTATGCTAAATGCTTCTATACATGTAACCTATTCCACTACTGAATAAGGGTATTTCCTAGTAGTAGGTAATTAATTCTTTATTAAAAAAGCACTTTTAAATAAAATTTAAATAATGAAAAGTATTTAGTAGATTTGTATCTAGTCAGAAGTAAAAGGTGTCTCTGAAGGACAAACAAAGCTTGACCTGGGAAACAAATCCAGAATCATTTCATTGCACTCTTTAATTTTAGGCATTTGTTTACTATATCACAATAATAATAATATAACTCGAACCTAACTCTCTACTCGTAAACAATACGACTTTCACACTTGTAGTACCTCGGTAAAACTAAACGCACTTTCTGTGGCGCCATCTCTTATCGATTTACGTAATCCAATGAAATACCAAAAGATTGTTGAGCTGGATTTGTAGCTCTACGAATCGTTTATAGTTACTTTATATTGAAAAAATAAAAGGGAATAAGAGATACAAGCATGTATATATATAATCTTCTATTAATGACAAGCCCTGTTAAGACAGGAGTAGAGAGAAATAAACTTTTAGCTTATTAAACCCTTACAAGGAAGAGATTACTCTTAGCGATAAGACAGCCAATTTAATATTCCTAATGTTGTAAATGGTTTCTTCATGAAAATGACACTAAAAAATTTAGATTTTAAATAAAACCGTGCCTCGAGTTGCAAGAGGACCGAACTGTTGGTCGATGATTTCAAATCGGTTAAATAGTTGTACCTCGATGATTTAAAATTGGTTCAATAGTTTTGATAAAAAGAGATCTAACGCTTTTGTTACATCTCTGTTTGCACTACAATTACCACCTTCGTAGCAAGAATACCGGCTTAGGGGAACATACATACTTCTGAACTTTCAGTCTTTATTCTATAAAATATATCTTTAGCTTGTAAGAAGTGATCATCGTAAAAAGTAATGTTACATTATTTTTAACATTAGCAACACCTCTGTTTATTCTCGAACCAATAACCGTTTGACATTCTAGTAGAGATGCTACAATGTTTACCGAAATATTTGGACTTAAAGTAGTCGTTGATTAGCTGTATTAAATTGTATTCTATCGATATACTTTTATAGAATTTACACAATTAAGAATTATAATAAAACTTTTGAAATATTTCTAGAGCATTCTAGCCTGGTAAAATTGAAAAGCGTATTCTTCAAATGAACTAAATATTTATATTGTCTTTGACTAGCTAGCTAGCTTATCCTTTTTATTCACCACAAAAAATCAAATCGAATCTACAAACGCCAGCACATTCTATAATCGACTAATACCGTCCCCAAATCGCCACGACTCGACTACGCGCAATTGGTTCGCTTTCTACCAGTGGCCTCACTATTGCCCGCTCACCTTCGCGCCAGTCGAGTGCAGTACTTTGCAATTGCTCGCGCGCTTTTAGTGTGGGTGTTATCAGCTGATAAAAAGTGAGTTTTTAAACTTTTATTCATACCTTTGCATCACTTTAAAGTATACCTAACTTATTCGTATCTAAATTTACAAAAGGAGATGATATTTAAATTTCGTCATAAGTGAATCTTGCAATACATTTCAACTTCCTAGTATTTGTCTATTAAATGTAAGTTAATGTTTAATGCCGCAATTATTAGGAAACGATGTCTTTGAATTCTTGTTCAGGTATTTATTGGCGTTTATTTTTGTTGTACAACACAGAATGGTTGCTATTCGTGTTCCAGCTACTTAAACGGTAAAACTTCGGCCTTAAATATCTTGTTATGATGAAAGGCGGTACTTTAAAAATCTATTTAAGTACCTTTTTTAATTGGTATTATAAAGCCTAAATTTGTTACGGCGAAAATAGAGTTTCTATATGAATTCTTCCATCACAATGTTTCGTAACGTAAGAGGATAAATTGACATCGAAAATACTCTTCAGGTTTATATTTTATTTACATTATAACGTAATTGAGAGTCCGTCAACTTCGAAATTAAAGTAGGAATTATTAAGTGACAGCATAATTAAGAAGATAATAATGTTATAAGAAATACACTCAACAGTCTCAAACATAGTTCTTACCCCACACTAGGATACAAACCTTGTGTCGTGGGCATCAGAAACTACGAGACGCTTTTCATATAAGTATTGAACAGTCTTCTCTCTTTAAACGTAAAAGTACGTAATAATTTATTGTGAATACCTTCATAATTTTGATAAGTTAGAGGAGCGTGCCCGAGACTCGTCGAGATTTTGATTTTTTTGCGCCTCGAGACCATAACGTCTTCAGCTATTACTGAAATATATAGTTGTGATGCTTACATACAATCTTTTATCAATATTTACTGCAAGAGATTTAACGAAACAAATACCCATTGATTAAACAAACTTTTGTCTCAGTGCACGGCTCTTTAACAAGCTGGTGTCTATCCAATAATGCCTCGGAGGTGATATTTTTAGTCCTATGTAAAGTCATTTGATTGTTATCTACGGGCACATTTCCAGAATTATCTAGCACAAGCGCTAGTGTTGCATTGAGGCCAAGTAGGCATTATATTAAGCAGTGATGGCCTCGAGGTTTAGGCGCACGGTCGAGAATCTCGACGGTCGTGGGTTCGAACCCCAGGCACACACCTCTGACTTTTCGAAGTTATGTGTGTATTCACATTAAATTATTACTTGCTTTAACGGTGAAGGAAAACATCGTGATGAAACCTGCACACCTAAAAAGTTCTTAGGAATTTCTTAGGTGTGTAGTCCGCCAACCCGCACTAGGCCAGCGTGGTGGACTATGGCCTAAACCCTCTCAATGGTAGAGGAGACCCGTGCTCAGCAGTGGGCGTATAGGGGTTGATGAAGAAGAAGGCATTATACACCTATGTCATCCATTCTTCTAGCTTGATATAATCAAACTCTTTACTTTAAAGCAAAATATACTTTTTAATATATTTATTTTATATTCACATTTTATATTACATTCTCTCTTATTTTACGCACTGCCCTCCCAACAAATCCCTTCAGAATAAGTAAATAAATAAATACACCCAACAGTCACATACATAGTCCTGACCCCACACTAAGATACGAGTCTCGTGTCGTGGGTATCAGAAACTACGAAAGACTTTTCGGTCTCACATGATTGTTAAAGATATTGCCATGTGCGATAAGGCCGCCATTTCCATGCAATTAGGGGATTCAATCCCGGGATCCCGGTCATATTAATCCCGAAAATTTCGGGACTGAAGTATGAACGGGATCCCGGGATCGAATTCCCTACATGCAATGTGCAAAAAAGGGCTCTAAACAATTGAATATCGTAATTTTTTTACACATTATAAAAACCAAAAACTTTTTTCATATTTTTTCCACAAATAGCAGTTAACACAGTAATAGATTTCATGAAGGTTTGCGATTCACATTCATAATTCTAATTCCTCAGTAGAATACAATTCGTGGGTATCAAAAACAAATAGAGACTTTTCGGTCACACAAACATCCATACCCTAATCTAATATCTGTGGATCACACAAAGATTATTACGTAACGGGAATCGAATCCGCGGGCTCTCGCTTGACAAGGTGTCTAGCTAACAGGTCCACCAAGCTGTCAATCAATCAGTGACTCATTATTTTTAAATTGGTACAAAATATTAACAATTCCTTAAGTTAAACATGTCGCTATCCAAATAAAGCCTCAAGTGTCGAGAGATTCTCACCTAACTTAAACAGTATTTGAAGGTACGTCACCTCAGAAGATACTACATGTATCTAATCAAGATTACTTGGTTAATCGACCGCGTCTCGAATATCAAGGCTCTGATTACGTATGCATCGCACATACCTCTTAAAGGTGAGACGAGTGCAAAAAGCTGACTAGGAAGTTTAAACATATATTTACCTTTTAAGGCCGATCTTTTAAATATTCGACGGTTTAGTCCAAAACAGGCGTTTCCAAACTTTTTTATAATATTTTTTCTAATAGACCTCCGCAAAATTTGTGGTACGTTCCAAAACTTAGTAAGTTAGTCTATCAATAGAACATAATTTCAAAATAAAATCAAAATAATCTTTATCACGACCTTTTCTACAAGTGCTTTTAAAAAAGTCAGCTTGAAATGGTAAGAAGCTTCTTGGAATCTTGGACACAAAATCTAAAAATAAAATAAGTGAGTCAAAGTGTCTGGTTTTACAATATACATACATAAATAACGTCTACCCTAAATTATCCAAAAATACTCTTTCTATATCTGCCGTTTGACAATGTGCATTTCTGCACCTACTTTTCGCCAATTATAACCGACCCACGCAATAGAGGGCGAATCCACTACCGTTTTTCAGGCACAATCCAGAGAATTTTTTACAGATAATTTCCTTTTTCTGGCACAATGCCAGTTGCCAATTCTCGTTCTACAGAGAATTTCCAAATAGAAAAACCAATAACACTATCCGACCCTGAAATCGCACGGTACAAACTTGACCACAATGCAGTCAATACAATACAAAATATGAAAGAGTTACAAAGCCCTTTGCATCAAGGACGCTCGTCACATAAACAAGTTCCAACAATCGAAAGTAACGCACATTCTTTAACCAATTTGGTCAATCTTGATCGTTGCGACAGCGCAGCTTCCTGTTGGTACCAACCTCGCGCCTCATGCGCTTCAAGGATCAATATTTTTTCGCTCACCGATTGAAGAAACCGTTTACATTCAAATACTGGTGAAATTAATATCATGTCGGTTAGAGACATTAGAATTATTGACCTAAATTGAGCCCTGATCAAAAATAATGGAAATCTGTATGAATAACAGTTTCGAGATCTTTGTTAGACTTTAAATTTTGGTAGCAATACAAAAACTTACATTTAAAAAAGGAGAATAAGTTTTCCTCCTCGGATTACTTAGAATCGTTGAGTATAATAATAAAATACTGAGTCCCAAATAGGGGACCTATGGAAAGGAGAAAGAAGAAATAATGTAAAAATTGAAATTGGATGAGATAATTTGAGCTCATAGATCAATGACAGTGGATAGACAAAAGAGACACATTTGGTAATTATGGATGGGATATTTTACAGATTTTTACCAGAAGGACGCGTCTGGATCACTTAGAACAAATAAATGCAAGCAAAGATGAAGCGGTAGTGGTATATCAGAATATGGCAAAGTAAAGATTTATAGTATCTGCCCACCCCTAAAAGAAAAGGCGTCATGTATGTACTATGTACTATGTACTTGTAAAATTAAAACTTGGTATGCCGAATAAAGCAAGCGACGACAAATAGATTCTCATTCTTGGATGACGACATCCAATTTTATAAAAGAATCCTCAGAAAACTAATTTTTTTTTAGAAGTAAAGTACATACGTGATTCTTATTTAATTTTATTTTAGTATCAGCTTTTAACACATAACAAACATTATGATGATGATGATGAAGCAAAACAAAAAAGGTTGGAATCCAGAACTTTATGACCTAAAATTAGTTTGTTTACGATTGCTGGTTGTTAAAAGGAAAAAAGTTTAAATACTTTATGGTCACAAATGCACGTTCCATCGTGATTTGTTTTTTGCACATTCGATATTTGAAATTGGCTATAAACAGGTCGATGGCGAGGTCACGACTGCGGCATCCATTGCGACCTCACGAGGACGTATCCGGTTGTACGTCAGTACTAAAGATGACGTGTACGCCTAACACAGCTGATTATCGAGAAATTTCGTGGTAGAGGTCGGATAGTGCGGAGACTAGTGAATCGACGAATTAACTAATGTTCGGATAGAAGGCTGTATTTGTTGATAGAGTGCTATTACATGTTCATATTCAAATTGACTTGTATGCTATTTTCCAGAAAGGTCTCGATTAATTGGTTAAGAACATATGAATGGTCTCTGACTTTAATGCCATTTTGTAAGCTATCGAATCGGCGTTTTGAGGCGATATTTGTGGTTTATATTCACGAATAAATCTTAACATCATTATTTCAATCATATAATCAAAAACTGCATTGCTATATTATGTGTCTTCTTCCTAGAAACAACGACTTGCCTGGTATTAACCGTGTGGTATTAAATATTTGGCTCATAGTAAAGACTACAATCATTCTACACTTTGATCATCATCATCAGCCCATATACATCCCACAGTTAGGGACGAACTTTTACAACTGATAGGGTTTAGCCTACCATGCTGGCCTACCTAAGCCACGAACGCCTAACAAATAATAAAGGTATTATTTACGATTACCACAAACATAAAAAGATTGAATAAAGGAAAACAATCAGTGCTTTTGACTCCGGCAACCTTGAGATTTTGGACGAAACCGGTAATATCCTAAAACCGGACCCGATGTTCTGCGGTTCGTATCGAGAATGTCACTCAGGAAATTATTTAGTATAGTTTCATTGTCATTAAATGAATCGTATTTTATTACTCATTATTTAACAGCCCGTGAAGATTTTTTGGGATCATTTTGTACCAGCTTTTTTATTTTTGGAAAGACCTAATCTTTTGACCTTTATTGGTAGTTCCGATGACTAACCCGCCCTATTTGCAGGGGTCTGAATTCAAACTATATTTTAATAATCCTTGTTTATTTGTTTTTTAACTACCTAATGTGTAATAAGTGCTATGTTAACATGATAAATAGCTACTTTTATGTTACTTGAAACTTGGAAAACATTGTAAGGAAACCGGTGCCCGTAAAAGTTTTAACGAATTTTCTTAGGTGTGTAGTTACTAGTTAGTTAGTTGTGTGTTTAGAATTTTCCTAGTGCCTAAGAATTTTTAACTTTTGAACTCCGAAAATTAAGGGGTGTGTGCCAGGTGTCTTTGAACCTGCGACCGCCGAGATTCTCATCCGCGTGTCTAAAAACATAAATAAATAAAATTATCTTCACCTAGCATACAAAACAGCCTGCACAAAACCCTGCCCACACAATTCCGATACAAAACGAACGCAAATGATGCGAAAATGTTCGTCGAGGCGCGTCGTGTCCCAACGCACGTGAGGCAAGCGATACTATCTAACACTGGCGCAACCACTTTTGTTGCGTACACTTTTTTCGTGTAGTGTAAGCTAGAATGAGATGACACGTTTTGATACCGTTTACACTATCGCCCGCGTCGGATTGTGGGAGGCGGTGACATACATTTGACATAATATTTTACTGTTCATCGAGTGTGTAACTGTCGCATATTGGTTTCTGTAAAATGGAAGCTTAAGGTAAAGAAGGGTTCGTTTTAAGTGCAAAATGATTGCCGAATCCGGTTAAATCTAATTCACATAATAATGAAAGTATTATACATAGTCTTACGTATTTATATTGTTTCTTAACACTTAACGATTTATATATACATATACACACGAACACAAATTAATTCTCAAAGCTATATATACCACTATAGCGAATATATTACGGTGATATTTAACTAACAAATTACGTGGTGAGTGTGAAATCTACTTCACGCGTGTAAATTTAACAGGAAAGCAATAGATTGTGTTTGGATAACCTCGTTGTCCTTATATGCCAAGTTGGCAAGCATCCTGGTTGACGGCAGGTGAAACGAGAGGCCGCGGGTTCGATCACCAGTCTGATGCAAACATTTGTGTTATCATGCATGCATCATCAGCATAACTTCCACTGCTTGGCACGAGTCTCTTCTACCATATAGAGAGATCAGCCCTGTGGACTTAGACCTAGAGCAGATTGGATTTGTCTGATCAGTTTTTGGAAATTTCTGATGTAATCACTTGGCATGGTCAGCTAGAAACCAACTTGTAAGACGACTGGCAGACAAATGTTTGTGTGATCCACAAATATTTGTTTCGGGTCTGGGTGTTTGAGAAACTGTAAAGCTTTTCGTAGTGATACTCACGACACAATACTTGTGTAGGTGTATTTCTTTGGTGGGGTGTATTTAATTGGGTGTATTTATTTATTTGACTGTCTACCGTTCCTTCCAAAGTTCCCAGGTACTATTCTCGGGTGGAAAAATTCTTGAATGGTATACTTGTCCGACAGAAGACGATAGATCGACCTATGCGCAGAATAAAGTTATATGTGCTTTTGCACAATTTCTCTTTTTCAGCGATTTAAACCTAATTGGGCACAAAATTATCTGTAAACTTTTATGTTCTTCAAATAACAACAAAATTTATGATCATTATTACTTAACTAGTGCAATATACAGGGTGTATTTAGACCGTTATCGGAAACTGAGGCAGGTAATAGCGATGGTGATTACAAACCCCCTGGCATTAAAGAAAATCGCGACAAAAAATAAAATTTTTGAGGTTTTCCATACAAACCATATACTTTTAACACCCATGGTTGAATGGAAAACGTCAAAATTTTTATTTTTTGTCGGGGTTTTTAATATCGCCACTGGGTTTGTGATCACTCTCGCTACTACCTGCCTCAGTTTTCGATCACGGTCTAAACCTGTATAATCAATTTTAACTCTATTATAGACATAAAAAGTACTTTGTTGTTATAAGCATAAGTAACCTTATTCTATGCATAGGTCGAGATGATTAAGGGTCATAAAAAGTATAAACATAAACCACGTGACATCGACCTCATGCTAAAGTAAGGTCAGTTTAAGGGCAAATACTGACCAAAACATGGCAATTAAACAATACTAATACCAATAATATCTAATAAACGTCTGCGGTCAAGGAAATTTATTGCATCTTTAACAACATGCGTTATAAAACCTTTTTAATAATAAATACAATCATGTTTTCGTGATGGCTCAAAGTTTAGACGCGATCGAGTATATCTCGGCGGTCGCAGGTTCAAACCCTAGGCAAACAAATCTTGACTTTTCGAATATACAATTTATGTTTATTGATAATGAATTATGACGACTTATAACAGTGAAGGAAAATTCTGACATAACTTAAAAAAATCTTCCAAATTACTTATTTGTGTAGTATTCCTACCCATACTAGGCCAGCGTGGTGGACTAAAGCCTAACATCCCTCAGTTGAGCCAATGACCAACATTAGGACGTTTAAGGGCTGATGTAGATAAGTCGTCATCAATCCATATACGCCCACTGCTGAGCACGGGTCTCCTCTACCATTGAGAGGGTTTAGGCCATAGTCCACCACGCTGGCCTAGTGCGGGTTGGCGGACTACACACCTAAGAAATTCCTAAGAACTTTTAGGTGTGCAGGTTTCATCACGATGTTTTCCTTCGCCGTTGAAGCAAGTGATAATTCAATTTGAATACACACATAACTTCGAAAAGTCAGAGGTGTGTGCCTGGGGTTCGAACCCGCGACCGCCGAGATTCTCGACCGCGCGTCTAAACCTCGAGGCCATCACTGCTGATGTAGATAAGTATAGACAACCAATAGACACAAACATCTTTCAAGACCCCTATTAACTACATAAAAAAAATAAATCTCACAAAAATTAAATTTAAATGAGAAATATATTTTTGCAACAAGTATTCAAACGTAAACTTACGAACACTAATTTATCTTTTAAATTGAGTGAGAATATAATGAAATGAGTATTACTGTACCACCCACTTAATAAACACTTCAATGCCACAATGTGGGTGGAGTGAATCATCCGTCACTCGTCACTACGCCCATTCAATTTCTCACGTATATTGTCTCTGTAGACTAGACACCAGTTAAGCAGTAGCGGGTTCAATCTCGCCGCTCACTTTTCGCATTTATCATTGAAAATAAGAAAATAGAAAAAATATTAAGAATTTCATGAATTAGTTTGTGTTACAACAATAATTTGTACACCATGATAACCACACTAGGGGGGAGGCCTGTGTCGTGGCTATCATTGAACAAATCGTTCAATTCCTGGTTGAGGCAAAATGTCAATAGCACCCCGAAGTATAAAAATGTGCACGATAATCGGCAATAGGCTCTGCCCTGTTACGTGAGACTGATGCACACCTGGCATACTCTTAGGACTGCTTACTAACAGGAATTTCTTAGATGTCTAGTCCGCCTATCCTCACTAGGCCAGCGTGGTGGACTAAGGCCTACACCCTCTCAATGGTAGAGGAGGCATACCTGGCGAATTTTGAGTGGAGAAATTCATCCCTACCCCTTCGTGAATACTAGAATAACTATGTACAAATGTATAGATATATGTATGTAATAAAGTATACAAGAACTGCAGGATTGCGCCTATTAGACGGGTGAGAAAGTGTATCGTGTCGTAAGTGAACGATTCCGCCAACATTTCGTGCCTGCAGTTTAACTGTTGCGAGCTGTTCCGCGCGCTGCGGAATATTATTACGCTTTTTACATACTATACAGGGTGTATTTAGACCATAATCGAAAACTGAGGCGGGCAATGGCGATGGTGATTACAAACCCCCTGGCATTAAAGAAAATCCCGACAAAAATTATTTTTTTTGAGGTTTTCCATACAAACCACATAGGTACTTTTAACACCGATGGTTGTATGGTTGTAAAACGTCAAAATTTTTATTTTTTGTCGGGATTTTTAACATTGCCACTGGGTTTGTGATCACTCTCGCTATTACCTGCCTCAGTTTTCGATCACGGTCTGAATATACCCTGTATATCATGTACTTCCCAATGTTGGGCAAGGGACTCCGCAATAACTAAGGAGGGGTTTAATCCAAGATTGTTATATAGATCGACTCAAAATAACTGCGATTTTCTTGATGGAATACGCATGTGTGCACAATATTTACTACGATTGCTTTTGATTTGTAATTTAAGTAACAATTGTTAAGTTTGATGTATCACAAAGTTAATCAATAAAAGGCGAATAAGACGTTGAGAAGTGATACGTTTTTAACGAAATAATTCATCCTTTTGGATAAAATGAAAAAAATCTTGCATTCAGTCTAGGTACGTTTAAGCGTTATTAAAGTGTTAAGAAAAATTTAGACGCAGAATGGAATCTTGAAATATGCTACTATCTACCCTGTATTTATTAAACACCAACAGAAATCATATCAAACAGAACTAGCAAATTCAGATTTAGAAAATACAATATGCCTACATACTTCTTGATATAATCGGCACAGAAGCCATTATATCTTCACATATAAGCTATTGATGTCACAACACAAAGCAGTAAATAGACACGCAATAGGAAACTGGCGCCCACTGCGACACCAACTATATGTGCAATATAAACATATTTACCAACCGTTGGACCTAATGTCTTCCAAATAGGATATTACGGCCAATATGGAGCCATAGAGCTATAGGAACCCAACAGCCACATACGTAATTCTGACTCCACTGTAACCTTACATTTATGTATTTGTAGGTACAAATCTTGTATAGCTAAGGACTTTCCGATCTCACATTTCTTCGGTCCAGGAACCGAACCAACGGCCTTTCGTTTCTCAAGCTCTTGTCTAGCTCACTATGCCACGGTGATTGTCATACTTGGGCAATAAAAGACGAGTAGGCGTCTGGAATCGTTAGTTCGCATTAGACTTTAACTATTTTTTTCGTAAATACATACCTACATGCATACTGAGAGGGTTTTACGCCATAGTCCAATAATCCTAAGAACTTTTACCTATCCAGTTTTCCTTACAATATCTACCACCACCGTAAAAACCAGTGATGTCAGATGGGTCTGCGAATCTCTACCGAGTACTCAAACCTCGAGGCTTACTACACAAAGTTGACCATCTAGTACGATTATTACCATACCTAAATTCTTCATTGTATGCCCATAGTGGCCTTGTCTACACTATGTTACAATCACAACGTACCGATAATAAAGATGCGTACATCTTCCGTATTAGAGGTCAAATACATGATTTTGGAACACGAAATAAATTGCCATGTGAGGTATGACTATGTTTTTCCGTGTTGAAATACGCAATAGAATCTTTTATACTGTGGTGTATTAAAATAAGTATGTGCGTTGTATTTTTAAATCCTTACAGCAATTATTTCTGTCTAAAAAACGTATAAATAATCTCGCCTGTAAGCCCTGAAGGTGTAGGCAGAGTGCACTTCTGCACCCACATTCCGTCAAGTAACATTTATCCGACCCGGAAATCGAACCCGTAGCCTCAAGATCACACAGCTTATGTATATATATTTCAGTCGCAAAACCGCGAGACAAACAACCTTATAAATACTGCAAATGTGAGCCTGTTAAAAAATATTTAATCGTTTGTTTTTTTATCAACTAATGATCAACATATTTTTGTAATACACCGGACAATGAAACAAGATTAAAAACAGCAATTAAAGCAAAATGGCGCAGTTGGCTAGCCACCAACTAGTGAAACGAGAAGCTAGGGATTCGATCCCTGCACCGAAAAAATCAAAATATGTTAAGTCATCAATATCGTTTTAGTAGTTTTAGAGCCGTTTCAATACAAACAAACAATGAAATCTTGCCTTTTATTATATTATCATGGAAAACCTAGAGGCATATTCAATACAATCATCAACCCATATACGCCCACTGCTGAGCACGGGTCTCCTCTACCATTGAGAGGGTTTAGGCCATAGTCCACCACGCTGGCCTGGTTGGCGGACTACACACCTAAAAAAATCCTAAGAATTTTTTTTGTAATACACCAAACAAAAAGACAAAACTAAATCACCAATAAAAACAACCTAAAAGAAATGGATCAAAAGCCACATATCCCGGCGTAAAATTAAAAAGCGACATGCACGTAACACCGACCCAATCTCCTTGACAGTTAGTGTTGCCAGCGGCTGGCCGGAACGTTCATGTCCACTCGAATTCGTCGCAAGGACACGACTTCAAAGCGTGCTCGCTAGAAATTCGAGACACATTAAGTGGAGCATGAATTTTTATTAAATAATCATTAACTTTGTGCATGCGTTGAGTTTCGTTATTAGATCATAACTTTGTTCAACGTTTAAGGTATTATACTTGAATTGATGTTGTAATTGAAAAGATACGCTTATTCTTTTATTATCCTTTATTATCATTAGGCTTTATACGTTCCACTGCTGGGCACAGACCCCTTTTACAAGGGGGTAAGGCCTTAGTCAGTAACGCTTGCCTAGTGCGGGTTGGCGGACTACGCACCTCAAAAAATCCTAAAAACTTTTTACTAATATTAAATTAAATTAAATAAATAAATACACCCAACAGTCACATACATAGTCCTGACCCCACACTAAGATACGAGTCTTGTGTCGTGGGTATCAGAAACTACGAGAGACTTTTCGGTCTCACAAACACCCAGACCCGAAACAAATATTTGTGGATCACACAAACATTTGTCTCGGTGCGGGAATCGAACCCGCGGCCGCTCGTTTCGCAAGCTGGTGTCTAGCCAACTGCGCCACGGGGCTGTCAGATTATCTATTAATTCTAATTTATTCAATACTAGCTTTTGCCCGCGACTCCGTCCGCGTAGACTCTAGGGCTAAGTGCAGAGAGATTTTTGCATTTATAACATGTTTATCCCACGGGATTACATATTCCAGGATAATATTATCCCATGTTAATTCTGTGAGCCTACCTACCTCTATACCAAAAATCATTCAAATCGCTTTGGTAGATCACAAAATACTCATTCCCACGGGAATACTACATTTTCCGGGATAAAAAATATCCCATATTAATTCTGTGAGCTCTACCTCTCTCTATACCAAATTTCATTAAAACCGCTTTGGTAGATCCAGAAATACTAATTCCCACAGGAATACTACATTTTCCGGGATAAAAAGTATCCTATGTGTTATTCTGATGTATAAGCTATATTGTGGTAAAGTTTCATTCAAATCCATTCAGTAGTTTTTACGTGAAAGAGTAACAAACATCCATACATCCATACATCCATACATCCATACTTACAAACTTTCGCCTTTATAATAGTAGTAGGATTAATTGTCTATTATTTATTTATTGATTATTCAATGACGTGAAATTAATTACTTGATAATATAATGCTAGGGCGTGCAAACTTAAGGTCCGAGGTTCGATTACCGGGTGAGAAAAAACAACTTTAAGAGATAAGTTTGAAAATGAATTCACAACAATAGGCTCTTCCCAATAAAGTGGGTATTAAAAGAGCCGTTGAAAGGTAAACTTCTAGATTTGATTCAATGAAAAATCTAGACATAAAACATTTAAATTATGTTATAATCGGCGTAACATTAAAAACAGGCATATATAGCTTCTTAAGATCGAGAAACAAGTTTATTGCATATAAAAGGTTACGCTAAAGAATGTTGATTGAATAAAAAAAAACAAGAAGCGTGGCAAACATTCGTGTTCTAATCGATAGAGTTAATGTTTACAAGTCGGGCTGTTTGAATAAATAACGTTTTTTTTTTTTAAATAGTGATGTCATAATCCAGATTAATGACTGAGCCAGTTATAGTCGAAAACATTATGTTTTATTGCTGAATTGTTAAGTTTGATTTATTTATCATTAAAAAATATTTAATTCTAAAGTTATTTAAGATCAGTTACAGAAATGAAAAAGTTATTTAACATTCAAATCTGGATGAAATTAAAAAATATTAGTAAAACTATAAAATGTCAAAAATATGTTACTTAGAATCAGGTATTTCAAATTTAGTTAACCACCTTCTTCAGAAGGCAGTTATCACACTAATAACGAAAGAGTTCGTATACTAAATCAATTATCAATTTATTTTCAAAGCCAAAGTCAAAATTTTCTTTATTCAAATAGACTTTTAAAAGTTCTTTTAAATTAACTTAAAACAATTTTACAATTAAACATCTTTATCGTGGTTGAAATTCAATGAAATAGTATTCATTGAATTTATAAAACGTCAAATAAATCGCATTGAATCAGTCATTTCAAAAATTTACCATCCTGTTTGGAAGGTAGTTATCACTAGAGAAGAAAGGGCAAGAAACTCTAGTGTTGCTCTTTTCCAAACCTTAATCTGATTCGCGATCTTACATCTATATATCTAATATATATCTAAGTATACAATAGTGTCGAAAAGTGACCATTAACCCTAATAATATTGTGAATTATACCAATTATCCCTTAACACATCCAACGCGCATGTTTCCTTGACCCACACTCGGACTTTCATCGGCGCCTATTCGCCGCGGACTCAACACTATCGAAATTGTAATAAACTATTACTTAAGCTATAAAGCAGGTTCGGATCCCAGAAAAGTATGTGCAGTTTTGGAAGATTTGGTATTAGGGAGGTTTTTTTTAAATTGCATGTCATGTTACGATTTCTGGTTAAGGATTAAACAGTTCTAGGCGTTTGGGTTCTTACTTTAAGAATTTTTTCGTCGTGGCACATAATCTGTAAATGGTACCGGAAAACTGGAATAGAGTCGCCAAAACCCTTTACCCGACCCGAAAAATGAATCTATCTCTGGATACCAAATTACATGATTATTTGGTCAAACACGCAATTATTAATATCATTTTCAATTAATTATTCAAAAGCCCCGTGGCGCAGTTGACTAAACACCAGCTTGTCTAACTAAAGACCGCAGATTCAATCACCGTACCGAGACAAATTACTGTGTGACCCACAAAAATGCATTTCTAGATCTGGCGTTTCTGTGACCGAAAATTCTCGCTCAGTTTCGGAATCCCACGACACAAAACTAGTATATATACGTTTGTCAGAACTATCTATCTATAAAGTGCATTTCTTTATTTCACTGTCATTATCAAGTGCCATAGAAAAGGCCTATGTCCAGCCGTTGATGTGAAAGACTGGTGATGATAATGATTATCAAGCAAGATGTTGTCTAATTTCACAACTAATAGAAATCCAATTACCGTTATTATCTAGACCTAGTGACAGTCCACAATTCGGTCTCGTAACAAGGTTATGACGTATGCGCCGGCGTTATGAGAGCTTTGGCGAGCAGAACGACCTTCACACAATTCGGCTTATTGAATCGTATTTACACCTGTTGTAATTGCAACGTACATTACAAACTATTGCTAAGTGTCACGTGTGTCCTGTAAGAACGAGAGGTTGGAGGTTCAGTTCCTGAGTCGATTACGACAATAGAAAAAAAGTGTTAAATCCGGTTTCCTGCGTATGTGTGAAGTGAGTATGTATTATTTCCGCAACGTTACAATACCTACATTTTAAAACCTAAGCAATAATAAAATACACAGAAAAAATATAGAGATTATTTTCTCTCAGTATCTTTTATGAAAACTTCAAGATATATTTCAAAGCTGATTCAATATAAACGAAGGATAAGCAAAGTCAAGAAATGACAAAAATAAATTTTATTTCGACATTTTTAGTGATCTCGAAAAAAATTTGTGTGGTCATAACTAATCATTAGGAAGACGACAAACTTGATATTTCTTTTTAGATCCTTTAGCATTAATTTATTTGTAATCATCGTAACTATACCTTGTCTTAATTTACGATCACATACTGTATGAGACATCCCATAAACAAATCATCATCAACCCATATACGCCCACTGCTGAGCACGGGTCTCCTCTACCATTGAGAGGGTTTAGGCCATAGTCCGCCACGCTGGCCTAGTGCGGGTTGGCGGACTACACACCTAAGAAATTCCTAAGAACTCTTAGGTGTGCAGGTTTTATCACGATGTTTTCCTTCACCGTTAAAGCAAGTGATAATTCATTGTGAATACACACATAACTTCGAAAAGTCAGAGATGTGTGCCTGGGGTTCGAACCCGCAACCGCTGAGATTCTCGACCGCGGGCCCAAACCTCGAGGCCATCACTGCTTTTTTAACAAACAAAGGTACACCCATAAACAAAGGTATAAATAAAATGATTGCACACGTAAAACCCACGTAGGTAAGGCATTAATTATAAAACTTATTATTACCGGCTCCGTCACGACTTGTATCGACAACTTACAAAACAAATGAGCATCGTTAATTTTATGTTTGTTCGTCACAAGAGCATATTGTATTTTATTTCCAGCTCCCGTCAGAACAAATATCTTTACTGTAACCAGTTATACCAGGTCATAAAAAAATTGATTACAAAAGGAAATGAGTAAATTATACGCCCCTTGAATACAATTGAGATATAGGTCTAATATACTCAGCCTATCGCCGTCCACTGCTGAACGTAGGCCTCCCCAAGAAAGCGCCAACCATCCCGGTCCTGAGCCATATAGGTCTAATACCCTAAAGAAATGTGTAAATGTGTACTTTTTCACCCACTGTCTGCTATTTTTTAGTTCTCATGTAATTTTTAGAAAACATTTCCCTACTGCGTGCGACTCAGTTTCCTATAGATAAACTCCAATCACATTTAGCAAGTCATAGGAATCAAACCCGAGTAGTGACTACGCTACATCGCTAAGACATAATATATAGGTAACTCTTTCAGCTCTCTTCACGCGAATTTGGTATCCACTCTCGAGAATTAGTGGCGTATTTACCGTACCAAATCCACCAATAGGACGTACAAACAGCTCGTTGGAATACATTAGAAATACATTACAATAACAATATACCAGTTTTAACTGAAAACGCACAGAGATTGAAAAACATTCATCTTTCATATTTTCGAATGCCCTCAACACAAGACCAGTATCTTAGTACGATCGAGCCCATGTTTGAAGTCCGTATTCATATACAGATTGATTTTTGATAAAATTCAAATTCAAAAGCATAAACCAGCGTATTGTCACGAGCGTGTAACCGATGACTAACAATGACGCATTAGAGGAAACCATTGCCGGATCTTTTATATTATAAAGCATGTGACTCGGTGAATATTATCGTTGTCTTCCCGCAGCCGGCGCATCTTCACAACAGTGAGTAAATATTCATTCAACATAATATTAATTTTTTTGTTCGTACTCCCCTTAACAATCATAGTAAGTGAAGTCGAATAAATAAATACAGCATACAGTCACTTATTCAATGTGTTTGTTTGCTGTGTGTAAGTACATCTGACCCCACATTAAGATACAGGTTGTGTCGTGGATATCAGAAACTACGAAAAACTTTTCCTTCTCACAAACACCCAAACCCTAAATAAAAATATTTGTGGATTACTGAAATAAAAGCAAGGGGAAGCAGTGACGACCTCGAGGTTTTGAAATGCGCTCGAGAGTCTCTGCGGTCGCGGGTTCTAATCCCAGGCACTCGTCTGACTTTTTGAAGCTACGTTTATTTTTACAATTAATTATCAATTGCTTTAACGGTGAAGATAAACATCGTGAAACCTGGACACCTAAAATTACCTAATTTCTTAGTCGTGCAACCGCTAACCCGCAGTAGGCTAGCGTGGTGGACTAAGGCCTAAAACCTCTCAATGGTAGAGGAGATTTATGCCCAGTGGTAGGACGTATATTGGCTAATGTTAAAGTCTTGTGTGATTAATCCCTCCATTCCACTCAACCATCCTGACTTGCTTCATATCTTCTTTGTAAATGCCTTTCGTCATACTAACGAAGCCTTACTAACTTGGCTTTAACTGAAACGCCTACATCAACATCATAGAAACAATAGTAAGAAACATAGCTAATAGATAAACAACGATGGGTTGGTAATAAATAACTTGATTTGCCTTCACCGCGGCTTTTATCCATTGAATACCGTGTTCAGGCGCCGCCGACGTACTCGGGCCACTGTTACAGCGATATTATACTCGTACTATTGAAGAAATAATAATTTAGGTTTAATTCTGTGACTGATATTGTCTTTTGTTCTATTATTGCATTTGTTCAATTTAATGGATAACTATTCAACCTAAATATTTCGGCAAAATTTTAAAATTATATATTGGCCAAATCTATTTTAGAGAAAATACCACATAAAGAGTTAAGTGAGATCATTAAAACTGAAGGGCTTGTCATTTTCAATTTTAATTATTTTAATTCACAATTAATTATTTAAGATAAATTATTACGGTGAACAATTATTGTAAATGGGGAATTAATGCGAAAGATATTCTCTGCCAGTCAAAACTTTGCATTAACAAATTTTTCTATAGTATCTACTATCTACTCTACACATATGTTTTAATGACTTAGTTATGTTAAGAATTGTCGCAAAATCAAATTAAGTGAAAATTAACAAATCATCACAATTGCTTTAAACTGTAGATACTTCGAATTCACTTATTTCCAAGTATTTTTCCTCGATATATTTCGATACTTTATGACCAATAAAGTCGTATTCTTTTTTAACAACTCAAACTTGAGGAAATGTCACGCAATATACAAGTTCAATTTCTGAGTATTGTCATTAAGTGGAAGACATAAAAAATCTTAATTCCCTTTCTTCATCCATTTATTTATTCTTTATCGTACACTATATAATAAAATCAACATAAGTAAAATCTCAATAAGGTAGTGTCAGAAATGGCGGACTTATCGTTATCGACTTTCAGGGAATCTGTAATATTATTAAATTAAAAATCATCATCAAACCCTAAAATTACCTATCTAGAAAAGTCATATCGTTTAAATGTGTTTGTGCGATCCACAAATATTTGTTACGAGTCTGTGTGTTTGTGAGATCGAAAAGTCTCTCATAGTTTCTAAGATCTACGACACAAGACTCGCATCTTAATTTGGGTTCAGAACTGTGTGTGTGACTGTTGGGTGCATTTATTTAAAGTAAACTAATCTAAGTAGACTTGGCCTATAAGCCTTCTACGTAATAAATAAGTCATAAAATTACAAATATTAAATACACCAGTAGTGTATTTCGCATAACGTCAATAGTAATTTAGAAGACAATGAGTTCAATTTTCGCGCAGAAATTAATAATTGCAAGGTTGATGTATGTGGTTGTTAGAAAAAGTATGTTATAAACCGCTTATTGTATAAAAAAGCAGTGATGACCTCGAGGTTTAGGCGCGCGGTCGCACGTTTGAACCAGGCACACACCTCTGACTTTTCCAATGTGTGTATTCCATTGAATTATCACTTGCTTTAACGGTGAAGGAAAACATCGTGATGACATCTGCACACCTAAACGTTCTTAGGAATTTATAGTCCGGCAACCCGCACTAGGCCAGCGTAGTGGACTAAGGCATAAACCTTCTCAATGCTGGAAGAGGCCCGTGCCCAGCAGTGGAACGTAAATGGGGTGATAAAAAAAATATTCCACAACTTATTTTCCATTTGAACCCTGTAGTCTACGCGGATGGAGTCGCAGGCAAAAGCTATGTGTACAACCCGCTTATTGTATAGCCACAGAGCCCATCGCCTAACGATGACGCAATAGCCATCTAAAGGTCAGACAAACGTGTTGTACCGAGGCGCCACATCGTCAGTAGAGATACACCACATTCACCAGCACTTAGTTCCGGCAATGGGCGCACCACCATGTGCCAGGTCGACGATATCTAATGGACATTACGTGGTTGAGACGTATATTTGGTAACCAACGAAATTGCTATATAGAGATGTTTTAAGTAAATATGAATAATTACGGTTTTTGTAAAAATAGCTTAGTTACATAGTAATCATCATTGAAAGGATAGCCGGAAAAACAAACATCTTCTTCTTCATCAACCCATATACGCCCACTGCTGAGCACGGGTCTCCTCTACCATTGAGAGGATTTAGGCCATAGTCCACCACGCTGGCCTAGTGCGGGTTGGCGGACTAGACACCTAAGAAATTCCTAAAAACTTTTAAGGTGTGCAGGTTTAATCACGATGTTTTTCACACACATAACTTCGAAAAGTCAGAGGTGTGTGCCTGGGGTTCGAACCCGCGACCTTCGTGATCTCGACCGCGCGCCCAAACCTCGAGGCCATCACTGCTTTCCAGCCTAGAAATATGCTATATAATAAAAATAATCCTCTCATACAAACTGAGCCAGCGTGGATCCACGTTTAACCTCGCAATTTTACTCATCCGTAGTGCAGACTAGTAGTGGAATAAAAATCTACATAGCGTCTGAATAATTTCCAAAACACACAATGTCTTGTACTAATATTCTAATAAATCTAAAAAAAATAAATCCTAAATTTCATCTCCTTTATTCCCTAGCTACCACTTTTGCTTCCTGGAAATCAGGACCTCCTCATCACGCCCATCATGACCAACAAACCAATACTCTATATACCAAGCTATAACCTTACTTCCACCTTTCGTATCCTCAGATGCTGTGCCACACGCTTCTGCTGCTCGCAGTGGCGGCGCTGACCAGCGGCGACGTCTCCCACCTGGACCTGGAGTCCACCACCACGCCCGAGCCGCCGCCGAAGCCCTACGTTTTCTCATACACAGCTGGACGGTACCCCGGGCATGTGGATCGGGAGCACACTGAAGTCAGCGATGGCAGCGGAGTTGTTAGAGGTGAGTTATAAAGGGTATATTCAGACCGTGATCGGAAACTTGAGTAAGAGCTAAGATGGCAAATCCCCAGGGGTTTAAGAAAACCCTGAGAAAAATAAAAAAAATATTGTTTTTTTAAGAACCACGTACATTCCAAGAAATCGAAGTAGAAACCAGGTTCTCCTGATTACGCACTGTCACTTGCAAGACAGTTATACGAAGAAGACTGGACGTTGTTATCGATTGAGGAATGCATTAGGTTGAAAGTTCCAGATAAAATTATCAAAAATATGAAAAACTAAGATACACTGGTACATTCTCCAATTTCATAGTGCAAAGTTATTCATTTGTAGTGTTGAAAAAAATAGCTTGATAAATTAAAATAAGTCTATTCATCCGAAAGACCTTCACAGATTTTAAACTAAACTTACTTTCTGTCCCCGAGTAAAACTGAAAACATTAGTAACCTAACCTAGCAACAACACGGGAACATAAACTTAGTCAAATGGTTCTTACATAGATTTTAAATGAAGTGTATCATTAATTCTTCTCACGATTGCTCTGAATGCGAGGCTACTAATAAATCTTTCATTAGGTAAGGAACCTTCGAGTTTTGCTTTATATTTATGAGACATTTCTACTGGGAATGTTAATTTTTGTGAATGTACAAGTTACGAAACAGTAGGTCTACTATTACGTGCCGACGATAATTTTATCGTGCATTAAATTCTATCTCCCTTTCGTCACTTTTTATATTTCCTTGTCGTTTTGAATATTTTTAAATAAACCATACAGTTTTAAAAGAACAATAGTTATATGGTGTATGTAAGTGATACAGTTGCTCGACATATCTACTCACTGTTTCTAAAACGATCGATAGAAATATAAGGCCAGATTTCGCAATCTATATCTTAATTCCCACTTAATAAAAGACTACCTACAAGAACAATGGCTATTCCTTTCAAGCACAAATAACCAGTACTATTTGGTACTACAGTACGTTGTATTTTGATTGAATTATCACTTGGTTTAACGGTGAAGAAAAAAATCATGATAAAACCTGCACACCTAGGAACTTCTTAGAAATTTCTTAGGTGTGTAGTCCGCCAACCCGCACTAGGCCAGCGTGGCGGACTATGGCCTAAACCCTCCCAATGGTAGAGGAGACCCGTGCCCAGCAGTGGGCGTATATGGGTTGATGATGATGATTTTTTTGTACTATAAAGTGTTTTATATATAAGAGGTAAATAAAGAGTCCTCTAAACTGACGTGCATGCGCGAAGAGGATAATGTTAGTTGAGGAAGCGAGAGAGAGGTATTTGGACCGTGGCATTTGCCGCTCTATAGTCTCTGTCTACCCTAACGGGAGACAGAAGTCAGTTTATTTATGTATGTAGCCTCTTAGTTTTTTTTTTTTTTTTATGGGAAAGGAGGCAAACGAGCCAGTGAGCCACCTGATGAGCCTAATCTATGGCTTATTCAAGACTGATACCATTATATTATTATATTTCCTTGAAACATTATATTTCCTTCTTCCAGGCAAGTTCGCGTACCTAGACCCTCGTCAGAAGCTGCGTACCGTAGACTACATCGCAGACAAGCAAGGTTTCCACCCGGTGCTGAGCGACGTTCCACCAGAACACCCAGCCGACTCTGAGTCCGTGGCCCTGGCCAAAGACAGGCACTTCCAGCTCTACGCCAAGATCGCTGAGGAGCACGCACAGCATCCACACCCTGAAGGTAACTGATTCTCGATTGATTTTTCAATCAACCAAATTTGGGTAATTTAATGTATAGTATGGCGAATGATTAAGCAAGCTGAAGGAGGTGAAGGCACATAACGCGTAGAACTGTCGGCCAATGGGGCAGAAAGGTTAAAACTCAGTTTTGAATGATTGCCTGTAACTTGTAAACTTAGTAAACAATGACACACATTGATCGTGAGGTTTCTTCCACGGAGTTTCTAAACTCTTTCATATATATACTCTCAATAAAAAAAAACGTAAAACTTTTTACTCGACAAATGGCAAGATTCTTGATCACATACATGGAATTTGAAACGCATGTTTAGACATGACCATACCAGTCACATCACTATCGGAAACAGCCGAAATCGAAATAAACTATACACTCAACATTCTTATTATTACGATACAAGCTAGTATCATGTCAATTAGAAGTACATTATCATGTTATCTCTGCTCCAGGAGCCTCCGTCCCCCGTGAGTCGGCGGCGGTGGCCGCGGCGGCCGCCAAGCACGCGCAGCTGTTCCGAGTGATCGCCGAGCAGCACGCGCGCATCGCCGCCGAGCGGGAGGCGCTGCTGCGGGAGGAGGAGGAGAAACAACACCTGCAGGAACTCGGACAATGACACGCACACTCCAAAGAACTTTTCGATAGTCCACCATTATGAAAAACTCCCCAGTTGGGGAGAATCTTCCCAATTCTGAAGACCTCCCCAATTCTACAAACTCCCTAAAAACGGGGAGGTTATGCTTGCAACACTCGTGTATTTGATGATTACAATAACAACGAATATAATTGCTTCGTATTGTATTGAAGATATGATCAAAATGATCGTCAGCTCAAAAGACTAAATGTCGTTAACGTTTGAAATTTAAATAACGAATAAGATTGTATTGGAGTTAAAATGTTGCCAGCGAAAAAAATACTTTTGGAAAAACATATGTTCGGTTATTTGTAAATATAATTATGAAGCTTGCCATAACAAAATTATAGCATTAAAATGTAAATATTTATGTTTAAGTAAAAACGGATATACTCTATGACATGCCATATTGTAGTATATGAAGATAGTCAAGCTAGTTTTTTTTAAATATTTTTATAACAAAATTTGTACTGTCGAAAAGTGATTAAACGTTTTACAAAAAAGAATACTTCGTTTTCCTCTAACAGTCTTCATATGGATTTATACAGCCTTGTCACTCATCCCCATACTGCTTATGTCCCTTCTCATCTTATTCAGTTGTTTTGTGGTTACACATTTATAGTTATCACTACATAGTATAAAACAAAGTCGCTTTCTCTGTCCCTATGTCCCTTTGTATGTTTAAATCTTTGAAACTACGCAACGGATTATGATGCGGTTTTTTTTAATAGATAGAGTGATTGAAGAGGTTTATATGTATGATAACATCCATTAAATAGCAGCATTGCACCCGTGCGAAGCCGGGGCCGGTCGCTAATTACTAATAAAAGAAAACAGAATTGTTACCCGTTGAACCCTATAATCTCACGAGCTACTGGTCCAATGAAAAACTATAGTACATTTCTTTAGAAAAACGATGTACCACCACGAATCACGATACAGCAAATAGATGACGAGAACCAATAAAAATTAAAGGGAAACGGGGAAATATCTTTTAAAGTATTACGTATCGCATACAGAGATAATAGTAACAGCTAATTTGACCACTTAAGTCTAGAAAACTGTCGTATATTTCGAAATAAAATAACAATTAATGTGCGTAAAGTTTATTAGTGGACAGAAAGAAAGCCATTAGTGTAATGATTCCATAACCGAAGACGTAGCAGTGATCACCGTAGTTGCTCCTAGCCGGTACTGTCTGAAATTTAAAAACAAATAATGTACTTTCACTATGACCGGACTAAGACTAAGACCGTGGACTAAGACCAAAATCCTCTCTATGGTAGAAGTGATGGCTGATGATGATCTATATTACTCTGATAGACGCGATAAGCATAGGTCTTATCGAAATTATCGGTGAAAAGATGGCTATTTTTAAGGCATTTTGTTTTCATAGAGAACATTTCGTGACCGAAAAACTCAATATCCCTGCAGGACTTCAAAAATTAAGACCAAAACCTTTTGATCGCACGACCTAGATGTATAGGTACATTATTATTATGTATTAAAAGTATGTGGTTTGTATGGAAAACGTCTAAATTTTTTATTTTTATTAGGTTTTTCTTTAGCACCAAAAGGTTTGTGATCATCGTAAATATTACCTACCTTAGTTACGATTACAGTCTGAAACACCTGTATTGATACATTTAACGAGAATCCGATATTTAAAAAAAAAAATAAGAAAAAAAAAATATCAACAGTCCTAATATGCATTAACAACTGCAGAAAATATATGCTGAAGTGAAATATATAAAAGTGACTTACTAGTGGGTGGTGGCGGTGGGGGTTGGCCCCCCATCGGCGGACCTCCGCCTCCCCCGCCTCCTCCGCCGCAGCCCGCAGCGCTCGGAGTCACCGGCTTAATGCCGCTCTGGAAATGTTACGACTCTTGTAAGAAAATAGATCTTTGAACAAATAAATATGTACGCAAAAGCCCACACTAAGATTTATTAACTCATTTTTGGCCAGCACAACTATTTTTTTTTCTTCAAATACATTTAAATTAATTTTGCAAAATATTTTGCAATGAATTCCAGTACTATTTCGTATTGTGAAGAAAAAAAATATTTTTTAAGTAAATATAGAAACAGTTACCTCAAGATGGATTAGGAATAAAATATTAAATGCTACGTTAGGCATAAGGGTAGGACTCAATTGTTAAGACATTTTTTTCCGCACAATTTCAGAAAAAGGCATAAGAAATTTTTATAAAAATATATGCTAATTTTTATTCTTCTTCTTTCTTTCTTTATCAACCCATATACGCCCACTGATGAGCACGGGTCTCCTCTACCATTGAGAGGGTTTAGGCCATAGTCCGCCACGCTGGCCTAGTCCGGGTTGGCGGACTACACACCTAAGAAATTCCTAACTCTTAGGTGTGCAGGTTTTATCACGATGTTTTCCTTCAACGTTAAAGCAAGTGATAATTCAATGTGAATACACACATAACTTCGAAAAGTCAGAGGTGTGTGCCTGGGGTTCGAACCCGCGACCGCTGAGATTCTCGACCGCGCGACCAAACCTCGAGGCCATCACTTACTAATTTTTATTATGTGCATGTAATTTTTATCCCAAATCTAAATTTCATAGAAAATAAAAAAAAACTTACCACAACGGCAAAAATAACTGCCATGATGACCATCAGCACTCCGAAGAACTTCATATTGAAATTGCAATGTGGTTATTCAGCATCCACCGCCGCTTTTATACAGGTAGGACACAGGAAATTGCCAACAAATTATCAATGTACAATAAATAGTTAATTGTCATCCAGAATGGAGTAAATATTATTATTAGAAGAGGCGGCAGACCGTTGAGGTCATAGAAATTTGTGGATAATGTGAGTAGACATTGTCATGTGCTATTTGTAGTGAAATTGTTAATATATTGAAGTCCGGAAGTCAGATATTATGCAGTTTCCCATGTCTATCTTAAGCCTGCATGCGTGAAGGGGTAGGTAGGTTCTGTAGGTACCGTTTTATTTAGGTATTTCTTTTATGTCTAATATAGTCCGTATCAACGTAGGCAATTAAGAAAATAAGAAAACATAGGGGAAAACAATACAATTGGCACATAAATAAAGCAGATATGGGAAAGTAGTTGATGTGTACAATATACACATAAAATTTCTAATACAGTGGACCCCCGGTAATCCGGCCCCTGTCTAATCCGGCACCCCTTGTAATCCGACATGGTCTCACGTTTCAACAATGTTAAAAAAAACTATGGTGAATATTTTTATGCATTGATTGATTCGTAATTTTTGATTATTTTAGTATGTACATTTGTTTGTACACAATTATTTTCTAATGTAAAGTTGTGCATATTTTTTAATATAATTAATGACGTTAATTTTATGATGAAACGAATAGAATTTTATCATTGGATCTGTAATTTGTCGGATTACAAGGTACTTTTTTGTAAAAACATCCGGACTATAGGGGGTCTAAGGCAGAGTACTCTATAATCCGACAAATTCGATAGTCCGACACTGCCCTGCAAAACGTTTGTCGGTTTACCGGGAGTCTACTGTACATTATTATACATGTTAAGAAGTCTTTTAAATCACCTATGTTTTGAATCTATGCACACTGATTCCAACCCAACTACTAACCTAGACGAGAGATTTTCCTTTTGGAAATTTGCCGATAATTGACCGGTGTAATAGCCTATGAATCCTTATGGTCATGATTCCGTAACGAAGTTAATCAGAAAGATACAAAGGAGGAATTGGGAAACAACGAGTTGTCCATTTCGACTATGTAATGATGTATGTAACATATGACTACATAAAATCAGGATTGTTTTAATTTTCCTCATATCCATTCCCTTTTTTCCTGTTTACGCTGCATAGTGAGAAAAGCCCGATAACTCTTCGCTACATTTGTGCATCTTAATCCGGTCCTTCATCATCATCATCAACAGCCTTTAATTCGTCCACTGCTGGACATAGGCCCTTATAAAAAGTAAAATTTATCTTAATAATATTGTAGAACCCCAAACCCAAAATATATGTTTAATTAAAAAGAAAAAGTTATCTTCCATACATTTCACAGGGATGAATGACATCACGAACTACAACTTCTTTAAAATACGACCTTAAAATCCTATCATTCTTATCCCCAGTCCACAATAAATACAATAAACCCAAACACTCCAAAATCCATCCCAGGAGATACAAAAACACGCATAAATAACAAACAGTATATTTCCCGTATCACCGTACATCAATCTATGTCTAGTTTCTTGAAGCTGCCCTGGATGCCGAAGAGGTCCTCAACAGTGGCGGGTTTCCCTCCCGGCCGGAGACCCTCCACCACTCGCCGCTTGTTTTCCTCCTGGAAGAACTCTGGGTTCGCCTTCAGACGCTCCAGGCACTCCTCTGGAAGATAAGAACATCAGAATAGGAATTTAGAGAACACATCTTTCTTTGGAAGACGAGTAGTTTATGACATCAGAGATTTAAAAGACACATCTATCTCATTAAAATTAAAGCATGTAAAGTGTCATAAAAGGAATTTAGAAAACATATCTCTCTGTTTGGAATACGAGCTTCTTATCACAACAGGAAATAAGAAAACATATCTTTCTGTTTGAAATACGAGTATCTTATGACAACAGGAATTTATAAAAACATTACTCTTGACTAAAGTTAGCGATGGCCTAGAGATTTAGATCTCGGCGAACACGGGTTCGAACCCCAGGCACACGCCTCTGACTTTTCGAAGTTATGTGTGTATTCACAACGAATTATCACTTGCTTTAACGGTGAAGGAAAACATCATGATGAAACCAGCACATCTAAAAATTCTTAGAAATTTCTCAGGTGTGTAGTCCGCCAACACGTACCAGGCCAGCGTGGTGGACTTTGGTCTATGGCATAACCCTCTCAAGTTATAGAGGAAGCCCGTGCCCAGCAGGCAGCCGTGGTATGTATATGGGCTGATGATCCTGAAACGTATTGCATATTCTGTTGCATTGGACTTTAAATAAATTTTAAAACAGTTGTTCTGTGAATGACAATCAATCAATCAATAAACCTTCTATCCTGAACTTCCTATGTTTATATTCCTTTCTTAGAGAATATCTCTTAGTTCAGTGTACCTTTTGGCAAAGGCCTCCTCTAACATTTCCCACTGTGTTCTATCTCTGGCAACCCTGACAAACTTACTTTTAATAGTATAATGGTCTTTATATTCCCCTCCATCTTCTTTAGGGAAGGCGTGTTTAGGCACAGTCTTGTACATATTATCTGTTCCTGTGGGATGGATCCTGATGATGTCTAGCAACGCTTTCTTGAGAAACGGCCTCATAAGGACCATCAGCTTGTCCACAAACGGCGGCGCGTTCATAAAACAAACTTCTTTGAGTTTCACCAACATGCATTCCTGGAATTACAGAATTAAACATAATTTAGTACTCGAGATTTAGGCTCAGTTAAGAATCTCGGCAGTCACAGGATCAAACCCTAGGCATATAGCTCTGACTTGTCAAATGTGTTTATTTACAATCATCACTTACTTTAACGGTGTAAAATACACATTAAAAAGAAACCTGCCTAACATGCCACTTAAAAAAAAGGAGTCTCAAGACATATAATACGTAACCGTGACATTACTTTTATATATTTATTATGCTTTATAATACACCATAATGATAGAAACAACATTGTTTACTCGCAACTTAATAAAGTGGTGTCACAAATGGCGGCCTTATCGCTATCGGCGATTTCTTCCAGGTAACTAGATGGACTAGAGAGATAAGAAACATACCTGTACAAAATACAGCACTTTCCTGAGCACCATGATGTCGAGCCTGCCGATGTGGCCCAGCACCGACCGGTCCATGTCTATTATCAGCACTAACCTGAAAACACAAAAATATGATAAATAAAAAAATACTCAACTGTCACATACATATTTCTGACCCTATACTAAAATAGTGAGGAGATAAGAATCTGCGAGAATTTTCGGTCTCTCAATAGACTATAAACACGAAACAAATATTAGTGGAACACAGAAATATGTGTGTCAAACATGGGAAAAATATTACTTTCTTATAGTGACCAGGAAAATTGAAAATGAAATATCCAATAAGCCATTTTCCTGCCCCGAGAATTATTACTTGTACCTTCGAATGTGCTTGTGATAATTAAAACTTTAATTAATAAGGTAGTCTATGTAAGTATCTGCTTAAAGACTTCACAATCGACTTGATATATCAGACCTTTCATAAAATGATTTAGCCTAGTAAATAGTGGAACCTTACTTTCGAATTATCCTTGCGTAAAACCAGCGACTTAATAGTAGAGAAACTACTTAATGAAACTGTTTTCTATTCATTTAAACGTAAGCAAAAATAAAACTTCAGCTTCAAACAACTTTATCATATTAAAGAATATGCTAAAAGGATAATTCAAGAAGAATCGATGACTATTGCCTTTTGTAGTCGCCACTTTTTCCTTTGTAAGTTCCATCACAAAATTATCAGATCGAAATTTACACTAAGAGTTTTATACCACAATTGACTAACATCAGAATTGGTTGGTAGATAAAACTTTGAAAGGGCCGATATTAATTATTGTAAAAAAATATTTAATTTCGTAAATTCAATCTTTTCTTTTTTATTATTTGTGTTTGTAATCAACCATGGCTATTACATTAGTTTTCGATCGCGTCTTTATACTACATCCATTCATTCACATACCCAGGCCACGTGCCCTCCTCGTACTGACACAGATCGAAGACCATCATGAAAGTCTTCACGATCTCCGTGAAGAAGAAGTTCCGAGGGTCGAAGTCTAGGAGACGGGCGTAGAACACCTTGTACCCGTCAACAGACCTCGTCGGCAATGGAGCAATTAACCTGGAAAAAATGAACACCAGCTCGTGGACATATGTACCAATGTAGAAGAGACTCTATATTATCCTCAAAGGCCGGCAACACACCAATGGTTATTTTGGTATTGTATGTGTGTGTGTGCTTACCACTTAATATTAGGCTCAATGATCGTTTTTGCAATAATAAGGGAACAAGAGTCGAGCCAAAGTGACATTTGACAATCCTCTGCGGGCCAGGGGCTCCCTCTATAGCTGAAAAGGTTTATGGCTTCATCCACCACGCTTGCTTAGTACGGGTTGCTAGAATGCACATCTAAGAAATTCATAAGAACTTATTAGGTGTGCAGGTTTCATCACGATGTCTTTCTTCGCCGTTAAATCAAGTCATAATGCATTATGATATATACATATCTGCCTGGAATGATGAATATAAATTTAAATATTATGATTATAGGTATCTGTCTGGGGTTTGAACTTGCAACCCCCGAGATTCTCGATCGCTTCCACCAGTACTCCATTACTACACATATGTATGTATGACCTAAAACTCACACAGTATCCATGGTAAACTCGACGTTATTGTCGACGCTCCGGTTGGCGAAGAAGGGCGAGAACAGCGTGCGCAGCGTGTAGTGCAGGTCGAGCACTTGCTTGGACACCTGCATGCTCTTCTCGCAGCAGTGGTACACCAGCATCAAGTCCAGATCTGGAGAACAACATGAAATTTTACAAAACTCCACTTAATTTCGACTGTGACTGCTGTGGTGGTCATTTCATAGAAGACCAAAGCGTTACTCAGTAATTGTGTATCTAAGGTTCAGGGTATTTTCATTTGCATTTATAATTGCTTTTGTCGAAAAAAGGTTACAGCTTAGAGATTATTATTCGTACAACCAACAATCCCACATTACAAGTCCTGTATCGTGGGTACCAGAGACTACATGGGGCTTTTCGATTTTACAAACATCAAGAATATAGGGCATTAGAATATCGGTGTCCCCTGTCTATCATAAAAGGCGACTTTACGAATTTCCTAGGTAGGTAATCCGCCAACCCGCACTAGACCAGCGTGGTGGACAATAGTCTTTAGCCTAAACCCTCTCAGTTCTAGCCCCGTACCCAGTAGTGATAAGTAAATGAGCTAATTATGATGATGATTACTTTGATGGATGGTACTGTGAAGATTTCCTCATCATTTAATTAACGCATGAACGAGCTATTGTAGTTGTAATTGCTGGTTTTCACAATAAACGCCTGTCGCGAGCTCCTGACAATTACTATTTATTACCATGTCTGCATTTACGTGTAACATATTCAGCGCAAAAACCTAATTGGTATTATTAACGTTCTTGGAATTAAATGAAACTCTCGAGTCGTAAGTCTTTGTATGGATATTGTAAACTATCTCTTGATTGGGAAAGAGTAATAGAGTTTCTCACCCGTTCTGCTCTAGTGATGACTGCCTTCGGAACAGGATGGTAAATTTTTGAAATTACTGTTTCTAAATGATTTATTTGATCTATTATATAAAATATATAATATATCAAATAAATATTAAGGGTCACACAAACACTAATTGTCTCGGTGCGGGAATCGAACCCGCGCCTCACGTTTCGCAAGCTGGTGTCTAGCCAACTGCGCCACGGGGCTGTCAAATGGAACAAAATAAATAGGTACAATACGAAATACAATAAGGTAAGTCGTTAATTATAAATAAATTGTTCATTAATTAGTCATGTATTTACATATGTACCCTAAAGATCATTAGGGTCAACGACCCGACCTAATGTCCGAATCTCCTAATGCCTTTGCGCTAGAATAATCGAGTTATACTTGACATGTTTTATTATCATATGCAAAGTTGAACGCGCATAACCTTTAATTACAATATTCTATTAACTATGTGATAATTTACCTAAGTATCTGCTGGTAGTTTCGCGGCACAAGCATGTTACGTGCAATGTACACTAGAGGTCCTGGGTTCGATCCCGGGCGGGAAAAATGATATTTGAAATTGGAAAATTTCAGTTGAAGCGCGGAAATAGGATCTCCTCCTATCATATGGGATTGATAAATGGAAAATTGAGCGCAGACATATCTGTCTACCCCATCGGGAATACAGGCATAACGTCATTTATGTATGCATGTTATACATATTTTAAGACATGCTAAAGTTTTTATTAGAA
This sequence comes from Cephonodes hylas, assembly GCA_030295005.1. NCBI lineage: Eukaryota > Metazoa > Arthropoda > Insecta > Lepidoptera > Sphingidae > Cephonodes > Cephonodes hylas. The sequence continues at coordinate 10,651,544 of AP025380.1, read as the reverse complement.
TCGATTGTTAACCGTGGGAATACGAAAAAATTATAAATTATCGTAAAACCGCTTTTAAATGTCAGAAAATACATTATTGCAAGCATTCCGTGGTAACACTCAATCGCATCTACTGCATACATTATGCATCAACAATAGAATATTAAGAGTAGTAATACTTTTTGCTAATCCAAGTAATTTTACAAAGTATTGAAAAAATGCACAAAAAAATTGCAATACTAAATTATTGCCAAGAAAACAAGGTTTTATTTCAACTATGACTCATAAGGTCCAAAATATTAAAACAAAACATTGTGGATATGAATGTTCTTAGATTACTATTGCATAGTTTTATTTCCACTATAATAGTAGTAAATTATTACTAAATACCATCACATAGGTAATTTATTTAAAAAAAGGATAAAATAAAGATTCCTCGAAACCGACGTGCATGCATGAAGAAGATACTGTCAGTGGAGGAAGCGAGAGAGATGTGTTGGGACTTGGAACCGTGGCATGTGGCGCTCTATAGTCTCTGCTTACAAACAGACCGGCGTGAGTTTATGTATATAAAATTAGCATATATATTTTTTAGTAATAAAATTTTTAAAGGTCAATATTCTCATGTCAACTTAAGCAAGGTGCATATGTGTATCTGTATATGTCCCACAATATCCAATGTGAATCGAAGACGTTACGGTCTCCACTCCCAATTCTTGTCACACAAATTTATTTTACAAAAAGTAAAACCAATATTTTTTTTTTTTATCACGAGAGGAAAGCGCCTTAAGCTCCCCTGTTCGGTACCTCGGGGGAGGCCGTAAGGGGTATGTCGGGGTCACTGGCTACGCCAGCACACCGACTAAAACCTCTCGGTGACAATCACACGCATTTAGGGCGGTTTTGCGGCATCTCAGGGCCAGAAGTGCCCTAAATGGTCCGCTGCCGCCCAGCGCACCGTCCAATTATGGACCCCTCCAAATTGGGAGGGCTTGGTATGCCCTCCACTTAATCTATTTGGACGTTCGCCTTTCGGGAACGTCCGCGACAGTTAAGAGGTCACGTCCTCTGCCGCCAATCTCGGGGTTGCTATCATAGGGTACCGCCCCCGCAGTACGCCCTGCTACCCCAGTACCCCTGTTAGTCGTCTCTTACGACAGGTAGGGGATACCGTGGCGGAATTCTTACACCCCCAATCCACAGGGCGGAAAACCAATATTTGCCAAGCTTAAAACACAAAACAACTATAAGCACTGTTAAGCATTTATAGACCCGTGGCGCAGTTGGCTAGACACCAGCTTGCGAAACGTGCGGCCGCGGGTTCGATCCCCGCACTGAGACAAATGTTTGTGTGATCCACAAATATTTGTTTCGGGTCTGGGTGTTTGTGAGACCGAAAAAGTCTCTCGTAGTGTCTGATACCCACGATACAGGTCTTGTACCTAGTGTGGGGTCCGAGCTATGTATGTGACTGTTGGGTGTATTTATTTATTTATTATTTATTTATAATAAATGTAGGTAAGAAGAATAACACAGCTATACATAAAAAAATAACGCAATGAAAATCAAAAAAATCCCATAAATTATACGACTATAAAAGGTGATACCATTGACGTAAGTATTTAATTCTTTTTAAATTAAAAAAGGATATATTGTTTATCAAAACATACGTCTAAAAATACACTATTTTGAGGTGACAAAAAGTGGATTGTGGCCGAAATGACGAAAGTCAATTATTAAGAACATCGTTAAAGGTTAAATGACTAACGTATGTAATATGTTTGTACGTAAAATCTTAAATATGTGTTAAAGGTTTTGGCCTCGAGGTTCAGGCGCGCACTCGAGAATCTCGGTGGTCGCGAGTTGAAACCCCAGGCACTAATCTCTGGCTTTTCGAAATGATATGCGTAGTCATAATGAATCCATACTTTTACGATGAATTAAAACATTGTTAGGAAGCTAGTACACCTAAAAATTCTCAGGAATTTCTTAGATTTGTAGTCCACCAACCAACACTAGGGCAGCGTGGTAGATTAAGGCTTAACCATTCTCAATTGTAGATAGGGCCCGTGTCCAGCTGTGGGACGTACGTATCGCACTAGTAATACAATAGTGTTGTAACTCAAAATACATCGAATTTGGCATAACACTATAATCAAAAGTAAAATTTAATTCCTCACAAGTCATTAAAATCGTCATTGGAATAATGCAAAAAATGAATAACTTATGACTATTTATGACTTACCGGATGTCCAACCTCCCATCCCAGTATTGTGTAATCTTTAGTTTTCTATTATTATTAATATTTTTAATTTTTAAAAAGGTAATGTCTTTAATTTCATTCCAAAAATACATAAAACATTCATTATATTTGTATCTATTACAATAAACAATTTGGATTTGAAATCTCTCCTTATTATTGCCAACGATAATTGTCCGCTAAAACTTCCATTTATAAATAGAAGATCATTTTTCATTGTCAATTTGGATCATGCAATTGACTTTTCTGTAGATATTATCCTCATATCGTCCTTTTAGAAGGCTTACGAGAAACCTTTGAAGGAAACAAATGTCACGAACAATAATTGACCAAATTGTGTATTAAATGTAGGACATTTAAAAAAATCCTTGAGTTTTAATGTTAAGTGTTAACTTAAACTTTAACCTTGTTTTTATAAAAACTGTTTCAGTGGTCTATTTTTTGTAAAGACGTGGTAAATGAACCGCTTTGGAGACCAGCGGTTAAGATTATCTTTCATCATCATCATCATCATCAACCCATATACGCACACTGCTGGGCACGGGTCTCCTCTACCATTGAGAGGGTTTAGGCCATAGTCCACCACGCTGGCCTAGTGCGGGTTGGCGGACTACACACCTAAGAAATTCCTAAGAACTCTTAAGAAATTCCTAAGATTATCTTTATTAATGCAATTTAATTTAAAGTAATGGGGGCCTCGAGATTAAGATACGCGAAAATCTTGTCGGCCGCGGGATCAGACCCCAAGCACATACCTAGTTACGAGTGTACTCACAAAGAATTATCACTTACTTTAACGGTGTAGGAAATCATCGTGAAGAAACCTATACGCCTAAAAGTTCTTAGGAATTTCTTAGGTGTGTCTTTCTGTGTGTGGTTCTTGTTGTGTGGAATCCGCAAACGCTCACTAGCCCAACGTGCTTGTTTCGTGTTTCTCAGTTGTACCAGCCAGTGCCCAGCAGTGGGACATAAACGGGCTGATAACGATTAATACAAATATACCCACTTTTCGAAAACAAGAAAACTGATCTCTTAAGCTTGCATGTTCACGGATCAAATAAACAAAAATAGGTTTTTATCTATCCGTAGAGTCATCGTGTTAATATTTAGACGAACAATGTAGAGATGTGCAAACATCGTACTCATTTTCCAACACACTTGTCTGCGCAAACACTGGAAGCTGACAAAGTCCACGATGTCGCGGCCCTGACCGACCTCTTGCAGTCAGTCTTCGATATAATTCTTAACACATGCTTTTTCGTACACACGTGTAATATACATTGTTATTAAAATAAAATAGATTAGATCTGGCTTGTTATTTAATTTATGAAAACTTTTTGGTTTTGCGTCATGTTCTGCTACACTGATTCACAGTTCGTAAGCCATTTCAGCGTTCGGCGTTATGACGTAATTTATTAAACACTATCTTTGGGTTTGTTTTATCATCAGTTAGCACTTACTACAAATAAAAACTTTTGTGGAAAACACGGGCGTAGTCGGATACTTTAGAGTAAAACCCAAGACAAGAAATCCTCAAAGGGATTGTAAAATTGGTACCAATTCCCTCAACAAAATACTTAAATGTACGCGTAGCTACCGCCGTATCAGCCATATCAATGATACGGGACCTAGACTAGACCTAGACCTGGACTAAGCTTGTGTGGTGGAGTAAGGCCTACACCTGCTCAATGGGACAGGAGGCCGATGCCCAGTAAGAGGACATATGAGGCCTGATGATGAATAAAATTATTATAATATAACTGCTGATCCGAATAGTGTGACCAGATGAAATAGAAAATTTGTTTATGTTACTATTTATACCTATATTTATATTATTTTGGAAGAAGATATTTTGAAGAAGCAGTGATGGCCTCGAGGTTTGGGCGCGCGGTCGAGAATCTCGGCGGTCGCGGGTTCGAACCCCAGGCACACACCTCTGACTTTTCGAAGTTATGTGTGTATTCACATTGAATTATCACTTGCTTTAACGGTGAAGGAAAACATCGTGATGAAACCTGCACACCTAAGAGTTCTTAGGAATTTCTTAGGTGTGTAGTCCGCCAACCCGCACTAGGCCAGCGTGGTGGACTATGGCCTAAACCCTCTCAATGATAGAGGAGACCCGTGCTCAGCAGTGGGCGTATATGGGTAGATGAAGAAGAAGAAGAAGACTATTTATACCTATATTTATATTATTTTACAACAACTAAAACAACCAATTAAAATTGAAATCTTTAGCAGTAGCTCTAGGACCTGTGTTACTACTGCTAAATCCCTCATTATTTTCACTTACAAACAAATTGAAACTATGTCTGACCTTCACAATCCCCATATAGAAACAAATACTATTGAACCCTCACCTTCCAGGAGATCGCCCGGTAGGTGTGGTTGTGTGTTGAGCCATTCACGCAGCTGCTTGATGTCTTCCGGCGTGATGTCGGGGTTCTTCTCATATTCCCGCTGTATGGAGATCGGTTTCAGCGCCATTGTTCTGTGGAATTGTATAATGTTGTATTACTATCTTATCTGGTAACTTGTATATTATATATTAATCAGTATCGTTTCAAGATTGATTTTTATGTAGTGTCAAGGTGGCAGCCAATATTACATACATAAATACAGTAATACTTCTGACCGTTCCCGGTGAAAGTCATTAGGGGAAGCCTACGTCCAGCAGTGGAAAAATATTGGCTGTTGATGATGATGATGATGATGATGATGATGAAAAACAGTATAAACTGTATACTGAAGGAACTGTGCATTATATGGTTTTATAGAGTTGCCATTAAATGTAGAGAAAATAATCATTATAAGGCGAGCTAAATCTATCAAATCCGAGTGATTTCAATGTTTTAGGGAGTTGGTATAACCAATAGTCACACACATAGTCCTGACCTCACACTAAAATACAAGTCCTGTGTCGTGGGTATCGGAAACTACGAGAGACTTTCCGCTCTCACAAATACAGACCCGATACAGATATTTGTCGAACACACACACCTTTGTCAATTGTCTCGTGGCGGGGATTGAACCCGCGGACTCTCGTGTCGCAAGCTGGTGTCTAGTCAACTGCGCCACGGGGCTGTCGGACTGGTGATAATTGGCCATATTTTTTTCTACCCACTTAATATTCTAATTACTATCAGATGCCATGATTGTCACTACGTGCGAATAATTATGTAATTAATAACAGGTTTATTAATGCTGTTAACAGGTAAATTCTGTTATTATAGCTACTGTTAAGTCCTATTGCTAACTGAAAAGGCTCTCTGCAAACGAGAGAGGTTAAGTCTTAGTCCACGCTGGCCTACTTTGCATTGACCACACTTAAGGAATTCTGAAACACTTTTTGGGACTAGGTTTCTTTCAGCATTAAATTGCGTGATAATAATTTATTATTTTTAGACAAGAAGTAGTGATGGCATCGAGGTTTAGGCACGCGGTGGAAAACCTCAATGGACGCAGGTTCAAACCCCAGACACATTGACATTTTTAAGTTATGTTTGTATTCACAATGAATCATCACTTTTCAGCGAAGGGAAACATTGTTAGGAAACCTGCACACCTAAAAGTTTTTAGGTATTTCTTAACCCGCACTAGAACAGCAGGGTGAACTAAGCCTTAGGGCTTATCCCTATCCCACCACACACCCGCCACTGCAACTCCTGTATTCCAGGATCAACAGCGTAACTAACTTTGCGCAGAGGCAATATCGTAACCAATGAGGTTAATCTGAGGTGCGGTTATTGCTAGTTGAAAACTTTAAGCCTTAGGGCTGCGAGGCTAGCCTCTTAGTTGTGGAAGAGGTCCGTGGCCAGCAGGACGTATAAGGAATGATGAGACATAATACAAAGTCAATCTGTCTCTAGGATTTGAACCCGCAACCGCCGAGTTGCCTTAAACGCGCTATCCTCGAAGCCGTCTTTGTAAACAAGGCCAATTATTACATTCACATTTTTATCACGTATATTTACGTCAAAAAAGTGTCTTTATTTTTACATGTTACAAAAATGTATTAAACTTGTATCTAGGACTACACGCGTGACTATTAAATGAATTATGAGTACATCTACAGATGTTTTCTCAGGAGTAAGATCATTACAAATTACTAGACAATAGTATTATCATCAATTACAGACACGTTATGATATTAAATATAATGCTTTATTATAACGATAATGTTTATAAATAATAGATTTATTACAATACATAATTATTACTCAGCGAGCTATGGAGAGGGCTATGCTTGGTATTTCCCTGTGTGATCGAATCAGGAATGAGGAGATCCGCAGGAAAACGAAGGTTGCCGACATAGCCCAAAGAATTAGCAAGCTGAAGTGGCAATGGGCAGGGCATATAGCTCGCAGAACTGACGGCCGCTGGGGCAGAAAAGTTCTGGAGTGGAGGCCGCGCGCTGTAAGCGCAGTGTTGGACGTCCACCCACAAGGTGGACCGACGATTTGATAAAGGTCGCGGGAAGCCGCTGGATGCAGGCCGCTTCCAATAGAGCGCTTTGGAAGTCTCTGGGGGAGGCCTATGTCCAGCAGTGGACGTCCTTTGGCTGATGATGATGATGATGATGATGATAATTATTCGCTCATTGAAATGAAATGAAATGAAATAATATTTATTGAATCCATTAAATGTCAAATACATCACTTAGATTCAGTCATTTCAAATTTTACCACCCTGTTCGGAAGGCAGTCATCACTAGAGAAGAACGGGCAAGAAACTCTAGTGTTGCTCTTTTCCAATCAAGAGATAGCTTACAATATTGTTACAAGGACTTAATTTCCCGAATTCGAGCAGCTCATTGATACAATATCAGAATTTTGTGTTGCATATTAGAACAGCATAGTCATCTTAAATGGAGAGACTGTCATCTAACCGAGTTAAAATTTCATGAATGGAAATAAGCAAATTAGGCAGACCAGTCCACACAAACAGCACCCGTTCACGAGTATGACGCATGTGCCAGCCATCGGCCTCCTCAACCATTTCATAGGGAAGTGACCGACCCGGCACACGACGCCGCCGTAAGCACAGACGTTTCAGCGAGCATGACATACCTAATTGCTTACAGATTACTAAAACAATAATTACGTACGTACAGCCATGTCCATTAAAGTAAACTCAGCCAAACCTGGGATTACAGTAACATTTTAATTATGCCCAGGCTTCGTTATCCTCCATATATTCTGATATTGTATAGTAGGCTTTGTTACATAGTTGTTTCTTAGTAGTTTCTTTAAATGTATGATACTTCAAAGCCTTAATATGACTAGGGACTTTATTGTAGAAGTGTACACAGTAACCCTTAAAAGATTTGCTGATCTTGTGGAGCCTGGTCTTATAAGTTACTAATTTATCTTTATTGCGTGTATTTCTATCATGTATGTCAGAATACTTTTTAAATTTATTAATATTCTTATGGACATACATAAGATTTGCGTGTATATATTGAGATGCTACTGTCAAAATACCAATTTCCTTAAACTTTTCTCTTAGAGAATGTCTAGAGCTAAGTGTGTATATGCATCTTATTGCTCTTTTTTGTAGTAAAAATATGGTATTTATGTCAGCGGCACCACCCCAGAGTAGAATTCCATAACTCATCAAACTATGAAAGTAAGCAAAATACACTAACTTAGCTGTATCAATGTCTGTCAACTGACGTATTTTGCTCACTGCAAAGACTGCTGCACTCAGTTTTTGAGCTAATACCGTTATGTGGGGACCCCATTGAAGTTTGGGGTCTAATGTCATTTATGTTCGTCTCACTGCTGGGCACGGGTCTCCTCTACCATTGAGAGGGTTTAGGCCTTAGTCCACCACGCTGGCCTAGTGAGGATTGGCGGACTAGACATCTAAAAAATTCCTAAGACGTTTTTGCGTGTGCAAGTTTAATCACAATGTTTTCCTTCACCGTTAAAGCAAGTGATAATTCATTGTGAATACACACATAACTTTAAAAAGTCAGAGGTGTGTGCCTGGGGTTCGAACCCGCGACCTTCGAGATTCTCGACCGCGCGCCTAAACCTCGAACCATCACTGCTGGTGTACTGTATTTCTTAGTTAATATCTTGTATAAAATAAAGTTTTAAATAAATAAGTGTGTTCGCTAGAACGCGTGATTAATCATAATTAAATGTTAATGTGCCTCATATCATCTAGTTATGAAAGGAATTTATAAGTTACCTCACAACACTCACTATGCAGGGTAAGTAACATTAAGTCTATATACGGGTAATTCGACTGGTACAAAGTTTTTTCTTATGAATTCAAAGATGAGGTACAACTGATATTTTCCGTACTAGTTTCCCCTCGCTACAGTATAAATGTCAAATGATATTTAAAAATCTTGAGGAACCAACATCTGCACTTTTCAAATGTATTGGTTAAGGTATTCCTTGAACTTGAATATTATATAACGCTCCAAATAAGGTTTACCTTCTTTTGTATTCTATACATACATAAACTCACGCCTGTCTCTCGTTAGGGTAGGCAGAGACTATAGACCGCCAACACACCTCTTTCGCTTCCTCCACTGACATTATCCTCTTCATCCATCCACGTTGGTTTCAAACACCCTTAATTTACCCTTTTTAAATAAATTACCTCCTCTGCAATTGAGAGGGTTCAGGCCTTAGTCCACCACGCTGGCCTAGTGCGGGTTGAATACACACCTAAGAAACTTCTAAGAGCTTCTAGGTTTACAGGTTTCAACACGATATTTTCCTTCTTCATAAAAGTGATCACACCTTTATTTTAAATTAATAAACTAATAATTTTTAATGAATTAAATGTAAAAATGTTTCTACTATTATTTAAAATTCTATTATTCTTCAAAAATAATTAATCATTGTTGAATATAAATTTCAATTGACTCAAAGTTAGCCGTATTTTTTTAATTCCCATACAAACTTGTTATTTAACAATAAAATTATTTCACGCACGTAAAAACACAGCTGTTTACGTAATTAAATTTATTTTTGATATAAACGCGGCGATTTTATCTGTACTTGATACCCTTACCCTTTGAACTTCTCAAGGAGCAATATTAAAAAAAGGTAAGTTGAATTGAAATGGCTGTTTGTAATTAATTCACATCAAAGTGACATTCTCTGACTTTTCGAAGTTATGTGTGTATTCACATTGAATTATCACTAGCTTTAACGGTAAAGGAAAACATCGTGATGAAACCTGCACACCTAAGAGTTCTTAGGAATTTCTTAAGTGTGTAGTCCACCAACCCGCACTAGGCCAGCGTGGTGGACTATGGCATATACCCTCTCAATGGTAGAGGAGACCCGTGCTCAGCAGTGGGCGTATATGGGTTGATGAAGAAGAAAGTGACATTCATTTTTTTTCTTATTTTAATTACATCTAAAATATTGTTCTGCCTAGCATACGAGCCGTTAAGGATATCAGAAAGTACGAGAGACTTCTCGGTATTACTGACACTCAGATCCTTATGTAGCACAATGGTATACAAACCTAATAGGCATCTTAAGATCGATCGTTATGTAGATTAAATACTTGTTTCTGAGAGACGCCCTCAAATAAATCATAACCGCACATTTTCATTTACTTAAAACTTAACTCGAGACCATAATTACTTTTGTTTTAAAACTGTAACAGTTATTGTTTCTTGCCCATTTTATAATGAAATCTGCTTTCCCAGCCGCGTGATTTTAAAAACTTTATAGCATTTCAAAGATTCAATTTACTTTAATTTAACTGTAGTTACGAGAGAATTTTCCGTCAAGAAATTCTCAGTAGCCGATAATAGTCAAAAGTAAAGACTATAGCTAATAATTAATTCTTAATAGTTTCGCGTTTATCGCATAAGAGTTTTTAACATATGTAGCTGACCTAAAACGCCTAGAATGACACCCTTGGCAGCCCTTCGATATGACTTATATATTTGTCATATCCGTTGATTCCCTCATTGTCCGAGTATAATTTTATATCACAAGAAACTTAGCTACTTTTTATCCCAAGTCCCATCCTTAAATTCATCCAAATAGTCTAAGCAGTTCTGACTGTGTACGTTACAACAAGTTTAATTATTACTTAAAATATATTCATTTAATTCATATTTATAAAAATATAAAATATTTAGCTACCGGTTGTTCCAATACTCAATGCCTTAGTTGTTTTTCGATGACGTTGAATATATGATTTGTTAGTGTACAAAAATGAAAAACAATTATTATAAACGATCAATATAAATTAACTCCATGCAACTTACATTATTTATTGTATATATTTATTTACAAGATCGTGCACATCACTTCGCGAAACAAGACGAGTGACCGTCTCGGCTCCACACCGACTACTGAACCAACTCCCGCTAACCGTATTAAACAAGTAAAAATTCAATTAAAACAAGAAATATGAATAGTAGGCTGGTTAGTAAACGTCCATATGTTGTATAGCCTAGGTTCGATATAAAGGCGTACCTGGTAAAAGAAAGCTAAATTGTAAAAAAAAAACAAATTTAAAAAAGAAGTCTCGCAACTCATATCTTCTACTTAAAAGAAATGTGAGATTTATGGTAATACCGAGGCGATGAAATTATTCAGCCCTCATTTAAGACTTGGCTTGAAAGTCGAAGGTTGGACTAGCAAAGGAAGGCCAAAGAAATGATGAATTGAGTGAGTGAGAGTAGATATGAAAGGAAAAGGGGTGACTGAAGATGTGACGGCTGATATTTGAAAAGATACTGCTCCGATTCAAAATAAAATAGAGGACAGTGAAAGATGAAATTGACTTGGCATTCGCGTGAAAACATATATATCACTTTTAGTGTCCCTGGACATATCTATACAAGGCGTAAACAAACCGGGTTTTAATATTAATACAGGTAAAAGTTACGATTGTTACAAAAACGTTGACGGTAAAAAATGTCAAAAAGGAAAAACAGAAGTTTACGTTTCCTTGCCTACCACGAGTTAACAACTGCAAAAAAGTATAAAGAATAATTTTATGTTAATATTTTGTAATATTATACTATTATAGTTTCTTCTTCTTCTTCATCAACCCATATACGCCCACTGCTGGGCACGGGTCTCCTCTACCATTGAGAGGGTTTAGGCCATAGTCCACCACGCTGGCCTAGTGCGGGTTGGCGGACTACACACCTAAGAAATTCCTAAGAACTTTTAGGTGTGCAGGTTTCATCACGATGTTTTCCTTCACCGTTAAAGCAAGTGATAATTCAATGTGAATACACACATAACTTCGAAAAGTCAGAGGTGTGTGCCTGGGGTTCGAACCCGCGACCGCCGAGATTCTCGACTGCGCACCTAAACCTCGAGGCCATCACTGCTTAGTTTACAATCTGTAAACTGACCGTGATAGGAAAAAAGACACATTAATCATGGTGATTAAAAAACTTCGAAATTTTTATTTATTTCATGGGGTTGTTTTAGTATCAATGTATTTTTTAGCGTAAGTATTAGTGTCTTTGTTTTTGGTCACCGACTCTTTCCTTGGTATATAATCTATACAGCCCCGTGGCGCAGTTGGCGAGACACCAGCTTGCGAAACGAGCGGCCGCGGGTTCGATCCCCGCACCGAGACAAATGTTTGTGTGATCCACAGATATTTGTTTCGGGTCTGGGTGTTTGTGAGACCGAAAAGTCTCTCGTAGTTTCTGATACCCACGACACAAGACTCGTATCTTAGTGTGGGGTCAGGACTATGTATGTGACTGTTGGGTGTATTTATTTTATTATTTATTTTTATTTTTTATTTAAGTTTTTATTACATCAAAAATGAAATAAAAGTTTATTTCACGGGAGTAAATGAAACGAGAGCTCACTCTCTTAGCACACTAATTTAATAACTCTTGTACGACAGTGTTCTTGGTTTTGCATTGCTACATGCTAAGAATATCCACAAAATGGATACGAGACATTTCAATTGCTAGCCGTATCATTTACCGCGGTATTACAGAGACAAGGACAATAATTTTATTCCAAACAAAGACGTTTTAACTCATGGATCCATCCAACTACCCGTTAGTTTTTAGTCAATGCTGCTCGTTTGTGGAACAAACTTCCTTGGTCCGTAAGGCGAGAAAAACCGTTGTCTGCCTTTAAAAGTAGTCTCAGACCACACTAGCCATTATCTTTTTTATTCATAAGCCCAATAAGACACGATAATTTATAGCTTGACATTACTTTAAATTTTATTTATTTTCATGTAGTGTTCAATAAAGCATATTAAATAAAAATTAAATAAAATAAAAACCCCCTCTTCCTGTTTTTACAATATTTGGTCGAAGCGGTTCAAGCGATTGTAATCTTTCGGACCCCGCGACCTTGTACGCAGTACATACTTGTCCCCAACAGTTATTATGTTATTTGCGTACACACTTACAATTTGTGTGAAAAACACGTAATGGCTATTAGAGATCTGTGTGATAGCTTGAGATTAAACGGTTCAGTTTATCATACATCAGTGTGATACGCAATAATACATGATAAAATACTACCCTTTTTACCAAATTAACAGGTACATACATTGACAGCCGCTTGGCGCAATTGGCTACAAATCAACTTGCAAAACTAGAGGCCGCGGGTTCGATCCCCGCACCGCGACAAATGTTTGGGCGATCCACTGATAATTATTTCAGGTTATATTATATATTATATATTATTTCAGAAATCAGAATACAATTCCTTCCTTTGATTCGTATCTATAATTACGTTTAAAAACCTATTAAATGAGTTCTGCAGTTTTATTTTATAACCATCTGTTGGCCGGCCATGTTTTTCCCCCAAGTGTATTCGCACGTCCATACCGAAATTAACTTACGTCGATCCTTAGTCGAGCAAGTATTTTTTTATATTATTTCTCATAAATCCATCCCCTTTGGAGCAGAGGAAGGCCAAAGGAAAAAAATGGACGGCGTGCGTGACTGAAGATATGAAAGAGAAAGTGGTGAATGAAGACATGACGGCTGATATGGATGAGTGGAAGGACAGAAAATACTGTGCCGACCTTAAATAAAAATTGGGAAAAGGGCAAGAAGATGATGAATTCATTACCTACCTACGTTGTATTTTTTTGTGTCGATTCACATATTCAGTATTGTTTAGTTAAGTACAGGATACGAACAATGACAAATTGGATTTTTTCTCATTACAATTTCAGTAGTTGGTAGTGACATTGATATACAGCAATTTGGATGATTACACTAATTTCAAATATAATATGCAACTATGGGAAATAATCTGAACTGTATCATTACATTTTTTACAAAAAGCAAGGTACAAGGTATATACAATTTATATATACCCAGTTCTGACCCCACACTAAGATACGAATCTTGCATTATTATATTACCAAATCCATAGTGAGAATTTCGTAATGGGAAAACCCAGTAAGTTTTTAAGATTTAAGTAGACCCGGGATCTCAAGATTGTATCGCAAATACCTACTTCTATTGCAAACCAAAGTCCCCACAGTTAACTCTCATACTTAAGGGTCGTTCAAGTATTAAAGTTATGTTAATGCAGTGATGGCCTCGAGGTTTGGGCGCGCGGTCGAGAATCCGACGGTCGCGGGTTCGAACCCCAGGCACACACCTCTGACTTTTCGAAGTTATGTGTGTATTCACATTGAATTGTCACTTGCTTTAACGGTGAAGGAAAACATCGTGATAAAACCTGCACACCTAAGAGTTCTTAGGAATTTCTTAGGTGTGTAGTCCGCCAACCCGCACTAGGCCAGCGTGGTGGACTATGGCCTAAACCCTCTCAATGGTAGAGGAGACCCGTGCTCAGCAGTGGGCGTATATGGGTTGATGAAGAAGAAGAAGTATTAAAGTTAACAAATTATTATAATACTTCTAGCTTTTCGAAATTGGTAGGGCAATGAATCATCACGTACTTAAAAACGGTGAGGGTAAAAATCGTTCTTAAGAATTTCTTAGAGCGCTACCCCGATGGACAAGGTTCTTAACTTTCTCACTTATAAAGGAAGTCCGTGTCCAGCAGTGGGACGTATATGAGCTAATGATGAAAAATGTTTGAATGGTTCCTCATAGTATCAAGTTAGTAAAAAGACGCTGGTTGTAGCCACTTGCCTTCGTTGTCCACAAGTCTGGCTTCTTTATATAACTTCACGCTCCTAATACTTCCCACTCAATAATTATATGCATGTATGCATTGCTGATTTTATACGTAAACAGTAATAGTTAATTGGCTTAATTATAATATAATTTACTGAATCTATAATTTTTTTTATTACATCACTTAGATTCAGTCAGTCATTTCAAAATTTAATGTACCACCCTGTTCGGAAGGAATCAAGGGACAGTTTACAACATTAATACAAAGACTAAATTTCCCAAAGAAGAAGAGTTTAACAAAACAATTGTCGTAAACCCCGCCATCTACGGATCTAAATATTTTATTTTTACGTTTAAAATGTATTATTTTATAAAACTTTATTTATTTTTTGTTTAACCCTTAATTTGGCAAAGTATAAAATGCAGTAAAAAGCTTTTTTTTTGTGTAATTGTAATTGATACACATAAACGAGTGTTGTCAGACATCTGTTTTATATTTTCTTCTAAAAATAGATAGTGTTGAAAGTAGATAAAAATAATAAACCATGTTATTTCTGCAATTTTTTAAACATAATATTTTTTTCAAATTTCATGTATGTCAGGGCACACATTGTCAAATTAAGGGTTAAAAATGTAGAGAATGTCTTGTTCAGAAATACTAGATTGTGGTTAGCTGGCATAACAGCTAAACTGAGATGAGACTGCCGTCCATAGTTAATGTCTGTATACTGTATGCAATACTTTTGCCGTTGATATGGGGATATAATTTCTGAAGGCCCAATTCGATGATACAATATTCGTTTCCGTTGGGTATCCAACCCAAAATAGTATATATAAGCAATTTTATGTGAATTAGTTATTATACTAAAATGAACTAAGTAAACGTGCTAAATATTGATTGAGATATTACTTAATCGAGAACACAGTGCACCAAACCGGCTTTGAACTTGCAACCTTCGCAAGCCTAGTAGGTCAATCCCTTCACGCATAAACACAGCCTGTTTTCAATGCAAAATATATAGAAAACACTAGTTTATGACCACAAATTATTTCTGGAATGAAAAATGAAATTGAAAGGATGATTGTTTAGAAAATTACAAAGAGATTTACTGTGCGGAAGTCAGAGGTGAAGTAAGAACTCGGTCCTATAAAGATCACATAGGTGATTTATTTCTTCTTCTTCTTCTTCATCAACCCATATACGCCCACTGCTGAGCACGTTTCTCCTCTACCATTGAGAGAGTTTACGCCATAGTCCACCACGCTGGCCTAGTGCAGGTTGGCGGACTACACACCTAAGAAATTCCTAAGAATGTGATGAGATGTTTTCCTTCGCTGTTAAAGCAAGTGATAATTCAATGTGAATACACACATAACTTCGAAAAGTCAGAGGTGTGTGCCTGGGTTTCGAACCCGCGACCGCCGAGATTCTTGACCGCGCGCCCAAACCTCGAGGCCATCACTGCATTTATTTAAAAAGGATAAAAAGTTGGATAAAAACGAATACAAATTCCTCAGTTTACAAACATTTTTATCAAGATTGGTTAAGTTGATTAAACATTATCGTACTTTACTTTTATATGCGAAGGGGCTTGGATGTCTGAATTGTAATTTTTTTAAGTAAGAAAAAAATTGTTTTATTGCAATTATAATTTTCTGTTCATAGTTAAAAGTGAAGGGGATTTTCTTGCTTTATTATTTTTATGCCTCAAAGTGAAATAAAATTTAAATATCATATAGTATTATACAACAGCTTATAAATCGACAGTTCGTAATTCAACACTTCAGATATGTTGTTTTTGGAAAAAAAAGATTTCTTTGAGTGATACAAAAAACAATTTTAGCCGCCGAAAAATCCAGATTCAAAATATATTTTTAATGCATAAAATAAAACGTGCACGTAATATTACTAGCTTTAATGTATTCCAAGGTCAAAATTAACTGCATAAGTAATATATTTAATTACATTTTCACTAAAGCTTGTTACGAATGTGTAATAAATGTATAATTCAATGAAAACATTAGCGGAATTATAATACAGTCAGAGTGTTGTTTATTTAACTAAGCACGAGACTATTTTATGTCTTCTTCTTCTTCATCAACCCATATACGCCCACTGCTGAGCACTGGCCTCTACCTACTATTGAGAGGGTTTAGGCCATAGTCCACCACCCTGGTCTAGTGCGGGTCTGCGGACTACACACCTAAGATTTGTTTTAAGAGCGTTTCAGGTGTGCAGGTTTCATCGTTAAAGGAAGTGATAATTCACATAACTTTGAAAAGTCAGAGGTGTTTGCCTGGGTTTTGAACTCGCGACGGCCGCGATTCACTACCGCGCGCCTCAAAATTATTTAAAATTGTACCTTCGAAAGCGCCTAAGGCCCTATTCGCACGAGAGTTTAAACAGCGTTGCGTTATAACCCGGCGTCGGCGCTTTTATAACGTCTTCAATATGATCATTCATACGGACGCTTTTAAATCACTTTCGTCTCGTCCTTCGCTTTAGTAAGACGTGGGAATGGTTGCTGCTAAATTACTAGCAATAGCGATTTGTGTTGCTAGAAGACGAAAAAGGAAACAAAGGACATTCTGGGTACATCCTCTGAATGTTCATTCATACTTAAAGGATTCATACATACAGGAGATACTTAAAAGGACAGTTTGTGACACGGTACGAAGATTTGAGGCAATATCCCAGTAACTTCTTTCATTATTTTCGAATGAGTATAACAACATTGCCTGGAAGAGATCGCCTTGCGCGATAAGGCCGCCCTTTGTACTTTCTTTTTTGTTTATTCTTAAGTTTAATTTAAGTTATAGGTGTACAATAAAGTTTTAAATAGATAATAATAATAATAACATTTGACGAATTATTGGAAATAGTGGGGCCTCAAATAACACTCCAAGATACTAACATGCGTTTGGCTATACCACCTACACTACGACTGGTTGTAACACTGAGGTATGCAAAACAATAAAACCAATATACAAAGCAATCATAATTTAGTATTAATTGAAGGGTCCTCTGCAATAATGATAAATGCCCTTTTTCTTTTGGTTTAAGATAATTTGGTTTTAAATTTATAAACGGTGTAAAAAATTAATGAATGATATTTTCCAAATAAATACATACTTTAATTTTAATAAATAACAGTTTGTTATCTTCAGGTCCGAGCTTTTTACACAGTTTATAAACTTAAAGCCCAATTATGTTAAAGCAAAAGAAAACGGACATTCATCATTATTGCAGTGGACCCTTCAATTATTTCAATTGAAATTTAATTTACAGAACAAACACGTCCGACCACTGAGAGAGCGCGCGGCGTACTGATCGCAGCGCCGGCGCTTTTTTAACGCTCGTGTGAATAATAATAAGAAGTTTCATACGACCTATTCCCAGCGCCCTGCGTTGAAAATGCAACACAGCTCGATAAAAAACCGTCGCGTCTTAAAAGCGCCGACGTGTGAACACGTACTTGGGTATGCATATGTTCTATTTGAACGCTTTTTTAACGGACGTTAAAAAAGCTCTCGTGTGAATGGGGCCTAAGGGAATTTATTAGCAATAATATTATATTCTCGATTCGGCTAGCCATACATTAACTTGCATCATCTACCTATAAATACTTATTGGATTAAGAAAACATATAATAATGAATTAAGAAAATGTATATTTAAAACATAAATAAAAAAATAAATTATAAAAAGAACTGTTTCCGCCCGGGATCGAACCGGGGACCTTGTGCGTGTGAAGCACACGTGATAACCGCTACACTACGGAAACTTGCATGATTGAGGCAAAATTATAAATAATATTCTAAAATCCTTGCATTTATTACATGTAACATAATATATAATATGTATATGAAAGAAGGCAATATAAAAATAGTTAAAAAAGTATTGGTACAAATTAAATTACGGTTACTGAAGACAAGAAATATTATAGACGTTGTTATTAATTTACATGTCAATAAAATGAGTAAACCTGATATTTATCTAATACTTGGGTAAGTATTGAGAATTTTATATTAAAATACAAACAAAATGTAAAAAATATTTTTTTATTGTGCTCCAGTAACTCTATCTCAGCAGCAAAGTAACAAATTAAATAATCCCAACGCAATTGTTACATTAATGTAGTTCAGCAAATTTAAACTAGATGGCGCTGCAAGATGGTTAACAACTTAAAGATCGTTCAATAGAGGGCGCTGTATTGCATATATCTTTATTATAGAAACATTTTATCAAAGGCTGTGAATTCATTTTTATCTCAATAGTAATCATCATATTTAGTTAAAAATCATCTACGAACTCATTTCAACTGTTTTTAGACTTTACCACGAGATAAATGTAAACAAAACCACGTTTTATGCCAAAATGTTCTTGTATAGTCCTTTTGCCCTATCTACCCCTTGAAATCATTTGAATGTAGAAAGTTATAGTTTCCCATAGAAGTTCCGTTTAATTTACATCAGCAAGGACATAAAAGCGAATATTAAATGCAACATTTGTAGCTAGAAATTGTAACGTTAAGATAATGACTGTAAACATTATCTCAGTAAGTACCCCGCGGCTGAGAACTTGACATACCGCTCTGAATGTTACCAACCAATTCATCTTCGACGAGCCGCTTAATGTTCTAGTGATGAGGCCTCAGTAGATTAAGCCGAATTTGCTATAAATTTACACTATGTTCATTAATTTCATTTGCTTGCATGATTGTAAAACATCATTCTAGACACTTTTGCCCAACTATTCCATAAGATAAAGTACGCAAGACATAAGACCTCAAAAAGAATATACTTTCTCCATCTTTGACACATTTCCTTTGCTGGTCCGCTCCTACGGCTAGTACGGTCTAGCAATCAAACAAAAAATCCACTTAAAGCTGAAGCACTGGCTCGAAAATTCGGAAAATATCATAGTGGTGGTTCATGTGACTAACTTTATAGAAAAACTGTAACTGCCGAGATAACATTTTAGTTCCAGAGATAGGTAATAGAAGCCTTACTCGTGAAAAGCGCTTACTTAGCAAATTTCGTACATTTGTGACGTATTTGACAATTAATAGATCCAACAAATTTTATTTCATTGATGTCACGTCTGACACTTACATATTTTTATAGACTGTTTCGGCTTAACATTTCAACCGACAGTCGAATCGTCCATCACTACGAGCAAGCACACTGTCTATTGAAACCGAAAGCGATGGTTCGTGGGAACCGGGTCAAAGGCTCACCACGTAACCAATGTAATCACTGCAATTGGACCGATTTTTTTAACTTTGCTAAAATAATTTTAAATTACCGACGTTAGATAAAGGATTGATTAAATAATATCGGATGCGTAATATGTTGTTTTATTTTGTGTAAAACAACCTCTTTTAGTCTTCAAAGTTATTAAAATTAACTGCAAACTTAATTTTGACTATATCATATTTTTACTTTACATTGACTATCTCGTCAATGACCAAAAATTTCCCGTAATAAAATGTAGAAAACAAAACACATTTTTTATGTTTATATTTAAGTTTTGAACCTTCCAAAATGATTTACTTTGGGTTTAAAGTAGACAAAATTTAATTCATAACATTTTAAATATGTTGTTTTACTCGTATAGGTGTCTATTTTCATTACTCAACAGGCATTTTAAACCACAATGCAAACCGCTTTGCCGTACCAGTATAAGAATACGCATAATAATAATTAAAATCGGATTGACTTACAACTCAACCTGCCATCACCTTTGCCGTCGTGAACGTGTCAAAAAGCCGAATACGATAGTAAAAGGCAATCCATTATGTAAACAAAGTGGTATTTGTGCACGTTGCGTCTGAGAGCATCTGATAAGAGCTGATAGATGATAAGCCAAGACAGGTTTTTGCTGAAAGAGGTGTGAGAAAAGTGAGAGTGTATGTTCGAATTAAAGAAGATTTTGACATTATTTACACTAGTAACCACAACAACCGTCTCGCTAGATATGTTTATGTCCTACATAATAATCCCGACTATATTGCATTTTTTCTGTTTTTTAGTTATTTCCATTAAAAAACTACTTAATCATCATTTTCTTACACTGTTCCCAATTTCATTTGTTGTTAGCGCAGTATGTTTTATCCGAACATTATTTTCACCCGTCAAATCTTCAGCCATGCACTCCATCCATACTTTCTTTTGCCTTCCTCTGTTTGTTCATTATTCAAGTTTGATATTCATCACAATTTTAACTACATACGTTTCATTCCTTCTCATACCAAGGCCGACCTATTGCTTTTTTACCTATTTATAATTTCTTTTTAATAGCACCATTGGTAGGCAATTTCATAAGGTAGTGATTTGTGCTTAAGCAAGAAATATCCCATAAAATATGTTAAGTACGGGTTAGTTTTACACAAACATAATACACGCTTAATTCGCATATTCATGCATAGTACAGAAGAGTACTGTAGGGAATAATAAATATGTAAGTCGTATATTATTACGACTATTATTATTAAATAATGAAGAAGAAGATTATTTAACGATGAAGAAAACCATCGTGAGGAAACCTGCACACCTAAAAGTTCTTAAGAATGTCTTAGGTTTTCTTAGAATTGTAGTCCATCAACTCGCACTATGCCAACGTGGTGAAGTTAGGTCTAAGTAAAGTAAAGGCCTCTTAGTAAAGCAGGCCCGTGCCCAGTAGACTGTATAATTCAATCATTTAATTGTAATATTTTAAGAGTAAATAAAATCTAATTTTTTTTTATTTTAGTGAAATAGCTAGGGGGTCACGACACCCTTTATATATCACTGAGTCCACCCCTGTACTCGCACGTAGAAGTGCACGTGTGTTGAAACCGGTGTGTCTAGTGGAAAGTAACCGCGCATGCGCAACGATTACGAGTTATCAACACCTGAACTACGCCCTTATCATAATGCTTTGACGGGTTTTATGAATTACGGGTAATTTAAATATCGTTTAGGATTTTTTATGAAAATATTGGATTCTGATAATGTCCCGAAAAAAATTTTTTGAAGGTAAGACCATTGAGGTTAGTTCACCCAGCTTGATACTTTTTAGTCCCACTGGATGCTGATTGGGAGCAGCACTTAAAATGCAAACTTTAGTACACTTTAATGCAATTTATAAAATTACCTAAAATTAGAAACAAATATTTTAGAAATTAGCAATATAACGACATCGCAGATACGAAATGTGTAACGATTTGCCTGATTTAATGGAGCGTTAAATGTACCACGCTTGTTTTATACCTCGAACCTAGATGGTACCTACTTATAAATAAGTTGTGATTTGTGACTCAATTGTTGGTTGTAAAATAGTTGTAATTCAGGCGTAAAGCTACCAACAAAGTGATCCATTTAAAAGTAGAAGCTACCTACAGAATTGGATTTTGGTCAGTACTCGTCCGATTGCGAATACTCTCCATCAGCCCACGTTCGGCCCACTGCTGGTCACAGGCCTCTTCCACCACTGAGGAAAACTTTAAAGTGAGTAGATTTCCTCTTTCTTTTCTGTACAATTAATATGTGTGATACAGTGGCGTGCCTAGGGTGTCAAACTAAGGCAAGCCCAGATGTTTATTTAGTAGCAGCATATTTTTTTGGTACGTAGGACTAATAAATACCTACCAATTAGTACTCACATTCACGTTTATAGCCTTATTTTATAAATAAACAATCGTTAAGTTCGTTATTCGGAACTATGTAAGGCAAGTCGGGCTTTCGGGCTTCTATGGAAGTACCGCCACTGGTGTGATAGTACATAGTTAACACACTATATCGTTTGGGACTAGAATGACACACACACACACACACACACTGATAAACAGGACACCCAAATCTCGGTGAATTTTATGCTTAAAAGACGAAGATCATATAAACGAAATTGCCGATTACCAACTTAAATAAACATTCATAAAGTAATATCGCAAAAATTATATCATGACAGTAGAAAAATAACAAGGTATAATTCAAACAATAAAATTAAAACAGAGAGGACACATCATTAAAATATTGAGCAATACGAGAAATAGCTTTCATTTCCGTATTATCGCGTGCAGAGTTGCAGTAATTTATAACGTTGTTAATTTCGTTGCAATAAAATGTATATGCTATTTAAATGTGTGAAAGTGACATATGGAAATAGATATTCATATAGAAATATAACTCAAGGTTATGTTGTATAATTTTTGGATAACAAATATATATACCTACATAGGATAAATACAATACAACATAGGATAGATACAATTTCTTTACCAAAAATGAAAAAATTTAAACTACAAAAGTTTAAAATTAATAATTGCTGTTAAAAATGTCTGTAGCTTTCATAAAGAATTCGTCTATTTCATATAATACTGTATACATAGCTCGTGGATGCAGTTGGCTTTTAGCAGAGCGCTTTGAAAGTCTTCGGAGGAGACCTATGTCTAGGAATGGATGTCTTTCAGCTGATGATTAGGACGACACGCGATTTACAAAACAAAGAGCTCGCACTTATTAAAACCTGAAACAAATCAGCGAACTATCGCTAGTTTATCCACACGTAACATGTAAAAACTGAGTCATCACGAGTCGGTTACTCGAGACACGTAACTCATCTGCGGAATTACATAATCTTTGATCGGTATCTAGTTAGAGTATGATGTGAAACAAGTGCTTTTGTGTACCGTTTATTCATAGCATTTTACGACTGTCCTTACTCTATTATAATTAAAATATTTTTAATAGTACCAATTTTAATTTTAGTATTAACCAAAATGATGACAATTGTCATAAACTTAAAACCGGTCATAAGGGTGTTAGTTACTGGCAGTGTCATCAACATCAGCCTACTATTGGGCACAAGTCTCCTTTACAACTGAAAGGGCTAAACCCTTTCAGTTAAAGAAAGGGTTTAGGCTCGGTCTACCACACTGGCCTACTGCTGGCCTAGTGACGGACTACACACCTAAGAAATTCTTTAGGACTTTTAGGCGTGCATTTCTCACGATTCAAGTACAAGGATTAGATTACAAATTTTAGAACATCTCAATTCAAGTTTTCAATTAAACTAACACGAGTCTGTTTCACCATTCATTGATTTATACCGCGTTACAAGCTCAAAAAATATAAACAAAATATGACACGGTTACTGAGTTAACCCACAAAATGTGTTACATAATTTGTTGATTTTGTACGGAACCTTCGCCTTGGCGCGGCCGCAGTAGTAACTCGGGCATGACGGTAACAAATTCTAAACAAACATGTATTTTTATACTACTAAAATATGACCTCTTCACTTCACGCACTTTTTCTCTCAAGGAGAATTATAATTACGCTTATTAACTATTTTTTTCATACTAGCAGTTCGGGCACTTTTTTTCTCAAGGAGATTTATTATTTATCTATTTATTTTTTGTTTCCAAAGTAGCAGCCCAGTTTAGCTTCATCAATAATCAGATCGTCATCAGCCACAAGATGCATCATGCGGGACCGAAACACCGAAACCGAACTGTTTATTGCGAGGCCAGGATATACTCATTTATTTGTGCAATCGCTTTTGTTAAATAAACACATAAAGCTTTAAGATAAACTGGTCTTAAATGGGCTTTTAAACTTTTTAAGTTAAAATATGTAATTACAACGGTAGTTTTATTTCAAAATATTTTCTAACTAAGCTATATAATAATTTCCCAAAAATTTAAACAACTCCACTGTTACCCCACTTTATTTTTGAATTTACGAAATACCCCATTTCAAAGTTCTTCCTAACGAACGCAACACGACGCATGATTTGCTCAACTAAGCATTACTGCGCGCGTTGAAATCTATTGTTCGCGCGTGTGAGCAAACGGTCGATAACAACCAAATGGTAAAGTTGAATCATATTAAAACCTTGTAATGTTAACTACGAACCATTTATTTATATATTCACGTCTGTCTTTTAATTTCCAGTGTTATTTTTCGAGCACATTTTTAAAGTTATTTGTATATATTAATCCACAGATTCACGTCGGTATTTCTCGAGTTGGAGGCTGTCGTTCATTTTTTCCACCATTGTTTTGCCAGCTATGATTTAATTCTAATTTTTATTTTTCGCCACCTTTATATGTATACTCCATATTGCTAACAAGTATATCCTGATAGAAAAACCCATTAACATTAAGCCTGACCCGGAAATCAATATACATTCTTAAACGTTAGTTTATAAACGCTAACGAAAATATATATTATGATAACAATTACAAAAAATATTTATATACTAATATAAAGACAAATAGTAACATTTTTTGCAGTTAATAATTCTATAAGCTTTTACAAACATAATGCATTACAGTGATAATATTACTATGTCATTTTCTACCCTAACCAGAGAATTTTAAGTAACAGTCCACCACACTGGCCTAGTACAGATTTCCCTATCAAAACATTGTTAAAGCACTAATTCCTGCATCAAATCCGGTACAGCTCTACCCACTATTCAAGGCGAAGGCTTCAAGCTACAGCTCATTGAGACGCATCGACACAGCACGCAGTCCCATTGAGCAGTTAGTCCGAGCGCCACGCCGGTACTACGCGGCCGCAGTCGCGACTCCGAACGGAATATCGGAACTCAAAAACAGTTTTTAGTTGTATTTGTGCTCGGATGAACGAGGTATGTATGAAATATTTGTAAATTGGAGTGCTTTTTGGTGTGATTTTTTGTATTTTTTGAGCGTTAGGTAGAGTTGAAGTTTTTTCATTCATATTTTTAACCGATATATAATTTGAACAATTTGTTTATTCGTTTTATTTAACATACACATTTTAGGTGAGGGATTTTCATTTGATTTTAAAATTATAATTTTGTGGTTTAGCATGTTTTTTGAATAGACCCAAAATATAACAATATATGGAATATAAAAAAATTATAAAATGTTGAACTGTTGGCGTCCCAATTAAAAATACATTTTAAACCATCATTTTAAAGACACTTGAAGTACATATAATTATTTTGTCATACAATTATAGAATAAGACTTACTCTAACCAAAATATATTACTGGAGTTGTATAATATTATTTTTTACCAACATTTGCACTACATTTGCAATGGAATTAGACTATTGAAAAATCATATAACAAATATAAAATTAAATTGCACACAAAGTTTTCACTTTAAGCATTATTTCTCGTAGCTTTTAAGCATTTCATAGCAGAAATACCAATTATTTCAATGTTTGACTCCAAGAGTTAGTCTTTGACTTCTCAATCGCTTGCTTCTAAACATTTCCCAGCTCTTACAAAGTAAAATGTCTCTGCAAATATAATTATGTTGTAAATTAATCAAATTAATCGCATACAAAAAACTACATTACAAATAGCACGTAACGCTTGCAAATTAACATTTAATTTTTAATTATTTTTTGTCGAAGCATATTACTACTTTTTTTGTCGCGTACGCTTTCCGCTATATGCGGTCGACACGTGACAAAACAATATTTTGTGTCGCATTTACTAGCATATAAAAACTATGGCCCTGATATAAAACTAGGTTGGATTATAAACTGTAAAACTTTAATAGTGAGGCTAGTTATTCTTTATAATAGTATAATAGTTTGGCAATTTCATAATTAAACTTAATTTAAAAGTGTTTACGACCAATTACAATTCAAGACAATTCTAAAGTTTGTTTTTGCAATAAATATGAATATATATTTGGTTAGTCACCAGTTTGCGAAACGAGAGGCTGCTGGTTCGTTACGCGCACCGAGACGAATGTTAGTGTATACAACAAATATTTGTTTCGGGTCTGGGTTTTTGTGAGACCGAAAAGTCTCTCAGTTTATGCTACCCATAACACAAGACTTTTATGTTTCCGTGGAGTTAGTACTATGCTTGCGACTAGTGTATTTTCTTTATTTAAATTGCACGGTGTGATAAAGAAATACCGAATTCGATTTTTTGTTTGAACTGAGTGTAAACTCAGTCTTAGTAAGGTAAGAAGTCAAAGGAAGAGAAACAAGTCACAACGCTGTCCATCTCTGCATAACTTAAACTCACAAACCTTAAAATCCTGGAGAAGTCTAAAATATTTTATTTGTTTCTGTCCATTGATCCTTCATGTCAATAAATGTAGTAGTCTCGCGACACAAAAATGTGCCGTGATTTCTATACAACTTCTTTCATTGGGAATTTCTCATTAGCAGCACGAAATCTAGACACATGCCTGAAAAGCCCAAGGGGCTCTGCCTTCATTGTTGGAACATAAGCGCGAGGTTATGTATGGATGTATAATATTAAATACAGTATGGTTTCTACTAGCTTGGTTTAATTAAAATAGCTCGCAAAATATCTTTACGGTTTCATAAAGTTTTTTAACAATTTTCTAAGTACTGCGCAGTTCTTATCACTCCCTTAAGCTAATCGTGAAAAACTATCTCAGCTTTTTGACAGGAGTATAAAATGACGAAAAAAAGGAGTTATAAGATCAAAATGCATGCAATGAGCACACACGTAACTCTAATAACCCCGAGATATGTACTGAATCTCGTTACCAACATCACTGTCACTACAGCCTCATATAAATTCGATACGTGTTAAGTTTTGTAACATCCAATAAGTGCATTGGCCATGCTATATTTTCCGCGTGGTTATTAGGAAGATCGCCGACCTCGACCGCGGCAATACCTTTCCCTTTTATACACACAAATATTACGTGCGAATCGACGACAAATATCTACTATGAAATAAATAATCGTTTACTAGAACGCAAACAAGGCCTCGAGGTTTAGGCGCGCGGTCGAGAATCTCGGCGGTCGCAAGTTCAGACCTCGGGCACACAGGTCTGACTTTTCGAAGTTATATTATTCATAATAAATTATCACTTGCTTTAATGGTGATGGAAAACATCGTGATAAAACCTGCACACCAAAAATAGTTTCATTTAAAGGTAAGGTAGCTAAAAATTTGACACTCCCGTGGCGTAGTTGAAAAGGCCGTGGGTTCGATCCCCGCACCAAGACAAAAATTGATTGATGAACGTCTCTTGTACATGTGTCAAACACATCCTTATAACATATCGGTAAAATATTAATTTATCTTTTTATATGGCTTGGAGTTTTATATTTTACATAAAGTTTATGTAACAGTTAAGTTTCGTGCTTTACATACCAATTATTACATAAATCCCGCCCTTATTTCACATCAGGCAAAGATATAAGCATTAATCACGGGCCATAAATACACCAAGATGTTATTAATTGATGCGATAAAATCTGCTTGCATACTATGTTATTATATATTACGTTAAATATTAGAGCTTGGTAGCAAGAATTCGTAATTGAAGAACGTGGGTTCGATGCCAGGCAGATAGTTTTAGTAGACAGTTCTGTCATCGTAAAACCATGATATTTTTATATTTGTATAGGCCTTAACTGCGAAGTATTACGTTATAAGGAAACCTTCATAAAATTTTTAGTTTTAAAATCTCAAATATGTGAAAAGAAAAAAATTTGGATAACGCTACATGGTTGTCTGAATCCTAACCTTTTCAATAATGGCCAAAAATTATAAAGACTTATGTTATTTCTAGACGGAAACAGAATTCCCATCTTCTTCTTCATCAACCCATATACCTACGCCCACTGCTGAGCACAGGTCTCCTCTACCATTGAGAGGGTTTTAGGCCGTAGTCCACCACGCTGGCCTAGTGCGGGTTGGCGGACTACACACCTCAGAAATTCCTAAAAACTCTTAGGTGTGCAGGTTTCATCACGATGTTTTCCTTCACCGTTAAAGCAAGTGATAATTCAATGTGAATACACATTATGAATCAATGTGAATTACCATAATCATTATAATACTTTTCAATCCTAATATTTTTATTACAAAAAATATCCAACCTTTAGTTACTAAAATCCTTCAATAGCTTTCAAACATTTGTTATGGCTATTGTGTTTCTGATAGCATCTCGACGGTTCGAGAAATATCCTCATATTGTACCATCAATACTCCAACGTTAGAAAACAATTAACAATTACTTCTAATTCACGTAATGTAAGGCCATTAACATACAATGACATATTTATATCATTAAGTTTATTCATTAACCTCATTCTCACAATAATACAGTCTGTTTGACAAGAGCGTGTACGGCAAAACTTTTTTTTAGGTACCGCTAGAAGCTTGGTTGTAAATTTGGCAGGTAGCTAGCCCCTTCCCCTCAGATGCTTTGTGTATAGAGTTTCAGTTGTCGTTCGATCTTTGTCAGAGGAGGACGCATTTCGTCATGAGTGCTACGTACGCATCACGTTATGAAGCAGTGTTCTTGTGTTTGCATCCAAAAGGACCCAAAATGTCATACGCAGCCGCTGCAAAATACATGAAAAAGTCAAAGACATTTGTTAGTAAGTGGGTGAAACGCTATTCTGAAGTAAAAAATGTCGACGATCTGCCTAATCGTGGCTCTACGCAAAAAACAACGAAAAAGGAGGACAAAATGATTTTACGGGTATTCGAGAAGAATTCTCGCCTATCGTTACGTGGTGGTCAAGCGGTTTTGCTTAAAAAAGGCCTTAATGTGTCATGTGATACTATAAGAAGACGTTTACTGGCTCATGATGTAAAATTTCGTAGCATAATAAAGAAACCGCTACTGTCGGAAAATCATGTTAAAAAGAGACTCACTTGGGCGCAGGAACATTTGGACCGGGATTGGGACAATGTAATTTTTTCGGACGAAGCTTCTTTTTGGGCACGTTCTTCTATCACTCATACCTGGTGTACCCACGCCAATAAATTCATCCAGCGGACCGTTAAACATCCGGTGAAGGTGCACGTTTGGGGTTGTTTTTCAAAACAGGGATTTGGTACCTTGCACATATTTACAGGTAATTTAAATGCAGCTAAAATGGTCAAAATATATCAAATGGCTTTATTACCATCTGCTCAAAAGTGGTTTAAAAGGAAAAACATATATTGGCTATTGCAAGAAGACAATGACCCGAAACATCGGAGTCGTCATTGTACAGCGTGGAAACAAGAGAATGACGTTGAAGTACTAGATTGGCCATCACAGTCGCCGGATGCAAATCCAATAGAAAATGTTTGGGCACTCATGAAGTTGAAGCTTCGAGGAAAGAAAATCTGGACTTTAAAACGATTAGTTCGTGAAATTAGACTTATTTGGAGGTCTTTGTCCCTGGATTATGCAATAAAATTAGTAGAAAGTATGCCTCGAAGACTCCAGTCAATTATTGATAATGGAGGCGACTGGACAAGTTATTAATAATAAAGCATCATTGTCTATAAATCATGTATAATGAGTGTATTTTTTTTCTATTTTTTATCCCAATTCATTCCCGAGTTTTGCCGTACACGCTCTTGTCAAACAGACTGTATATGTACATAAGAAGTGATGCAGTTGACTGCCTCTGACTGGCTGGTTGGTCTCGCGGTACAAGTATGCGCCGTGCGATCTAGAGGCCCAGGATTCGATTTCCGGGTAGAGTTATTGGGTTTTTCCTTTAGGAAATTCTCATTAGCTGCAAGGAGTCACCAAATGAGCCCAAAATATTGTAATAGACTCGCCCCTATTACGTGGGACTGATACATGACGAAATGTGGGTACAGAAATTTACCTCTGCTCTCCCTTCAGGGAGTACAAGCGTGAAATTATGTATGTAAGTAAGTGTATATAGCCACGGTTTAATAATAAAATACTGTAGCATCAACGGATATTTAACCGAGGAAGAGCGCTAGCTCTATATAACATCGCTTGAATGAAGTAGAAAGATTAAACTAAAACAAAACACGCACACCTACTTTAGAAAAAGTTGTATGATTGGATTTGAACCCGCGATCAATAAGACGACAGCCCAAGATACTAGGCCAATGGTAATCCAAAGATCGTTATTTGACGATTATACTAGTCAATTGTAGTACCTAATTGACGTGATTATTTATTTATTGCGTTGTCAATTATATCGCACTTATGATCACAAGTCAATCGTTTCATAAGTCTATACAAAAAGATTTGTATGGGTAATTGCGCTATAAAATTACCGTTAAGGTATTATTAATACGCTGAATAACTTATACGCCTAGTTAACTTTTTTTATTTATATAAAAAAAAATGCAAGTCCTTTTTAAGACTAATTATTTTTTATTCCTCATGTGTTTATTTTATTTTTTACATTTTTAAATATAAATTTTTATAAAAAAAAATCATTTAAAAATATAAAAATTAAACCCGCAGATGGCGGGGTCTACGACCCAAGCTACCGGTGGTTAGGGTCCAAGAGTTAGAAACGATACGTGCCGTGTCTAATAACACTGCTTTTTGTATCTGGGTTTAGACCCAACAACCGATTGAGAGCCGCCGAAGATGTTGGTCGAGGCTCTTTGGTATCAGCCCATTGGCAGTAACGACTATCGGAACAATGACGGTTGAGTCTGAAGACTAATTATTATTATTAAAGCTACAATTAAGCTTATATCAATTAACATAACATTACAAAGTATCCTAATCTCTCTTATTTTCTGATATCCACGACACAGAACTTTTATTTTAGGGGTTTAAGTTATGTATGTGACTGTTGGGTGTATTTATTTATTTATCACAGACATTGTTAAGAAACTTATTATATGTAAACGTAGTATGGGACGTCCTGCAGCACGATGGTCCGACGACTTGAAAAAGGTGGCAAGAAACAATAGATGATGGCTGCTCAAGACCGGGATGGTTGGCGCTCTTTCCTTGGAAACTAAGGTAATAGCTAGGGTTATTAAGAGCCTCCTGGCGTTAAAAAAAATTTTATGTTTGCCATACAAACCACGTACATTAATTACCGAGGGTTGTATGGAAACCGTCAAAATTTGTATTTTTTGTCGGAATTTTCTTTAACGCCAAGGGGTTTCTAATGACCTTATCTATTACCTCCTTGAGTTTCTGATCACGGTCTGAATACACCGTGTTTATTCCTTAGCTCAACTACCTTGTCACCTCAGTTCCAAGTACGAAAACTTAGCTAATTACAATCATATTTACTGTATAATACATGAAAGAGTTGCACAAGGCGGGCCGTCGAGAGAACGCGGTAAGTATTGTGCGAACACAATGCGTTTTCAAAGCACACCGAGCACAATAGACGGACGCGATCCTACCGAGATAAACGCTGAGTTTTGAAAAATTAGGGCCGAGTTGCGAACGCGTAGATATTACCATGAGCCTTTATTAGGGTTCCGTAGCCAAAATGGCAAAAACGGAACCCTTATAGTTTCGTCATGTCCGTCTGTCCGTCTGTCCGTCTGTCCGTCTGTCACAGCCGATTTACTCGGAAACTATAAGTACTACAGTGATGAAATTTGATGGGAATATGTGTTGTATGAACCGCTACAAAAATATGACACTAAATAGTAAAAAAAAGAATTGGGGGTGGGGCCCCCCATACATGTAACTGAGGGATGAAATTTTTTTTTTCGATGTACATACCCGTGTGGGGTATCAATGGAAAGGTCTTTTAAAATGATATAAAGTTTTCTAAAAAACATTTTTCTTAAAGTGAACGGTTTTTGAGATATCAGCTCTCAAAGTCGTAAAAAGTATGTCCCCCCCCCTCTATTTTTATAACTACGGGGTATAAAATTCTAAAAAAAATAGAGGTGATGCATGCTAATTAACTCTTTCAACGATTTTTGGTTTGATCAAAGTATCTCTTATAGTTTTTGAGATAGGTTGATTTAACTGGGGCACGCCTATAGCACGGAATATTTATAAATACATATATAAAATTAATATTCATACATAAAAGTACAAGGCAAAATATCGGGAGAGTTTAGGCTCCATTCACCAGGTGTATAAATTGACATAATAAGTTTATTATATTTGCTGCTACGGAACCCTTTGTGCGCGAGCCCGACTCGCACTTGGCCGGTTTTTTATTAATAGAATCAATGTTTTAAGTGCGAAAAACGTAGTGTAGGACGCCCTCTGGCTAGGTGGGGTGACGATATCCGCAAGGTTGGATGAGCGGTTGAATGAGGAGAGCCGAAGATCGAGCCCAGTGGCGTGTCATAGGAGAGGCCTATGTCCAACAGTGGACGCAATAAAGGCTGATGATGATGAAGTGCGAAAATCACTAATAATGTTTACCTGTTTTTGTGTGGCATTGCTGTTAAATATCATCATTTACTTGCCCTGTTCCCAATTCTATTTGGGGCGGTGCAGTATGTGTTCTCTTTCCAAACGTCTTTATCAACCGTAATGTCTTCAGTCATCCCTTTTTTCTTTCATATTTCCTCTCACGCACTCCATGCATCTTTGGCCTTCCTCTGCTAGTCCATCCTTCGACATTAATAATCAATAATATACTGCTGATGTTGCTGCTATTTAATATAAGACAGATTAATGACATCCCTTTTATCTCTGCGCCACCTAAAGTTCGACTGCCAGAAAATGCCTCAGACTTAAAGTCCACCTAAATTTATAATTTGTGAAGATTGAATACATAATATAATTGATAATAACTAAGAATATCTGTCCATTAACATTTAACACATTCTATTAAAGTTAAGTAAACAATACAATAAAACTTTGGTTAAGCCATAAATTGATCTCAGGGCCACGAGAACAAAAGAGAAAAACTCACAGTTATTGCGCCTTAGCTTGGGCGCAAAGCCATTATAATTTCCTATCCTAAAATAGTCATATCCTATCCTAATTTTAGTGCCACAAATTACTAGCCTAAACTTATCTGTGGACGGTTTACAACTAAGAGAGTTTAGGCCTTAGTCCATCACGCTGGCCTATTGCAGGTTTACGGGCAGTAATTGCGAAAGAAATATTGCAACATCTAACGAAATCTTGAAAAACTGACACGATAAATTCATTTGAATAACTTTGAAATTCGGATAGTACGGCATAAAAAGGCTTTCGAGATGAACCGTTCTCCACAATCTCGCATGGCATCTGATGGCCGGTGGATAGAAATGTTGCAACAACGTGAAGGTCAAAAGTTTACATTGCAATTTATTAAGAACTAGCTTTTGCTCGCGACTCCGTCCGCGTAGACTATAGGGTTGAGTTCAGAAGGAAAATAAGTTGTAGTCTGTTTTACTTCTCTGAGTCCTATTTATCTCCATACAAAAAATCATACAATTCGGTCAAATTGTTCAAACGTGAAACCGTAACGCGTCGATCGGCGCCT
Organism: Cephonodes hylas; assembly: GCA_030295005.1. NCBI lineage: Eukaryota > Metazoa > Arthropoda > Insecta > Lepidoptera > Sphingidae > Cephonodes > Cephonodes hylas. The sequence continues at coordinate 10,618,051 of AP025380.1, read as the reverse complement.
TGTGCATCATTATTGCGCGCATGATCAATATTTTAAAATTGCAATATCTTCTAAGATACTCATTGAAATTAAATGATGTAAAGGGCAATTTTATTTAAAATTAAATACTTGTAATGAATAACGTATTTATTTGGATAAGGATTAATATCATATTTATAAAAACACCTTCACAAATAAAACATTATTTTAAAATAAATTTGGTTAGAATAAAAAACGTTATAGTGAGCCAACCTTAAGGAATAGACATATGCTGTCGCGGACTTTTTTTTAGAACTTTTAAAGAAGAACATTTCTCTCATACATTATTTTAGCGAAACTTTAACCGTTTCCGCAGCGCACGCAGCGGAAGCTCACAAAAAGAAAAAAATGTCCCCGATTTTGAAACATTCTTTATTGCTGCTCCGCTCCTATTCGTCGTAGCGTGATGTTATATAGCCTATAGCCTTCCTCGATAAATGTGCTATCTAACAGTGAAAGAATTTTTCAAATTGGACCAGTAGTTCCTGAGATCCTAGCGTTCAAACAAACAAACAAACAAACAAACAAACAAACAAACAAACAAACAAACAAACAAACAAACAAACAAACAAACAAACAAACAAACAAACAAACAAACAAACAAACAAACAAACAAACAAACAAACAAACAAACAAACTCTTCAGCTTTATAATATTAGTATAGATAAGCAAAAAATACTGTATTGATAGTCCAGCGGCAAGAATCGCGTGTGGTTGAGAGATCCCGAATTGGGTTGTGGTATCAAATTGTCCCATTAGAAAATTATCGGTGGCAGCAAAGATTGTAGAAATGTTCTCCAAAAATCATAATCGACGCTAATTAGTAGAACTAAAACTACAGGTTGTGTAACGTAACACGACATAAAACGAAAAATTCTTTGCTTTGTGGATGCTTTTTAAGACATTATTAAAATTACAAAGCAGTGATGGCCTCGAGGTTTAGGCGCGCGGTCGAGAATCTCGGCGGTCGCGGGTTCGAACCCCAGGCACACACCTCTGACTTTTCGAAGTTATGTGTGTATTCACATTGAATTATGACTAGCTTTAACGGTGAAGGAAAACATCGTGATGAAACCTGCACACCTAAGAGTTCTTAGGAATTTCTTAGGTGTGTAGTCCGCCAACCCGCACTAGGCCAGCGTGGTGGACTACGGCCTAAAACCCTCTCAATGGTAGAGGAGACCCGTGCTCAGCAGTGGGCGTATATGGGTTGATGAAGAAGAAGAAGAAGAATTAAAATTACAATCCTTCTACTCATATCGGTATCCACTAATATTTGTTCAAATTAATGAAAATTATTTTAAATTTTTAATTGGACGAAGCATTTTTCACGTTTTTTTTTTTAACTATAATTATTTTTAAATTTTACTCTTACGTTTTAAAGGAATTTAAAAAATCATGGTCAATGGTTTTCACTACACAGTAACACACATATACATAAACCTACTCTCCCTCGTATAAACTAAGACAAAAGATTACAAAACTAGAACTAACATTTGAAAACAAAGGTCAGATTGGCCCTTTGCAACATCCAAACATTACAACGGTTACATCGAAACCACAAACTGCCGGAACGGATCTGTTCGTATTTTTATTATCTAGAATTATCTGTGAAGAAAGTGCCTTGAATGTCGACATTGTGAGGTCACTGCTCAAGTTGATAAATTGTGCTAAATACACGGGAGTTCATAACTAGTGATTTTTTTGTGATAATATTTTTTATTAAAGTGATATTTTGTTAATATTTTAATTAATTTAAAAATTAGCTCATTTGTACTGCAATATCAAATGCATATACCCAAAAGTCACCCTAGTCAGACCCTACACTAAGATTATGTCTTGTTTCATGGGTATCAGAAACTACAAAAGACTTTTCGGTTCTATAAGCAATTGGTACCGAAACTAATATTGGTGAAGTTTACAAACATTTCTCTCAATCTGCGAACCCTCAGCCTCCCGTTTCCCAAAGTGTTGGCTAAAAACTGCGCCACGTTGTTGTCACGATTTTTGTCTTTGTATATTTAAAAAGTATTTAAAATATGTATGATCTTTGGTGAGAACACAGATCGGACCTTGGACTTTTCCAAGATAAAGACATAGGCTATTTTTGTGCAAAATGGGGCCCAAGTGACAATCTAGCAATAGAGTTACCTAACTAAAAATAATAACAACTAAATCGAACCCAAGTCTTTTTGATCTCCTGGCGTACATTTATGCCATAGCTAAAGTTCTAATAAGTCAGATCAAATCAGTCTAATAACTATGAAATTACTAAATCATAAAAAAAAATATTAAATAAAAGTCGGAAAGAAGTGTCGACGATTTATTTACAACGGTGTTCACTGGACTGATTATATTATGTAAACATTACCATTCAAACGCAATAAAATAATGAGTGTTAAATTACATTACTACTAGTAACAAATCGATAACTAGCTTTGTCCGTAAATATTTGAGTAAATTATTAGAGGTAAATTTTCGAAGGGATAAGCAGTACTATGTTTTGTACAAATACTTTTTGTCAATAGTCGCGAGGTTTTTATCGGTTTCGAGTAAAGATTTAAATTTCGTTCTTATTAAAAGTATGTAACTAAAAGATGTAATCCACTTTGAAAATAGAACGCACAATAGCACATATTTAAAATAGAACGCAGATGTAGCTTTTTGTAATTACACAAGTGTTCAGACATATACAGAGTGGTATGGTTGTATGGAAAACGTTATTTTTTTTTTATTTTTAGTCGGGACTTGCTGCAGCAGTGATGGCCTCGGGATTTGGGCGCGCGGTCGAGAATCTCGGCGGTCGCGGGTTCGAACCCCAGGCACACACCTCTGATTTTTCGAAGTTATGTGTGTATTCACATTGAATTATCACTTGCTTTAACGGTGAAGGAAAACACCGTGATGAAACCTGCACACCTAAGAGTTCCAAAAAGTTCTTAGGAATTAAAAGTGTGTAGTCCACCAACCCGCACTAGGCCAGCGTGGTGGACTATGGCCTGAACCCTCTCAATGATAGAGGAGTCCCGTGCTCAGCAGTGGGCGTATAAGGGTTGATGAAGAAGGAGAAGAAGAGTCGGGACTTTTTTTAATGACAGAGGGTTTGTAATCGCCTTATCTATTATCTGCCAAAGATTCCGATTATGGTATGAATACATCCTGTATACAAAAGATTCTGTTTTACTTTTTAAGATGATAATAAAACGAATCTTGTAGCGGAAGTAACTGTCGGGTGATGCGTAACTTCACCACAACGATTTCTATGGTACATAATCTGTGACCGATACAGCGATAAGGCATTCCATTCATACTCCAACTGACAAGGTGAAATTTAAGGCGAACAAACTGCGCTATTGTCAGTCGTGAGGTCGCGTAATATTTGCAATCATTCAATTATTACACCAATATTACTTTATACTGACGACGTAATAATAAAAAAATAAAGCAGTGATGCCCTCGAGGTTTAGTCGTGTGGTCCAGAATCTCAAAAGTCGCGAGTTCAAACTCCAGGTACCTCTGACTTTTCGTAGTTATGTCAACTATTAATCATTAGCTTTAACGGTGAAGGAAAACATCGTGATGCAAATCTCAGGGTCTTAGGTGTGACTAAGGTCTAAAATCTGCCAATAGTAGAGGAAGTCCGTGATTTAAGGCATGATTGCGACACCATAAAATCTAATAGTTTGTAATAAACTTATTTTTATTGATGCTGTTAAGTCTTCGAAACGCTGGGACGTTGAAATTCAATCGTAACTACGCACATTTTGTTTTAGTACCGTGGTTAACGTTCACATAAATATGCAAGTGTTAGGGCATTGATACTCACTCAAACAACCATCCTTACTGTTTAACTTATTATTCATTATAAGGGCAATTAGTATTTCTTTTGTCTCTCGGTAAAAAATCGTTCAATCAAAATATGTATATTGTATAAAGTAACATTTAAATTTCTAAGAAATAAAAACATACACCCAACAGTAGTTAGTCCTGACCCAACACTAGGATACGATTCTTGTATCGTAAGTATCAGAAACTATAAAACTTTGCGGTGTCACAAACACCCAGAATCGAAACAAATAATTTTAAATCACATCTCTCATTTCGCTAGCTCGCATCAAATCAACTGCGCCACAGGGCTGTCAATTATATTTCGGTAACGTAAAGCTTACAAAAAAAAATAAGTCAACTTCCATATAGTTGATATAATGTGGCAACACCGAGTATTTCAATTACAAACATTAGTGCAGCCGCACATATTTCACACAGCGACGATCTCGCTTGCAACACCGCCGCTTCACACGCGCGACAAAAAACATTCTACCACCGCTGTGACTACCGACTTGCATAAACAGTATAAATAACTGGCTATATAAAACATTAAGATACTTTGTTATTCACCGTGAATACATGGAAAAGTTTTCATCCCTGCACTATCTAAGGTTCGACTGAAAAAGAAAGCCTCAGGCATAAAGTCATGTACGTAAAAAGTGTAAATAAATAAAAATAAATTAAAAATAAGCTTAAGATTAACTGATCTTAGGCGGAGTTATCACTTTGTGTGATATCTTCCAGACAACTCAATTTATGAATTAAATGATAAATAATTCCTAGTTTAGGTTTTCCGTTAGAGTACTTTAAAGACAAAGGATAACATCGTGATGAAATCTGCATACCAAAATATTATGATTTCAAATGAGTTGTAGCACGTAAGCTGGAAATGTGTCTGTGATAATTCAGAAGGCTTATTTTCAAAAATATTACCTCATATTACATGGGCCCTAAAAGATAGTATAACAACTAAACAAACAAAGAAATGCAAGTCAGTCTACCCTTTCTTTAGCATGAATATTTATTGCTTAAAATCTTAAAAAAGCAAAACTTGACATTTTAGGTAGCCTAGATGTTGGTAGAAAGTTAAGCGGATTATTATCTAGATGTGATTCATGTACCAGGATAGCATAAGACAGAGCAAGTTCGTGCGCTCTGTGCAAGTAACATTTGAGGGAGATTATTTATTCTATAGGTCAAGAGTTAATGACATTTATGTGCTGTCATCGGATGACAATCAATCTTTTAATGCTATTAAAGTAATTTATTTAATAAGCGATATTTTTATCAATATTATGTCACCGGTGTACAAATAAGCGTAATACTCAGGCTGATGTTTCTGCTTGATAAACTTGCATGGGTCAACTTTTACTGAAATCCATATTGATTAAAGGGTAAAAATATTGTAATGATAGATATCATATTAATTTGCCACAAATAAAGCTTATAATGACTGTTTGATTACACAAATATAAAATTTTAAAATATTGAAGAAAGTTATGCATTTGACAAAAAAATCAAATATTTTAATAGTAATTCCGAAAATTTCGGGACTGAAGTATGAACGGGATCCCGGGATCGAATCCTCTAGTTGGTGGTTAACCAAGAACATAGCGAATTATGTGTGTGATTTTTTTCGATGTGGGACGTATATGGGCTAATGATGACGATATATCTCAACAATAAAAGCCAAAATATAATTTTTTCATACATGCAGACTCAAACTCAGGTCATTGTATTTATTGTCATTGAACAGAGCTCAAAAACTAAACAAAACAAAAGTGTAGAATACTATACACAAAATGACCACAATTTCCAAGTTTAAGTAGTGATGTTGAACGCGCGGTATTGCTCTGTGTTCTGAGAACGTTGCGATACGAACCCACGACACACACTCGCCACTCGGTACACACCAACTGAACGCGTTCATTTCGACAAACTACCAAACAGCATATTGTTGTTGGGGCAAAAATGTTACTTTATTTTTAAAAATAAAGATATTCATAATATGAGAAATAAAAGTAATAATAATATGAGAAAAATAAAAGCAGTGATGGCCTCGAGGTTTGGGCGCGCGGTCGAGAATCTCGGCGGTCGCGGGTTCGAACCCCAGGCACACACCTCTGACTTTTCGAAGTTATGTGTGTATTCACATTGAATTATCACTTGCTTTAACGGTGAAGGAAAACATCGTGATGAAACCTGCACACCTAAAAGTTCTTAGGACTTTCTTAGGTGTGTAGTCCGCCAACCCGCAGTAGGCCAGCGTGGTGGACTATGGCCTAAACCCTCTCAATGGTAGAAGAAACCCGTGCTCAGCAGTGGGCGTATATGGGTTGATGAAGAATATGAGAAATAATCGAAGATTTAAGAAAACCTTTTACGTCTTGAAATAAATTATTTAATTCGTGAGACAGGCTGTTGATGGTGGTGATGATGATGACGTACTAAAATTGACACATATTTCCCGGTTGTTAAAAAAGCGAGTTATTTCCGTGGACATCATTTTCTATAAAAAATATAGTAAAAATCCTGCTTGTAAAAGATTTGAATAAATACATCAATTCCATAGCAGATATTTACCCCATAAGTAATAATAATAATATCCTGTCTATTACCAACATACATCCACAATAATTACAAGTGGAAGTTGATATCAAGAAAAACAACCGCTTGAAATAAATTGCGATTTCTTATTTAGTTAGAACTATACATCGCACCTTAGAGAAAAAAATTTAGATACTCTTAGAAAATGTTACTGCCTTAGTCTACCACGCAACCCAAATGCCGAATTTGATAATTACAAACCTACGAAATTTTCAATAAATTTTGAGATTTCCTCTTAACGTTTTCCTTTACCGTCAAACTTGTTAATCATTCGTAATAATACTATTTTTTAATAATATAACACATAGGTATCCGTTCAGTTGTTAGTTTTTCTTCAATCGGTTCTTCGCGCTATAGTTAAAAGAAACAGGATTAAAATAGTCAAAACAACACGGTCCCGCAAACAGTTTCTTAGGTTATATTTTACAACCTGAATTAATTAATAACGTCGTCAATCAGCAATCAATCAGCCAGCACTTTCAAATGCCAGCGGCATAGACAAATTCCTCTGGTTTTTAACGAAGATATTTTTTATCCCAGTTTTCCTTGACATGATGAAACTAGTTGGAACTGAACATTACAAAACTTTGTCGCAGTACCGTTTATTACTTCGTAAAAGTTACTTTTTACATACATTCATAACCTCACGCCTGTATTCCTCTAAGGGGTACGCAGAGTTGCATTACTGTACCCACATTTCGCTATCGTATTAGTCCCACGTAAAAGGGGACGAGCTTATTGCCTCTTTTCGGGCACAATTCCATACTGCTAATGAGAATTTCTTAATGGAAAAACCCAATAACACTTTATCCGACTTGGAAATCAAACCCAGGGCATCTAGACCACAAGGCATATGGTTGTGCCGCAAGACCACGAGGCAGAAAGTTACTTTTTATATAGTCTTATGTAAATTCTAGATTTAGATTTTTCCCCTTCGAACAAGTTAGAAGGTGCTCGCATAAGCACAAACGTCTTTGCGCTTCAATAAAAATATATTTTCGTGTCGCGAAAGCATTTCCGGATAGACATTTACCTCCACTGTCGTGCAAATCACGGGTATAGATTTTATTCTGTTGTATATTCTCAGTTGTAGCAATGTGGCTGGAAATATGGCTAGTAAACGTGAAATAGATAAAAATACTGTCAGGTACACTAGGTAGAATCTTTGATAGGATATATACTCAGCCTATCGCCGTCCACTGCTTAACTTAGGCCTCCCCAAGAAAGCGCCAACCATGCCGGTGCCATCTGTAATATAAGGGGAACTTTTATTTAGCCTAAAGTAAGTAGTATAGTTAAAATATTTTAATAGTCAGTTATTTTTTTAATTCCGGACAGCCCTTTGGCGCAGTTAGCTAGATACCAGCTTGCGAAACAAGATGACGCAAGTTCGTTCCCCTACCGAGACAAATATTTGTGTGATCCACAAATATTTTTTACGGTTCTGGATGTTACACAGAAAATTCTCTCGTAGTTTCTCATAGCCACGATACAGGTCTTACATCCTAGTTTGGGTTCAGAAGTATGTACGCGACTGTTGGTTATATTCATTTAATTATAATAATATTTAATTTGATATTGCAACATAAAATATATTAAAGTATATAATTATAAAAATTACAGCAAACACATCTACGATAGCGTTTTGCCTCGGAAATATACCACATATTTGCAAATACTTGTAATTATAATTTACTTAACGTGTGTTGCAAAATTGAAACCTTCCGTTTGAATGCATGTGGCTGTTGAGCAACGGAAAATTATTTTATATGTGTGTGTGTGTGTTATTTGATTCCTTTAAGGGCCTTGCGGATAACTGGGGTGCATCGACACTGGACTAATAAGAGGTCGAGAAGGAAATATTATTTATACAGGGTGTATTTAGACCGTGATCGAAAACTGAGGCAGGTAATAGCGGTAGTGATTACAAACCCCCTGGCAATATTAAAAATCCCGATTAAAAATAAAAATTTTGACGTTTTCCATACAACCATCGGTGTTAAAAGTATGTAGTTTGTATGGAAAACCTCAAAATTTTTATTTTAAATCGGGATTTTTAATATCGCCCCTGGGTTTGTGATCACCCTTGCTACTCCCTGCCTCAGTTTTCGATCACGGTCTAAATACACCCTGAATATAGATTCCTTACTGTATGGCGTTAAATGGTATAATTTGTTGATTTATAGTGTTTATTTATGCTTAATACATTAAATGAAGTCGTGAAGAATTTGAGATTTAGGCAGGCGATCGAGAATCTTGGCGGTCGCGGGTTCAAACTCCAGGCAAACACCTCTGACTACATACCTAAAAGTTCTTTAAAAAATCTTAGGTTTAAAGTCCGGCAACCCGCACTGGACCAGCATGGACTAAGGCCTAATTCCTAATAGTGGGACGTAATAGAGGGGGGGGGGGGGATTGATGTTTTTCGGACATATTTCCAGATTCCGTAATGAGAATTTCTGAATGGAACAACGGAACATTCTACCAGACCCGAGAATCAAAGCGGAGACCTCTAGATCGCAAGGCGCATACTTATTCCACGAGACTACAAGGCAGTCTAAAGCCGTTCGATAATAAAATTTAATCCAAAGTATAAAACAAAGAAGTACGTAACTTTAAAACTTATAATTAAGCTAAAACATATTATGTCAAATATCACGGTGCAAGTTTATGCATTATAAATCACTAATGCACAGTTATATCCGTATTTTTATAAGCAAATTTCACGTCGACATGTTGTTATCCTTCAATGCAGTAATGTCATGTCTATTCGGGCGTGAGTGAACTAACGACTTGTCTAGCATACTTTTAATAGTGCGACTTTCTATTGCAATGACAGCTATATTTGAATTAGACCTTTCCATATCTATAAAGCCCCAGGGTTTTTTTGTAAAATTAGTTGATATTTAACAGTGGTAGCAATTTTATTATGACTTTTAATTTTGGAAAGATTTAAATATCATTTATTAGTAACAAAAACATTAAAAATTTAAATCTGAATGTATCGTTTGCACGCCTTAATATGCGATGTCTGGTCAACGATGCTTAAATAAACGTTGTTGTCATTTAATATAAAAATAAGCTATACATTGTTGATAGACGGCATTAAAACTTACTTAGTCGTGTCACATGTGATTACGTTTAATTCGATATCAATACAAAACAGTCGCAAGTAACCTCGACAAAAAATCGCAAGTATGCCCCCAGTTCCGCACGAATTAAATAGTAGAGCCCCATTATTGTAGGTCTAACGTCGAACAACCTTGGTTTTAGTCGCACTGCACATTGTGTTCGCTTTAATAGAAATTTAATAAACCCGTCAATACTGTTTTATGTTCAAGAATGCGCGTGGCCTACTATAAGGTCCATGAATCGGTGACACAAATACACAATTAGTATTGGCTTTATTTAAAAACTTGAAGATAATTGCCTATCTATATGCAGTTATAAAGGACCCCCGTACCAAGAAGTGAGATTTTTAGGGGCTGATAACAATGAAGATGATCATGATAACGATCAACACCGATGATGATTTTGATATCATTATCAAAACATGTGGATGAAATGAGACAAAAATGCTCAATAAGCTAGTTGAATAATATTCGATTCCGCCTGTATTCGTACATAAAATACAAAACTTATCAGAACAACTAAGAACATTTGCCACATACAAAGATTAGTTTTATTATATCTAGTTAGAATTTAGTCTCGTAAATTTTTACAAATGGTTACGTTTTGGACATGACATAAATTTTACCATATGCGAAGACCGTCACTAGTATCTCCAGTTCCCTATAAATTGAGTATAATCCCTATAACTACATAGTATAAAACAAAGTCGCTTTCTCTGTCCCTATGTCCCTTTGTATGCTTAAATCTTTGAAACTACGCAACGGATTTTGATGCGGGTTTTTTTAATAGATAGAGTGATTGAAGAGGAAGGTTTATATGTATGATAACATCCATTAAATATCAGCATTGCACCCGTGCGAAGCCGGGGCGGGTCGCTAGTAAATTATAAATTGAACCCTATTAACATATTCATAAATATCTCATTCCATATATTGCCACTAACAAATCTCACAACACTGAATATGTTAGCACTTCGCAACGTCATTACAACCGCGTCGCAGTCGACAAACCGACCATTATCGACAAATGAAGCTGTTAGGTGTAGAAAGCAGTGACGTAACACTATTGTGTTCCACATCGATAGTATAAGTTGTCAAATGTCAATGGAATAGGAGTAAATATTAAGTTTGAGGATTGGGAATTTGTGGTATTTCAGATTATGTTTTTGCTATCAAGTAGTGATGATCTTGAGGGTAAGGCGCGCGGTCTATAATTTCATCGGTCAAATTCAAACCCCAGGCACTTTTGAATGCTTTTTCACATATTTTAAAGGTGAAAAAGACATTGAGAAGAAACGTGCACACCTAAAAAATATTAAGAATTAAACTAGACTAGGCCAGCGTGGAGGCCTAAGGCTTAATCCCTCTCAGTTGTAGACAAGGTCCGTGCCCAGCAGTGGTACGTTTATGGGCTGATGATGATATTTTGGCTGATCTACTATTTAATTGTTTTAGCTAGACCCAACGTGAGATTAGCTTTGATGGCATCTACAGTAAAATAAACTCATCGTTTGCAGTCATGAAAACGTTTATCAGAAATTAGCGAAATAAATTGAATATTGTGTACAACTTATTAAACATCGTCTCTACATTTTATTTGACAGTTGACACTGTCATAATTATTATCATTATATAAAACATGTTATAAATACCAATGTTATTTAAATTGGTATTTATATAGAAATCGTTTACATGCTCTTCCATTTATTAAGACTTAAATACCAAGCATGCAATGACCTCAAACTTATCAACGAAAGTGTGATGGTAACACACGCTCAAAACGTGTTATTATTTATGATGAAATACCAAATACCATTAAGTTCGAAGCAATTAACGAGCTATATGTAATACTCGTCCTTTAATTGCTATTTAAATCAATATTCATAAGTAAATGGACGCTTTTTACCCTTTTTTATTGGATACATTCCTTCCTTCATCTTGAAAGGTCGATTACTAGTCTTTTGGAGTAAGATACAGTACTTTACTTGGTGAAGTATCAGCAAGTAGTGATTGTCTCTTGACAAACAACTCTTTAATACGTATTCCTGTTTAGTTATTTTATGTTTCTTTACATTTAAAATTATAAAGTTTTATAAAAAAAAATTAAATTGCATGAGCACTTGCTTTAACGGTGAAAGAAAACATCGTGATGAAACCTGCACACCTAAAAGTTCTTAGGAATTTCTTAGATGTGTAGTCCGCCAACCCGCACTAGGCCAGCGTGGTGGACTATGGCCTAAACCCTCTCAATGGTAGAGGAGACCCGTGCTCAGCAGTGGGCGTATATGGGTTGATGAAGAATATAAAAAAAATACATTTAAAAATGTAAAAAAACATTTCGACCCGCCGATAGAGGGGTCTACGATTCAAGCCAGGGGTGGTTAGGAAACAAACGCTAAAACCGCCTCACGATGCGTACCGATGTTCATATTATTATTACATTGAAAATAGAGTACATGTCGTTTGTCCGAAAAGCTTTTCTTATATATCTTTCTTTTCCCTATTATCATTCCTTTTCTCCCTATTACATCTACATTGTATTTTATTCTTTTAACCTTTAATATCTCAATCCTTTTACAGCTTTATTGCCCAACATTGCATTTCCTTATTCGATCGATCTAATAAAAATAATAAATTTTATCCTACTTCGCATTGCCATATAAAAAATATTCAAAAGATTCAAATGTACACGGCCCCTTATCTCCACGGAAGTGGTCACATGAAACACTATGCGATCGATTTGAACGTATAATTGTCGATATTACGTGTATTGCTACGTACGCCACTCTGTCAGTAGCCAACTCATTTCACGCTTCAAACATACGAATTAAATCGCTCGTTGATAAACTAATGTCATTTTGTAAATACTGGTCTTACGATTTAGCCTGTAGCGCGGAAGGGCTGAGTATAGGCACCTATAGCTTACTAACCACTAGTTTTAAAAACTAGTATAAAAAAGTGTTAAAATATGACGATTCAAAAGAACTTGTAGAAGTCTATTTCAATAAAAAAGATTTGACTTTGACTTATATTAACTATATAATTATGATTATGATCGAACTTATGTGCATTTATGAGGGTCGGGCAATTTGTATGTAAGAATACATTTCTGGACTCCGTTGTTTACAATGGCGCCAACATTTAAGATCTCAGGCCGCGGTCTAACGCTGACTCCAATTAACGGGCTTAAAACATGTCGCACTTGACAAACACACGCACGCAAAATAAAATTGAAAATAGAATCCATGGACAAATTTAAGCGATGTGTTTAGGAGCAGATCGATTTGTTGTTAGAACAACCAAGAGCTAAACCTATGTCAATGTAAAACTATACGAGATTTGAGTAAATCCTTTTCAATAATTCATGAATACATGAAAGCCGCAAGTGCAATTAACATAAAGGTGCATCAACATCTTTGCATATCATGTGCGGTTTAAGATTCTCATCATACTCTGCAAAATATTATTCTTAAGTTATCATTGACGTTCCTTTAATTAATATAATATGCTGATTAGCCTTTTTCTCATTATTGTGATTGAATTATTGGTCTCTTATAAGTAACAACACGCATTCATTGACCCTGAAATTATAAGCAAAAGCAGTATGATGACAACAAGCCACGATCAAGTCTTTATTAACTTATTTTGAAATTCCTTTGAGTTTACAATTAATGAGCTTTATTTAATACTGATAACTTAATAACTCGTTTTAAATATTCATAGTTAAGGTGTAAGATATAAGTGCATATACATATATATAGTGCTAGTCTACAAATATACATCACCTCACGCCTATATTCCGCAAAGGGATAAACAGAGGCTCATTTTTGCGCCCACATTTCGTCAGGTACGTATCAGTCCCACGTAAATGCCCCGAGCTTATTGCCACATTTCATGCTCGTTTCCAGATTCTATGCTGCTCCAAAAAAAATCCTAATACTTTACTCGACCTAGGATTCGAACCCAAGACCTATAACTCGCATGGCACATACTCATGCCGCGAGACCTTACAATCTTTCTAATTCTTAAGTTTTAACATTAAAGACTACCATACAGCCAAGACTACATACCTTCTCGTATCAGCCTCTGCTACCATCACATAACCCGCTTAATATTTACCAACTGTTACAATAATAAAAGAGACGGCAAGTCGATAACCTCGCTATGGAGGGCTAGTAAATAATAAGAAGCGTAGCCTAAACACCATAATTACTTGCGGGGCCTTCGCTTGCAACATTCGTCAGCCGGCTTGTGAGTCTCGTTAACTTGATGCATTAGATGACCTCTTGAGACTCATCATTTTTGAATGCAATTAAGAAAAAAGGATATCCACTTTATGATAAACACTACCTATTACTCATCATTAGTAAGCTACCTTACATTGAAGAGTTTAACTAAACAAGCCTAGAGCTAACCTGAGCCATTTCAATGCATTTTCCGGAAATTCTTTAAAACGCTTACATTTTGACTTACAAGTTTTTTTTTCTTTGCTTCGACTTAAGCAAATTAAAGCTGTTAAAGCCAGAATTCTCTAGTTCACATTTTAGCAGAACAATGCAAAAGCTACCGTTCACTTCTATAGAATCTATATATATAAAAGAAAGTCGTGTTAGTTACACCACTTATAACTCAAGAACGGCAGAACAGATTTGGCTGAAAATTGGTAGGGAGGTAGCTTAGAGCCAGGAGACGGACATAGGATACTTTTTATCCCGTTCGATAGCGTTCCCGTGGGACTTTTCATTGTTTTCTTTATCCATACAAAAGTTTCGTTTTAATAATTAAGTCAATTTAAACTTTAATACAATACAATAAAGTTTAAATCGTAGTGGAGGAGTTCTATGTTATAAAAATGAATTGCTCGATGTGTTCCTAAGCGCAAATCTCGAGAACAGCTGAACCGATTTCGCTAATTCTTTTTTTATAATATTCCTTGAAGTACGAGGATTGTTCTTACGGAGAGATACATTTTAATAATTGCCTGAAAAGGTCTAAAAATAATACTTTTCTATATTCCCATACAAAAGGTTCGTAATGATACTTAAGTCATTTTGAACTTTAACACCATACAAAATTTCCTGTCATTTAATGGTCATCCCGTCGATGCAGTTAGAGGCCCCCTCAAATAAAAGAACTTATTAAAATAAGCATTTTGAATCGACAATATGTATCTATAACATTCGAATTATTGCGTATTTTAGATGTTAAAAATGCAGAATTCTCATGACAATGGATTGACATTTTTTGGCTGTCAAATATTAAGGCGTTCAGAAATTTATTTTGTGTAACAAATCTCCTTGGTAGTGCCTAATATTTTATTTTTTATTATGCTTGAATATCTAAAATATTCTAAATCTCCATCAAGAAATATTAATAAATGGTCAGGGGATGCCTTTTCCATTGATCTAGCCAGTCATGGAACAGGGCTATGAGTTCGCGACCTCGGCCCCCCGAGCTGTTGGAGTCTCCCACTATTTCCTTATCCGGGACTGTGGCATCCTTACCATCAGGCCAAAAATCGTTACCTGCAATATCCTGTACCCAAACACACGCTATCTCTACCCCTTTACCAAAAGAACGAAAGCCTCAAGGAGAGTTGGTGTCAGACAGGCGGGCGGCCGTAAAACATTTGCCAAAACATTTATACAGTATGTATAATAAGAAAGGTGACAGGGCCTAGGCCGTCCCCCGTAGCCGACGCGCAGGGGCAGCACCCGGTTCCTATGAGAAATGGGCAAGGTTTGTTACACCAGCCCGGGCGCGGGCAACGTAAGACACTAGCCCGGGAAATGAGATTGAGGTATGCAAGTTGGAATGTAGGTACGACAAATGGTAGGTCAAGGGAAAAAAAAAATGGTCAACGACGAAGACTTACGAAAGACAACTGCATGCAGCAAAGTGGTATAACACGGAGTGACAGAGTCAGAAATGAATACTTTAGGGTAAGTCTGAAAGTAGCTCCTGTGATAGAAAAGATGAAAGGAAACCGTCTGTCATGGTATGGGCACATTAAGAGAAGGAATTAATCATATGTAGGAAAAAAAAGTGATGAACATGAAAGTGGATGGATGGGCGAGCCGAGGAAGGCCAAAAAAGAGATGGATGGAGTGCGTGGCTGAAGATATGAAAAAGAAAGGGGTGAATGAAAACATGACGGCTGACAGGGATGTGTGGAAAAAGAAGAGATACTGCGCCGACCCCAAGTAATTAATTGGGACCAGGGCAAGGGGATGATGATATACCTAAGTAATTAAAAATTAAATTCTGTTAATAAGTAACAAGACATTCATTGACTGGTAGGGCGATACGAAGTTTGCCGGGACAGCTAGTAATATAATAGATCAGTAAACAAACTAAGGGGAACTCACTCACACAACTCCATAGCGAAGATGTTAGAATGTTAAATCGTGCGTACTGTTCACGATCTATATTTGAGTCATAGTCTGGTCGGAACCATCTCTATCCCTTAAAGGTAGAACAGTGAAATCCGGTTCTAGAATACTTTAGTTTTAAGGTTGTGGGTAAGCATATCTATTGAAATATTAAAACGCTGCGTTTTACAGAGGTACGTTTCTGTTTCGTTTTTATCTATGTCTGTTGCTACTTCCAGAAAGGTCGGAATACTTATTTGATAGTATAAAATAGATTTATATGACTATCCATAATAGCCACCAGACGTCGCATACATCAACCTTCTTATTGATTACAAACACGATTATGATTAGCATAATTAAAACAAGATAGTAATTTATTTGCCAATAATTCTTAGCACTTACGAACATTACGTCATGAAAGAAAATATCTAAGTCTTGTAAAATTCGCTGCGCGTACCGCCTGCCTTACTCAGTAATCAATCCAATTTTCCGTTGCGTCACGAGAAATGTCAAGAAATCAATATGGCGTCTGTGCCTTGGGCCGTATCATTACTGCGGTCTTGTCGCTCGATGATAGATAGCTTCGCTGACGGGAGCCGCTGGCGCCGTCCAACACTCATGATAGGGAATTAATGCCTGATGGTTGGCACCGCTTACAACATATTACCAACATTACGGCTAAGTAGCAAGGCGTTCGAATGGGAAAGTTGTAATAGGTTATGTTCTTTATTTCTGAAATTGCTTGAACTATATTTTTCAGGTAATTCCATAAGAGCCTTAATTAACACGTAAATTGTGTAATGTCATGTTGATAATTATTCATAGTGAGGTGACCACATTTAATGCCTCTGCTTATTAAAAAGTTAAGAACTAAGAAGGGTTTTAAATTTAAATAAGAGAGGCCTATGTCCAGCAGTGGACGAATTTAGGGCTGTTGATGATGATGATTATGAAGTGAGTATATCAGTATATTCTATTTTTTCCTTCTGTAGATAATGTTTGCTATCTAACCTGCATATAGTAGAAAATAGAACGTGATTCAAATCGACCCATTAGTTCATTCGTTCACACAAATGTCACATTGTGAACGAGAAAATGTCGGTATTTGTGGCAGAACCGCGGCGCCTTGACATTATGCGTAACATCTTCCTGTGCCGCTCACTCGAACTTGAAACTCCACAACTTTTACTAAAACCTAGTGCCTTCAGAAAAATATTATACAAAATACAGACCGTGATCGGAAACTGAGGTAGGTAATAACTAAGGTGAAAACAAACCCATAGGCATTTTTTTTTTTTTTTTTTTTTTTTTTTTTTATTTGCCTTAGCAGGCAGACGAGCTGACGGCCCGCCTGATGGTAAGCGGTCACCGTCGCCCATGGACTTGGCAATGCCAGGGGCACAGCCACGCCGCTGCCTACCGTGAGGAAAATGCTCTTTTTAAGCCTCGTTTGAAGAAGGCCATGTCATAGCGCTCGGGGAACACCGACGCAGGGAGTTCATTCCAGAGCTTGCACGTACGTGGTAAGAAAGACCTCTGGAAACGCACCGTACGGGTACGGTACGTCTCCAGGTGAAATGGATGAACTCTACTGCGGTGACGGGTGGTGCGATGGTAGAACGGCGATGCCGGTACCAACCCGAACAGTTCCTCGGAGCATTCCCCATGGAACAGCCGGTAGAACACACAAAGAGACCCAAAGTCTCTCCGCAGTCCTAACGGCTGTAGATTCTCCGTGAGATCGGGATCATCGACGATTCGAACGGCCCGTCGCTGTAAGGAGTCAAGTGGGTCGAGCTGGTATTTTGGGGCACCTGCCCAGAGATGCGAGCAGTACTCCACGTGGGGCCGGATTTGCGCCTTGTAGAGCGACAACCTATGACCCGACGTGAAGTACCGCTTGGCTCTGTTCAGGATACCCAACTTCTTACTAGCCAATTTGGCTTTGTCCTCCAAATGACTCCTAAACTGGACTAAGCTCGAAATTTCGACGCCGAGGATCCCAATACTCTCGGAGATCTGGAGAGATACTCCTTGGAACTGTGGCGCTATGACGAATGGATCCTTCTTCGCAGTGAACGCGCAAACTTGTGTCTTCGTAGGGTTGAATTGAACCAGGTTCTTTTCTCCCCATTCGAAAGCCCGCCCCAGAGAGCTCTCGACTTCAGACACAAGTTGTGACCGTCTTTCCCCAACGGTACTCCGAGGGACATTCTGTTGGCCGATGTATCGCGCGTCACTCGTACTATCATCTGCATAGCAATGCATGCTTTCGATAGAAAGCATGTCATTGATATGCAGGATGAAGAGTGTCGGCGATAGCACCGAACCTTGAGGAACGCCAGCGTTAATGGTCATGGTCTCGGAGCAACAGCCGTCAACGACGACCTTGATGCTTCGACCATCCAAAAAGCTGGCGATCCACTTGCAGAGTCCCTCGGGGATCCCATATGCTGGAAGCTTCGCCAGAAGGGCGCCGTGCCACACTCGGTCGAACGCCTTCGCAATGTCTAGGCCGACGGCAATAGCCTCACCCCCACTCTCCAAGGCCTCCGCCCAGCGGTGCGTGAGGTACACGAGAAGATCGCCAGCTGACCGACCGTGTCGAAAGCCATATTGACGGTCATTAATCAGCTGGCGATCCTCAAGGTACCTCAGGATCTGAGTATTAATAACTCGCTCCATGACCTTGGAGAGAAGGGATGTGACCGCTATCGGCCTATAGTTGGAAGGGTCCGACCGGTCTCCCTTTTTAGGGATTGGGTGGACACGTGCAACCTTCCAAGAAGCTGGGACCCTGTTGGTTTTGTAGGAAAGGCGGTACAGGCGCGTGAGCACGGGGGTCAACTCAGGGGCGCACGTCTTAAGAACCACCGCGGGGATACAATCCGGCCCACTCGACTTTCGGATGTCGAGAAGCCTGAGCTCCCGTCTGACAACACGATGATTAAATCTGATGTCAGACAGGAGACTCTCACACCTGGGTGTAACTGGTGGAGTGGCTCCACCGTCATCCAGGGTCGAGTTCGAGGCAAAGGATTGGGCCAGGAGATCGGCCTTCTCCTTTGCACTATGGGCCAGGCTGTGATCATCCTTACGCAGTGGCGGGAGACTAGGCTGGCAAAAATTACCTTCGACAGCCTTGGCGAGCGACCAGAAAGCTCGACTTCCAGAGGGATAACTTTCTAGTCGCTCGCCAATTCGTCGAACGTGTTCCGCCTTGGCCCTAGCGATAGCCCTCTTGCTAGATCTAGAAGCGGCATTGAATTTTCGCTTCTCCTCCTTTATTTTAGGATCCCGACGTTTTCGGGCTTCCTGCCAAGCCTTAAATGCGGACTGCTTGAGGCGCGCAGCATCGGCACAAGCGTGGTTGTACCAAGGTCGGCTGCGGCGCCCCACGGGTATTTTGGAACTGGGGATGAAAGTATCCATCCCCAGGATTATTGTATCCCTTACGCAGTCCGCACAGGCGTCAGGATCGTCGGAGGAGAAGCAAAGCCGCTTCCATGGGAAGGATGCGTAAAACTCGCGCAGTCCATCCCAATCTGCTGACCTATAACGCCAGACTCTGCGAGTCCCAGTGGCAGAAGGACGACTGGGACGCACAACAGGGGCCCATGAACGAACAAGGCAGTGATCAGATGACCCTAGAGGGGCTTCGATCACCACCTTGTATCCGTCAGGATGAGTAGTCAGCAGAAGATCCAACAGAGTGGGCTCATGGCTCTCAACATCCGGAACACGGGTAGGCTGTGTTACCAGCTGTGAGAGACCATATGCCAGGGCCAACTCGTAGGCAGACCGGCCCGGGAGATCAGTGATCCTGGACCCCAACCACTCTTTGTGGTGGGCGTTGAAGTCACCCAGGACCACGACCTCCGCGGACGGGCACTGCTCGAGTATGCAGCTAGTCCCCACTTGGACGTTCTCAAACAACAGAGAAGACCCCGAATCACTGGCATGGGACCTGTAAAGGCACGCGTATATACGGGTACGACCCCCGTAGTCTACGCGGAGCCATAATATTGACAGGTCCCGATGCTCGAGGCCCCGAAGGCGGCGACAACATATATCACCCCGGACGAAGACGCACACCCCGGCTTTACGTACGAATGTATGTTCCAATACGTAGCCGGGGTAGTTGAGGTACGATACGTCGTCAGGGGTAGATATTTGTGTCTCCGTTAAAAAGAGCAGGGCAGGCCGCGCCGTCTCGAGGTGGTGATGGACGGCGTCGAGGTTGCTGTGTAGACCCCTGACATTGCAGAAGTCCACTTGAATTGTGGATTGTTTTACCGCCGTGGGTTGCCTGCTATTTTTCGATTTTCGGGTCATTAAAAAAGAGATTTGTGGGAGGGAGGTGAGGATGGATGCGGTGGGTCCAGAGCGGATCCTTAAAGATAGAACAATGTGAGGCAGCACACGGCCGAATGAGTGGCCTCCGCGAGGCACGGAAGGGCCCCCGGTGCCCCCCCGCGTACAGTCGCCGGGATCCACCCCAGTCTCCCACTCTGGCACGACGACTGCACGACGGGATTTTCGCCGGTTGGCGGGACAGCTTCCCGAGGCGGGAGTAAAAAAGAGAGCGGATCCCCGGGTTCAGGTCCCCTACTGACCGGCAGGCGGCCGACGGAAACCGTTCCCACCGGGTCTCCCTGTACCCCGCATCAACCCCCAAGGCCGCATGCCACCCCAGACACCGGAGTAGTGCCGTTGCAACCCACCAGCACCCAATAAGGTAGGGGGAGGGACAATGAATGATTGAGACAATGAGGCATTAAGAAAAATCCCGATAAAATGTATATTATGCACCTATTCTTAATTTCTGACCCTACATAGGAAACAAGCACTTTGTCGTGGGTATTAAAACTACCTAAGTCTTTTTGGTCTCACAAATATGCCTGAAACAAATATTCGTACATCACACAAACATTTGTCTAGACATCGAACCCGCAGCCTCTCATTTCATAAGCTGATTTCTAACCAACTGTGCCACGGGGCTGCCAAACATTAACAGTATAACAATACTACAACATTTTTGAGTAAAACATACATTGTGCGTAACATGTTAACCAAACAATATAATTTCCGTGTAATTCCATTGCTCCCATGCCAGTTCCCATGGCTACGATAGCATTCTCTTCCATACATTTCGCTCAAATATCATAAAACTACGTAATGCGTTACATAAAACCATAATTAAATATGCAAGTTATCACCGTGTGACCACTTTCAATGCCTTTGCTTGTTAAAACTAAAGAAGGGCTTTAAATGCGAATCAAGGTATTCATAACTATAAGTTTCGAGGGCAGTGTATTAAATAGCATCATGAAGCAGTGATGGCCTCGAGGTTAAGGCGCGCGGTCGAGAATCTCGGCGGTCGCGTGTTCGAACCCCAGGCACACACCTCTGACTTTTCGAAGTTATGTGTGTATTCAAAATTGAATTATCACTTGCTTTAACGGTGAAGGAAAACATCGTGATGAAACCTGCACACCTAAAAGTTCTTAGGAATTTCTTAGGTGTGTAGTCCGCCAACCCGCACTAGGCCAGCGTGGTGGACTATGGCCTAAACCCTCTCAATGGTAGAGGAGACCCGTGCTCAGCAGTGGGCGTCGTATATGGGTTGATGAAGTGTGAAGTGTGAAGTATTAAATAAATAAAACCAGTAGTCATACACGTAGTCAGAACTATGTATAGTGGAGTCAGAACTCCACAGATTCGAGTCTTGTTACTTGGGTATCAGAAACTATAGGAGAGGTACGTTGGTCTCACAATCACCCAGACACGAAAAAAATACTTGTGGAGTATACAAAAATCTTGGGATCCTACCAGTGTGTTATCAAACTACGCCATGGTCACTGTCAATATATTCTTACATATATTTCACCCATATATATATCCCACTGTTGGACACGGGCCTTCTTTCCTCTAACATTGAGAGGGTTTAAGGCTTAGTGCGGGGTGACCGACTAGACACCTAAGAAATTTCTAAGATCTGTAGGTGTGCAGGTTTCAACCCGATGTTTTCCTTCACTGCTAACCAGTTTTCCATTCATATATAAAAAATGCACGAACGAAATACCGCGGAACCCTCGACGATGCTAAAATGACCACTGAACTGTTATACAATAAGTTGGGAACACAGCCTTAGTACTATATTTGGATGCACTTGAACATTTCGCGACTTTCACAAACGCACCGTCCCCACGGTCATGGGTTGAGATCACTTTCCATTCTACTATACGCTTCAGGTCGATAGTATTATATCTTCACTATATATCAGGTCGATGTGTCGATTCTATTATATCATACAGGGTGTATTTAGACCGTGATCGAAAACTGAGGCAGGTAATAGCGATAGTGATTACAAACCCCCTGGCATTAAAGAAAATCGCGACAAAAAATAAAATTTTTGACGTTTTCCATACAAACCACATACTTTTAACACCCATGGTTGTATGGAAAACGTCAAAATTTTTATTTTTTGTCGAGGTTTTTAATATCGCCACTGGGTTTGTGATCACCCTCGCTATTACCTGCCTCAGTTTTCGATCACGGTCTAAATACACCCTGTATAATATTTTCGATTTCATCATAGTTTTTCACGGATGTAAGTTAAAGGTTAGTGAGTTTACAGACACAACAACCAATGAAACGATACGAACAAACATTTGTATGGCTTAAATATTTGTAAAGCATAAAAATCGTACTTCGCTCAAGGCCCGACCTGGAATCTAGCTAGACTCTAAACCCATTTTTTTTTTTTCATAAGACTACTTTTCTTGTAACCAAAAAGAAAGAGAAATAAATAGTAAGCATCTTACATATTTATGAATTTGAAAGCGACGTAGAAAATCTAAAGAAATGTATATTAGGGCAGTTACTTCACTTCCACACATTGACACCCTTATTTGGACACAACGTACAGATCACTCTCACTTCACAAAGTACTCATGCTTAATCTAGTTACGTTGGGATTCCCTGTCTTCTTATCGACATTTTGAAGTATCCTTACAGAAAAACAAAGACGGGTAATAGCTATATTGATGAGAACATCGTAAAAATCGTTACATCTTTTTGCATTATTTAGAATCAGCAGTGATGGCCTCGAGGTTTGGGCGCGCGGTCGAAAATCTCAGCGGTCGCGGGTTCGAACCCCAGGCACACACCTCTGACTTTTCGAAGTTATGTGTGTATTCACATTGAATTATCACTTGCTTTAATGGTGAAGGAAAACATTGTGATGAAACCTGCACACCTTTGAGTTCTTATGAATTTCTTAGGTGTGTAGTCCGCCAACCCGCACTAGGCCACCGTGGTGGATTATTGCCTAAACCCTCTCAATGATAGAGGAGACCCGTGCTCAGCAGTGGGCGTATATGGGTTGATGAAGAAGAAGAAGAAAAATGTAAGTAGGATGTAAGCGTACATTGTACCTATTAATAACATAATAATTGATAGCCGTTTTCGTCTATTGTAGAACTCAAAGCGGCTGTTAGAGACTTATATCACTAACGAGATTGAAAAAATGGAATGTCAGTAAAAACTTATAAAAGAAACGAAGGAAAATCAGTTGAATTAAAATCCTTAAATGGCCAACAGATGTCGTATCTAATTATATAAAGTAATAGCGTGGTGGACTATGGCCTAAACCCTCTCAATGGTAGAGGAGACCCGTGCTCAGCAGTGGGCGTATATGGGTTGATGAAGAAGAAGAAGAAGAATTCACAGGTACAAACCATATATTAACTCGTCACATACGAAATATATTTCCTACATACGTTCTAATTGCTACTCGTGACCTATACCTAGCTGAACTATTCGCAAGGATTTTTAGCTCGGAAGCGCAAGTCTAAAAACTATTTTAAAGTTCATTAATATCAGCCATCAGTTTAATTTATTATAAAATATTATCGAAAGGTATGTAAATACTAGATTTTAATATTTATTTCCGAGCTATAGTTATAAAGCTGAATTGTTCTTTGAACGCGTAAATCTCAGCAAGGAGTGGTCCGATTAGAAAAATTCTTACAGTGTAAGATAACCCATTTATTAAAGAAGCCTTTAAGCTACACATCATCACGCTACGCCTTAAAAGAGCTCAACAGCAATTAAATATATTTCTTTGAAGTATAATGTTTCGCATATAGAGCTGCGGGTATTTTACGAACAAATATTTTGTCAAAAAATCTTTGACATTAATATTTTAAAAATCAAAGCGTTAGATTTAGATTTGAAAATTTTCAATTATGTCACTTAATCCGTCCGTAAAAAAGCAACAAGTTGAATTAGCAAAATAATAAATTTCAAGAACATCTCTAGGTATCGCGTGATTGGCAATGAAGGCGTATATGTACATACAAAATACATTTATTACAGCCTTAATAACTATTCAGGCAATCATCACTCAATTGCAACACAAACAAATAATTGAATGGAATCCAAGAGACCTCTGACCTCAAAATAACTAATAGATATTAGTGGAAACAAAACATAGGACATTACCATTGAACAAAAAGCCTTTGATGCCCCGCAAAGTGGAAAACAATCTTTGAAATTAACCACAGTAATGTTAATAAAACAAATAATTGTGATTGATTCATAGGTACTCTTGATTATACAAAGTTTATACAATATAATTTGTACTATAAACCAGTGGCGGTACTTCCATAGAAGCCCGAAAGCCCGACTTGCCTTACATAGTTGCGAATAACGAACTTAACGATTGTTTATTTATAAAATAACGCTATAAACGTGAATGTGAGTACTAACCGGTAGGTATTTATTAGTCCTACGTACCAAAAAAAATATGCTGCTACTAAATAAACATTTGGGCTTGCCTTAGTTTGACACCCTAGGCACGCCACTGCTATAAACATACCCACACACAAAGATTAGACCCCACACTAAGTCCTTTGTTATGAGTACCAAAAACTTGATAGGTACTACAGACTTGTTGACCTCAAATAAATTAAATTTTATTGAATCGTACTTACAGCCTTTGTTTTCACACATTCGTTTTTAAGTAATTTTTCAGCACTTGACATAAATTCAGTAAGCATTTCCAATTCTTGATAATATTTTCTTATGTGTAAAAGCCGTTCCGCTTTTTACAAGCTTTTATTTAACTTCACTTTTGTATGTATGTTTGTATGTTTACAAATCTTGCAATGAAGATTTGAACCACTTCCAATAGACCGATTGTGCTGAAACTTGGTATACCTACGTAACTTGGATGACAATACAATAATATGGTACCATGGAGCTGGTCTGATGATGAGGTTGGAAGATGACCATAGAAACATCGGTTCTTGTGGACCGATTGAGCTGAAATTTGGTATGTCTTTGTAACTTCGACAACAATACACAAATATGGTATCATAGTGCTGATCTGACGAAGAGTTGGAAGATGCCCATAGGAATTTCGATTTCTGTGGTCCAATTGAGCTGAAATTTTGTATCTCTTCGTAACTTCGGTAACAATACAAAAATATGGTATCATGGAGCTGATCTGAAGAGGAGTTGGAGGATGCTCATAAGAACTCCGATTCCTTTGGACCGATTGAGCTGAAATTTGGTATAACTATGTAATTTCGGTGACAATATAATAACAAGGTATCATAGAGCTGATCTGACGAAGAATTGGAAGATGCCCATAGGAACTCCGATTCTTGTGGTCCAATTGAACTAAAATTTGGTGTCTTCGTAACTTCGGTAACAATACAAAAATATGGTATCATGAAGCTGATCTGATGAGGAGTTGGAAGAAGCCCATAGGAACTCCGATTCCTGTGGACCAATTAAGCTAAAATTTGGTGTGCCTTTGTATTTTCAGTGACAACATAATAACAAGGTATCGTTGATCTGGTGTCATGAGAAGTTGGAAGGTGCCCATAGGAACACTAGTTTCCATGGACCGATTGAGTTGAATTTCGGTATGACTACGAAATGGATAATTTAGAAATATTTCCAACTAAAAAGTTAAAAATAAATTAAAGGTGAAAAACATATTTTAAAATCAAGCTTTTATTATGCACGAAAAATTAAAAAATAAACTAAGAAAACATTCATAAAATTCGTAGTTTTTTAAACTTTACAAGTAACAATTTACAAAAGTGTTCGGTTTATTAGTAGAAGTATGATACATAAACATATATTATCTATAACTAGTATATTAATATTGTTAAGTGATTTAAAAGCTTGTCGCGCAATTTCGTTAATGCAAAGACCTCGGCCGCGACGAGCTTTTAGATCACTTAAGAATATTAATATACTAGTTATAGATAATATATGTTTATGTATCATACTTCTACTAATAAACCGAACACTTTTGTAAATTGTTACTTGTAAAGTTTAAAAAACTACGAATTTTATGAATGTTTTCTTAGTTTATTTTTTAATTTTTCGTGCATAATAAAAGCTTGATTTTAAAATATGTTTTTCACCTTTAATTTTTATACGAAAGAATCAAAATTATACGACGTTTTTATACATAAATTAATAACTTCACGCCTGAATTCCTTAAGGGATTCTGAGAACCACTTCTGCACCCACATTTCGATAAATATGTATCAGTGCCACGTAATGGTATTAAACTCATTGCCGTTTTTCGGAAACATTTCCCAACTCCCTGCTACTGAGAATTCCCTAATGGAAAAACCCAATAAAATTTTTCCCGGCATGCGTTTTTCTATACGTGCACTAGCAACTGATAGGAAGTGCAGTGCATTCCACGAAGTATTTATGAAAAAAAATTACGTTACGATTACGTTTAACTCTCACCACTCTGTAGGTACAATTATGTCCCCGCGGCACGGCGGGTTCATTTCCAAGGGATATATTTGTTGATTACGGAGGAAGATACCTTGATCACTTAGTATTTTAAGATTAGATTGAGTAATTTATTTCTTAATAATTGCCAAAATAGGTTGGTGTATTTATGTTTAAATAATAATGACTGTACTTATGTTTGCTGCTTTTTCACGAAAATTTGTATTGTTTTACAGCTGTATTTCGTCGTAATCTGTCATACAAATAGTTTATAGCTTGGATACCATGTTTTCATCAACATAAATATTTTAATGTACTTTTTATTATTTTAACATTTTTAAGTCAAGGTAAAATTATAAAGAAATCAAGGTAAAATTATATATTACTTCATCACCAAAGATCTAAGTTACACTTTATAGTACGCAAGTCTATTGCCGCTTTTCGCTCACATAACCAAATCTACTATTAAGAAATTCCCAACTATACCTCATTCACGATAAGTTGATTCTTTTGGCATATCGACTAATGATGGGAAACAGAAAATATCGAGTAGTTCAAAAATATTGCGTTTTAAAATACTGCATTATGTGTGAAATTCTTTATTACTTCCGACATGTAAAACATTATTTAGATAAGCGATGGTGGGTCATAATAAGTACCTATTTAATATAACAGGGTTATTTTTAGACCTCCCGCCAAATTTAAATAGGTGTTTTAGACCACGAAAGTAAACAACTTCCCCAAAGAAACACGGGTCAAAAAGTGAAAAAAAAATTCAGACCTTCTACACGAAGTCGACCACGTGAGTAGTTTTCTATGGGAGGGTCGAATTATTTATCACGTTTCGACCCATGTTTCTTTGGAAAAGTTGTTTAGTTTCATGGTCTAAACAACCTATTTTAAGTTGACAGGAGGTCCAAAAATAACGCAGTATGTAAAAATTAAGGTTGAAAAATTAAATAGTTTTATCTTTAAAACAGTTTTTATTAAGAAACTGGAGCACAGACATGACCATCATAGTGTTCAGTAAAATTATCGACGTGGATATCGATATGAACGATGTTACGTCCCTTTCCGTCCGACCGATGTAACATTATACAAACGTCAATTAGTTTCAGTATTCCTATTTTAATTTTTCTTTGAAGCAATAAAGTCTCAAAAATTTCGGATAACGCTTATATCTTTAGGGACTTTTGTGTTGTATGTATTTTTTTATATTTATCAAATCATTAAAATAATAAAATAATACGTTTTTTATTTCAAAGTCATGTCTCAGAAAAATTGACATCTGCCAAAAGAATCAACTTATCGTGAATGAGGTATAAATAGCTCGACCCGGAATCAAAGCCTAGACCTCAATCTCTTGTATCTATCTATACTACAGGATTAACGACTCAGTCTAGTGTAAACAATTTACACTATTCGCAAATTGTCGACCTCAAATCACAAACGAGAAACGGATGGATGAGGGCTGCTCAACACCGGGATGGTTGGCGCTTTCTTGGGGAGGCCTACGTTCAGCAGTGGACGGTGATAGGCTGATTGATTGATTGATTGAAATCACACAAGTAGAAACGAGATAATCTATCATTTGTACTTCACGACGGACATTAAAAGGTTTTATAATATTGCCTACAGCTAATCACCATTTCGTAATCATATTTAATACTTGCAACTCGGACTGCCTTTTACTAGGTCTATACTAGGACGGAAATCGTCACTTTGAGAGGTAGAAAATGACACTTAAGTATAAGTAATAAGGGATGATGATAATTACGATAGTGGTGATGGCAGCAAGTTTGCGGCTACTGAAAAGTGCGGTTCTAATATTCAGTGGGTTTTAGAGTCATATCACATATTTTTATTTTCATTCTTTTGTTGCTAATTAAATCTTATTATTCCATTTCTTTTGTAATTATTTTAGTTAATTTTTGCGTCATGTTATTAATTTTATTATTGTTAATTATTTTGTTAATTTAATTTTATTGTTTCACTTATTTCTGTAATTATTTGAGTTAGTTTTAGCGTCATATTATTAATTTTGTTGTTGTTAATTTATTGTTATTATTTTATGTTATTTTTAGTTTAAGAATTGTACTTTTCTCGCTGTGTTTTTCTTTTTTTTGTGATTTTTTTTGTGTATTGATTTATTTACTTGCTCTGTATAAATATCAAAATTTAATAAATATGTAACACCAGCACTCACTCAAGTACACCACATTTCACCACACATTATACACTAAATGCTCGCGAAGGAAGGTGAAACCGTATCAAATAGCGAATTCACCTTCCTGTCGCGAGCAACGCTTAACACTTCAACAACACACAACACCACACATTACTTTACTGTATTAATAAACAATAAAAAAAAAATATTCAGTGGGTTTTCTTTTTGTAATTTTTGTTTAGTTACTTAATTTTCTGTTATATGATCACAAATATATCATCATCATCATCAGCCAAAGGACGTCCACTGCTGGACATTGGCCTCCCCCAGAGACTTCCAAAGTGTTAGTGTTGTTGTATTCACAAATATATAATTATAGTTAATTCCCTATAAAGTTAGACACTATATAAAATAGAAATGCATTTCCTTATTTTCATCAGTCAGTCGTAATAAGGGGCGAGCCTATTACCGTTTTTCGGGCACTTTACCAGTCTCCGTGCTGCTACTGAAAAATTCCTAACGGAAAAATCGAATAACACTTTGACCGACCCGGGAATCGAACCCAGGACGTCTAGATCGTACGACACATACTTGTACCACGAGACCACGAGGCAGTCTCTTACTAAAAACGTGTATACAAAAGTCACTGTGTTAACAGCTCAAACGAAATGTAATGTTAAACCTTGGACGCGATTGTAGATTAATAACGGGCCATTAGTGAATTCGAGCCGGCTTGCAGTCTATAACGCGAGTGTCGTCGAGATTATTCTACCGGTCAACTTAGGCGGTAGTTTTTTTTATTTACAAACAAATATTTGTTTAGGAATTGGGTGTTTCTAAGACCGAAAGTAAATAAATAAATACACCCAACAGTCACATACATAGCTCTGACCCCGCACTAGGTTACAAGACCTGTGTCGTGGGTATCAGACACTACGAGAGACTTTTTTGGTCTCACAAACACTCAGACCCGAAACAAACATTTGTGGTTCACACAAACATTTGTCTCGGTGCGGGGATCGAACCCGCGGCCTCTCGTTTCGCAAGCTGGTGTCTAGCCAACTGCGCCACGGGGGCTGTCAAAAGTAGTAGTAGAAAGTAGTAGAAAAGTATATCGTAGTTTCTGATACCCAAGACACAGGAGTTGTATCCTATTCGTGTCACAATTGTGTACATATGTATGTAATATAATATGTTATTATGTCATTGTTTTAAATTTCTTGATTTTTTAAAGATTCTTACCTAATTAAAAGAGTTTATTAAAGAACCTCTTACATATTTTTTTTTTCAAATAAAGGTACAACCGAAATACCAAGATTCTTAATCCTATCCTGGTGATATACCGACGGTAAGTATTAGATAATTAGATTTAGCCCGCGGTGGTGTTGCGTGAGACGCGAACCCACTGCCTTCCAATAAGCATGTAATCATATGGACGTAATGGAAAACTTAATAAGCTAATTAAAGTTTGCGTCACATACCGGCTTGATGCATTTGTGGCTATGGAGCCGGTTGCTGTGTTTTTTGTAAAGGAGCATAGAAGAAATTAGTGACAAGAAATTAGAAACGTCTATCATTCTACAAGCGTTTTTTTGTAAAGTAGATCATGAGAAATTAGTGTCGAGAAAGATTTATTACTTTCCTCTCGACAAAATATTTTCGGGATAAATTCAGTGACCACGTGTCATTTTTCGCATATATTCACTTCGTTTACATATTCTTTAGGTATTTTACAACTCAATTGCACACTTACGTTATGTAGAAATAAAGATCCTATATTTAGGTATCGAATAAATTTAACAAAAGTACGGTAACACCTACAAAGTAATGAAAGAAGAGCGTGTGCCGATTGCGTCAATGACCATTTGGGTCGATCGAAGCATTGCATTCAACCTGGCATATGACTTGGGCGGTTACTCGCGTTGCGTGAACGAATTAGACTGGAAACCCTTTGGAAAATCAATAAATATTCCATGTCATATTGATTGACACTTACTCAGTTTTACACTTAATGTTATTAACGCTCATTACAGTAGCCACATTGGTTATACAATTTCAAATAATGAGAGCGTCAATTTTCCTGTTTTGTTCTATTTGCAGCATGATACATACATACATTCTGTCATGCTTCTAGTCGCGAAAGGTTTGGCTTAACTGTGTCGTATTGTGTGGGGCTCATCGCATGACATGGTCTCATTTGTCAGTGTCTCGGTACAACATGCGCCTAATATTCTAGACATAATCTCACTTTAATTCATAGAACTCAAGAAAATATTTGGGATTGTTTTCATTCAGCATATTTCTGGTGTCTAATAAGCCTTATCGTTTATGTGCGAATCTTAAAACATTTATTCAATATCCAAAGAATGTATAATCCGAACGAATGCGACCACCCAATAATTTTTTCAGATATCAGAATATTTTCACGACAGAGACTATCACATAAAATATATAACCACACATTTCTATAATGTTCCCACAGGAGTACGCAGATACATTGTACACTTAAGTTTCTCCTTAAATGAGATCACGTTACAGAATTTTAAACGAAAGAGCCCATAAATACTTTGCTAAGCACAAGCATGTACAACGCATTCTCGTACAAAAAATACCTTAAATAAACATAAATACCTTACGGTCAATACACAACTATGACGCCAAACTAAGATACCTTAAATCGTGGGTATTGGAAAAAAAATTGCCTCATAAACACCCACAAAAGGTTAATATCAAACTGCTTTTTAGAAGTCACCAAATTTAAACTTTAACATAGGTACATCAAAGAACTACTTTTTTTGTATATAATATTAAATTTGTTTTCATCTTTTACTGGTGCACTCTAAAATGTTTTTATTTTCATTTTCTAAAGAACATTTTCGTTAAAAATATCTAAGAAAAGATAGTTGAAGAGTCAGCATTCTATTTTATCTCTCCTATTTCAGATGGCGATAACCTGCGACTGTCCGATGTCGCAGCCGGGGCCGACGCTGGCGGCGACGTGTGGCGGCGGCGCCTTCATGCTCTTCATGGGGCTCCTGGAAGTGTTCCTCAGGAGCCAGTGCGACTTGGAAGACCCTTGTGGGCGGGCGCAGGTCGGAACCCAACTACTTTATTATTATACCACGTATGAAACCTGCAGACCTGAAAATTCCAAGGAATTTTAAATCTAAGAAATCTGTACACTGACATAGGATTTTGGACCTTACATACGTGAGATGAGATGCTAGATACCTCTCTCCCGAGGTACCGAAAAAGAAGCTTAAAGCGATTCATAGTTTAAAAAGATCCGTAACTTGCACTTAATAGAAGCTTTTATATGGAAAAATGGAGGCAAACGAGCAAGTGATCCACCTGATCTTAAGTGGTCAAGAACAACCATAATACCGGAAGAATTATCGGTGTGTTCTCCTTGAGGAAACTATTAGTTCTCTGTAACAACAATTTAAATTACCCAATTAAACTCGTTAGAAAAATTGCATCGGCACAAGCTAATCTGCGCAATCTGACAAAGACTTTCTTCCCGTGCAGTGAAAAAGTGTATGTCACGGCGTCACGAGAGACAAATGTCGTGCTCGCTTTCTATTCACGATGTCTCTGCCGATTGGCGGATAATCACGTGATTGAGCTGGGAAGACGCAAATTTACGCAACGTATAATCTGCATTGCCGTAATGAGATAATCGATTTAGTCATTACGGTAGCTAAGTGCTTTCCATGGCTATTTAATCAGTACTGATCTCAGGAATCCATCAAATTGGTTGGAAAATTAAGCCTATTAAAATCCTACCACGCTTTGACCGTAAATTAAGTAAGAATCAGTGAAACGAATGCTTTTGGCACGCCTTCGTAAAAAAGTATCAATTATTTTCTTTAAATAATTTTAATAATCCTGTTATCTGTTCTGTTTTACATGATCTTATAAAGCTTTCTATGAAACATGTTGAGTCAAAAGATTTGATTCATCAAGTCTGAACTCTTCAACTGTAACCCCAATAGCTCTTAGTTCTTACTACTTACTTTCCTTAACTACAATTAACTATTATTATATTGCAGCTTCGAAGGCACATGGACTCAGTATACGATTTCATAGTAGTGGGTGGAGGATCTGCGGGTTCAGTCGTTGCAGCCAGATTGTCTGAGGTTCCTGAATGGAGAGTACTTTTGTTGGAAGCAGGTTTGGACATAATATTTAATTTTAAAAAGCCATCAAACAGTTGGTATCTTACAAGCTTTTACTTTGAAAATTTACTTTTATCAATTGATATACACATAAGATAATTATTATTTAAGAATGGTAATGAAAATTGATGATGACGAAGTGAACGTTGCTAATTACTACACTGAAACAAATCTTTTAAATAACAAAGATATTTTTAGGATCTACTTTTTGTATCATTATCCTTTAGTATCTGATAAAAGGTTACTATTATCTGAATCTAAATCATTAAGTACTTATGTAATTATAATTACGTAATCTAAAAAGATATCCAAAAATTGTAATTGTTCGTTTCCAGGGTTCGACGAGCCAACCGGAGCGCAGGTGCCGTCCATGTTCCTGAACTTCATCGGTTCCAGCATCGACTGGGGCTACCAGACGGAGCCCGAACCGGCCGCCTGCTTGGGAGAAGAGGGTAGAAAATGCTATTGGCCTAGAGGAAAGGTTAGTTTTTTTTTTCTGTTTTTCCTCACATTTTCTGTTACTACAGACGATTTTTGGTACGAAACTCATGTCTGACTAGATATCGACAATCATACATGAAGTGTAAAGTCAGTCATACCAGAAACATCATTATCACTTCCCATGGACAATTCTCGCCTCGCGTACCTACTAACTTTTTGTTTATACGGCAATCCACATATTTTCTCATTACAGAATATAATTATTTTTGAATTTAGCTATTTTATGTCGTAAGCGAAATCATTTTCGAAGTAGGTATATTTCCATTGACAATCAGTGAACACTCTTCCATCTTCGATCTTCAGGTCCTGGGTGGTACATCAGTAATGAACGGCATGATGTACATTCGAGGCTCCCGCAAGGACTACGACGACTGGGCTGCAGCAGGTATCGAGGGCTGGTCCTACCAGGACGTTCTGCCATACTTCCTCAAGTCGGAAGACAATAAGCAACTGAAAGAGATGGACCAGGGCTACCACGCTGAAGGAGGGCCGCTAACAGTCTCCCAGTTTCCATACCATCCACCTTTGAGCTACAGTATTGTTAAGGCTGGAGAGGAACTTGGTAAGTGTTTATTTCAATTATTTGAAAGACAAGCAACCTTAAAAAGATCGTAAGACAACGATTATAAAAGGAAACGATAAGGTCTAAAATATTATCTTATAACCACAAGCATAACTATTTTCTAGTTCCTAATACAGTTGTTAATACATTTGCTAACTCTTATTGTGTTAGAAACCACAAGAGCCCTTTTTCAAATATATTTATAACACCTAGGGTCGTCCATTACTGAACGATAACGTCTTCTAACGTCCACCACGCTGGCCTAGTGCGGTTTGGCGGACTAATTAAGTAATGATTGAAACTTCACAGGCTACAAGACCAGAGATCTCAACGGGGAACACCACACAGGATTCTCGATCGCCCAAACGACCAATCGCAACGGGTCGCGTCTCAGTGCCGCCCGCGCCTTCCTGCGACCAGCCAGGCTGCGACCAAACCTTCATGTGATGGTCAATGCCACTGTCACGAAGGTCCTCATCAACCAGACCACGCGACAGGCGTATGCCGTGGAAGTGAGGAACAGCCACGGTGGCACTGAAGTCATTTTTGCTAACAATGAGATTGTGTTGAGGTGAGTAGAAATTGTAATATTTTTCTAAAATGAATCATGAAGTTTATACCTGTACATGTGACACATTTATACATAAATGAGTGGTTTTTATAATGACCCAAAACTTGTATCTTAGTTATAGAGTTATGTATAAAACGGTAGAATGAAAAATAGACATTTATTGCAATAGGAATTGCGCAGTTCATATCCCAAATGTTTGTATATGTGTAACTATGTATATATTTGTTGCATTAAAAACCACATTCAATACACCTTCATATAATAACTATCCCAAATTTGGCAGTGCCGGAGCAGTAGCTTCACCCCAGTTGCTTCAAATAAGTGGAGTGGGGGATCCTGAAGTGCTATCCCGCGCCGGCGTGAAGCTCGTCCACAAACTGCCAGCGGTGGGCAAGAACCTGCACAACCACGTGGCACACTTCCTGAACTTCCAAGTCAACGACAACAACACCACTCCCCTCAACTGGGCCACGGCTATGGAGTACCTGCTGTTTAGAGATGGACTCATGTCCGGAACTGGTGAGGCGACTAATGATTTGCATAAAAAATGTTAAATTCAAATTATCTTTCTTCAAATTAGAATTTTACTACTTCTTTTGAATGGTCTATTTTAAACTAAATTATTGCCGCTTTGAAACGTATTCTCGAGGTCGAGCAATTAAGTACCTACTATAAGACTTTAAATTATAACATAAGTATGGAAAATGATTCGATCGTCTGATTCTTGATCATGATTTTATATCATGTTAGGTACTTTTTAAAGCTCTTACTTGATTTCATTATATTTTTATTATCGAATATTGCTGTTGAGGTTTAGATTCAAATGCAATACTAATGTTCTCTTAATAAATATTTACGTTGAAAGAGCTTCAAAATACTCCTATCTCCTCAGGCATATCAGAAGTAACAGCCTTCATAAACACGAAGTACGCGAACCCCGCGGAAGACAACCCTGACATCCAGCTGTTCTTCGGCGGGTTCCTGGCGGACTGCGCCAGGACCGGGATGGTCGGCGAGAGACGAGACAACGGCTCCCGGTCCATACAGATAATCCCCACTGTACTGCACCCCAAGAGCCGAGGGCGGTTGGAGATCAGATCTGCTGATCCCTTTGAATATCCTAGGATTTACGCCAAGTAAGGTTCACAGTCTTTTAGTAAGTGATAGAACAACGCAGTAGATTGTAGCGTAAATAGACCGGCTTGATCAGGGTTTTCTGAGTAACACAATCTATTTCACTCAATAAACTTAAGACAAGTTTAATCCTGGTAAGGGGTTAAGAATATTAACATGTACTAGACTAGACTCAACCAGTCTGTGGATATTTATTTTCATCCTGGATGGTAAATACATGTTGAAAGACAAGTACACAATTGCAATCCGAACACATCAGATGTACCTATACTTAATTATTAATTATAGTTATAATAAACAAATTATTGTCACTTTCCAGCTATCTCACTCACCCAGACGACATCAAAACGATGGTAGAAGGAATCAAGTTCGCACTAAAGTTAGCAGAGACCAAATCTCTAAAGAGGTATGGAGTAAGGCTGGACAAGACTCCAGTAAAAGGATGTGAGAAGTTGAAGTTCGGCTGCGACGCGTACTGGGAGTGCGCAGTGCGGACGCAAACCGGGCCGGAGAACCACCAGGTCGGCTCCTGCAAGATGGGGCCCAGGGGCGACCCTAATGCTGTGGTCGATAATCTGCTGCAAGTAAGTTTTGTTTTTCTAGCAAGAGAAAGAAGTTAAGGTATAGAGTGTAATAGAGATTGTAGGATTTTTGTTTCTGGAGATAGAGCCTAGTGGCAGGTCATAGGAGATGATGTGAAAGGCTGGCGTTGATGATGATGATATATCCAATTGGATAGTATCTGTTCTATTTTGTTGTCTCTATTAAATCTGCTTCGGATTGATTCTAGAAATCTGTCACAAAAACGGCGTAGGCTTGTCCCCGATTACACATCACAAATGAAAATTAACTAAAGATGAATTAAAAATTGTTACCTCTTTCGTTGAATACAAGCTTGAATGTGCATATAGCAAACATTTCAGTTAGGTTTTGAATGTTTTATACTTCAGGTGCAGGGTATAGACAGGCTGCGAGTGGCGGACGCAAGTATAATACCCACGGTGGTGTCTGGCAACACCAACGCGCCCGCTATAATGATCGGCGAGCGAGCGGCCGACTTCATCAAGCAGAGATGGCTTGGAGCCGCACGTGTGAGTTAACGACTATATTTCGATGTAACACACTTTGGTGGAATTGTTCGGGACGATCAGGACTAGAAAATAGTCATAGTCTGATGTAGACAGTAAGCGCTTTGAAGAAAGAATAACCGAAATAGGTGTAGGGCTCCTACCATATCAAGTTCTTTATAAAACACTTTTCCTTTTATGTATGTTGTTGAAAGATAGTTTTAGATCTATGATAAAATCGCTTGACTTTTTCGTGACTTCAGAAAAAAAATTGCTTCAGACCAACATTGTCCGACGGACTTACCCAGCAATTCTATTTATTTTTGCCGTTGAAATAAGACATATTTACATTCAACGCAAAAATTTGTCCAAAATTTCAATTTATGACCTAAAATCTTTTCTTTTTATTTTCAGTCACCATATCCTTTAGGCAGTCACGGAGGAGTGACCAACGTGCTACACGCAAGCGATTCTCGTGCACACAATG
The DNA here is from genome assembly GCA_030295005.1 of Cephonodes hylas. Taxonomy (NCBI): domain Eukaryota; kingdom Metazoa; phylum Arthropoda; class Insecta; order Lepidoptera; family Sphingidae; genus Cephonodes; species Cephonodes hylas. The sequence goes on along the minus strand of AP025380.1, from coordinate 10,580,653 downwards.
TTTGGCAAAAATGGCTGTCATAGCCGTAGCATATAGTACCTGCCTACACTCTCCGCATTATAGTAATTTAACTAGGAATTTAATTAAGTCCAGCAATTTCTAGAGAGATCTAGAAGATAGAAGACAACTTATTATGTGTAATTTATTTATAATCTTTATAATAACTATTAGATTAAATAAACTTTAGAACTCTTATAAACTAAGTGATACCAGTGATCAGTTCGAAAATGCAAAGTTCGTATGGAATATTTTAACGGCAATATCTGCATATTTATTTAGACTTAGGTACTGCAATGAAACATCATTAATTTGTATACATATATTTGAAATATCACATACATTCAGATGAGAATTGATTAAATGACAAATTTAAGCATTACTAATTAAATTTTGGACATAATTATACGTTCACAGCGTCAAATTACAATAACCTCTGTAGAGCAAGAACCCAGAGCCGCCAAAGGTCACCTATTTTCTGACGGACGAAATGTGGACCGTTGGGTAGTGTTGGTATGTTCTATTATAACATTATAACGTAACTTGGTCGAACGGCCAATTTTTAAGATATCATCTGGCCAGGGTACCTAAAAGCGTAACGTAAATTCTCAATGCTCATTAGTATATTCTAGACAATACAGTTAAATTAAGTCGTTAATACTCCCAGGCACTTTTCGTCGGCCAAATTGCTTTACAGACACTTTGAAAGTCCCGTGACGCGTCAGAAAAAATAGTGACATCTGATGGCTCTGGAATCTTGTACTACTAGAGTTAAAAGTAGCGTTTAATCCATGTGATATAGTGTAAGGTTCAATTTCATAAAATTTTTTGAAACTGACGTAAAATAGAAAACATTCTACTTTTAAAATTTGTTTTTTAAATTCGAAACGGCCGGGAATGCAAGGACATAACCTCTTTTGAGGAGCAAACGAACCATAATGAAAATAGACAACTACCCTACTAAGGTGTAATTTTTTAAGAGAAATTCTAAAGCTACACCTATGCCCTATTATTAATCTCGCAATAATATACTACGCCACTTTATATAATTATAGTTGTTAACGTATCAACATTAGTTGTTAACGGTCACCTTGACAATATCTACTTACTAATTAAAGAACAAAGCCATTATATTCTTGGCAGTAATTCTAGTTGAACCATTATTTTAATAGAAAGTTTCATTTAGACATTATTACCATTCTTCCCATACCAAGAACATGAAATAGATGGTTGAAATCTTTTATCAAGTAATGTAGACCATGCAGGTAGGTACCAAAATCCCATCTAATCCATTATCATTTGAAAATCGTCTTGCTATCAATAGTGATCAATTAAAATTATTTTTGTATCATTGATATGCCCAGATAAAATATGTTTTCTACTATCTTTTTAAGTGTATTTATTTTATTATTTTCTTTAGATTTTAAACTTTTGAAACAACGTACAATAACCCAAAAGACGGTATTTTATTACCTCCTGTCGGTAAGTACATTATTTTGTTTAAGCTTGTACATCTAAAAATCTACTTGATTATTGATATCACACAAATATTTGCAGAATAAAACATTGGCAACTTGATGCTGCAATAAGGTATAAGTTATTAATTATTTAAATATGCATGAAATATAATAACAATGTTTAATACGACAACTTTAAAATAGTAATTTATTTATATTTCTAGTATAGATCATTTTTATCACACCTTATTACATACTTTCAATATCGCGATTGTTTGTGTTAGTAGCAAAACAGGTTAATAATCGAGTATGGAAATTTATACTCCCGAGACAAATATTTGACAACAATTATTTAATTCGAGTGTGGGGGTGTTTGTGAGAACAATAAATCTATAGAATAAAACATAAAATAAAAAAAAACTATTACTGTTTTTAGAAAAAATTGGTTAAACACTAAATTAAAAACAACCTATTCTTCTACCAACACATTTTAAACAGTAGTCTTTTTCTGCCTATTTTGATCAGATATAGAAACTATTATTTAAAAATATGCGCACCTACTTGTTACATAAGGTATCGTCTATTAATTACGTCATGCATTCCTAAAAAAAACATTACTACTAAAATTGGCCGAGATTTTATTTTGTACTTCAAACTGTATTCAATCCAGCGACGTAATTCATGGATGTACCTTATACCTAAGCTTGATAAATTGATTACACTAGATACAAGGGCTAGACATAATTTACAGGTATTTAATGAAAGCTACATTGATAAGTAACGTGATATCACATATCTACGAATGTATTGGCATAACATCGTTGTTTGGTTAAAATCTGCTCAAGTCAGTATTGGATACTGTCGGAAATATTTTTAACAAATATCTCTGTTTTATGTAAATAATGTTAATTTTAAGCACTTTTAGAATAAAAAGTACTTTGTTTTGTATGAAAATTACTTTTTGTCTATTAATAACCCTCCTTCTTACTAACGTTTTCGTATATTTTTATTTCAGATTTCTAAGATTCCGGACTTCAGAAAGAACCAAACTAAAATAACTGTTTTTGTTAGTTTGTTCCTAAATTTTCCCGTAATATTTATAGATTTTTCTCTTGAAGGATTTTGGCCGTGATCCTTATAAGGGCGATTTATTTTTGCTTTCTTTTAGTTTAATTCATTCTCTGACAACGACAAGAAACAATCGCCATTGATCAAGCGACAAATTCCGGATACGCCTATTAGAAGTTTGAACAATGATCTTAATATTAATTTTCATTTCACGTGAAGATCATTTTTATTTCATTTATCTTATGTTCTTAGATGAGAATACGTAAAAACAAGAAACGTTAATTTATTTGATAAACCCTTACACTGATCTGAGCAGACTTTTCAACCCCGAGGGTACAACTTGGATATACAATACATTAAATAGTAAATACTTAGTACACGTATCATATATAAGTATGTAAATCACAGCGCTTTAAATCGCTTGGCTGATATAATGCTTCATTCATTGCCTAATTTCTGTTAATTTTTTTTGTATTATCAAAAAAATACTTGAAAACCCATCCTTATGACTTTGAAATTTGTTCAACATTTACAAAAACGCAAATACAAAAGACTTTAACGCGCTCCTTTCAAAACAAGCTAAAAACCAGGGGAGGTCCCTATATTGACATACACAAGACTTAAATCAATTCAATTAATTTTGAGTCACCTACCAAATGGGTTTTCGTTGTCTAGGAAAAGTTATTTTTATAAAAATTAAAATGCTGTGGATTTTAAACGCAACGTTTTTTGAAAGTAAAATTCCATTGTTTAATCTGTTATTTTAAGGAGACTTCAATTGAAACACAATTAAAATGCCAAATGTGACTTATTTGAAATTCAGCTCTCCGAAACACGAATACGCAAAATCCAAAGTTGATGTTATCTATTTATAAAACAATGTTTGTTTAGTAAAATATTAATACAAAAATAAGCTCATTAGGTATGATAAATAAGTTTGTATCATTAAATATAATAGTTAATTATGAAAGTGAGTACAGAACTATTAACTAGAAGAATAAGTGACGGGAAAATTCTAGGTTAAATCTATGAATAACACCAAAAGTATTGCACCAGCCAATTATAGCGTTATTTGTGGCTGGCCCTTATGTTAAATAACAAAGTTGTCTAAGTAATAAAAGATGACAGAATACAAATTGTTTATACGAGTGATCCCAAAACTTAACTACTAAGATAAAAGCTATTACTATATGGAATACAGACTAATTATAATCAAGAACCTTTTATATTCAATACACATACAAATAAGGTATTCTTTCATCATGAGGGTATTTTTATAAAATAGAAGAACAACACGAAACGACTAAGCAGTTTTTAAACGTGTTTATTTAATAGAGAAACATTTCCATTTTTCAAAATAAGCATTTTAAAATACGTTAAAACATACATAAAATATGTAATTAAAATTATGATAATACATTTGACAAGGATCTTTTAAAATATAACTGATAACGAAGGAATTAAAATAGCTAAAAATTCACAAATTAAAACTGTAGTTTGACAGCATTATAGCTTATTAAAAAAGTTACAGCTTTTGGTCATTCCATTTTCTATTACCTACTAAAACTTTTAACAGATTATATTATTTTAAAATTACATTAATACTTTAGCGATTTTAAAGAATTGTTACATATCTATTATTAATTCGTTTAATTAGTATTGAAGAAATGTTTTAAAGCCGCAGTGTAAATATTGTAAAATTAATACTTCTATCATAACATTTTAAAAATTAAACCGCAAATTACAGATATATTAGTTTTGGTGCTAGTTCACACAACTTAGGCCGTTAAATCTACAACTATAGATCATGCTGAAGCTTTATCATACTAATAACTACGATTGTCTACATAGAATAAGATTAAAAGGGAAATAGCCAGTATTTTGTATGGGGCTAAGTGTCACCTATTTATTCTACTTACACGATCAATGATAAAAAATCAATAAAAAACAAAGGGCTGCTATTGGTTGTTAAACTTAGTCTTGATCAAGTAAACTGAATTACTTAGAAGCAGCTGTGTCAAACATATGATTGTCTAATCGTAGGTTCGCCACGCTCGACATGCTGACATTCCCTTTCTAGTCTTATTCAGCTGTTCTGTGATTTTCTACATGACTAAAGCCATTTTAATATAATTTTATTAATATTCTGATAAAAGCCTTATTATCGATTGGATTCGTAAAGCCATCAAATTCTTAAAAAATTGGGTATGCTTTCGAGATTGTGTCAAGCAAAAACCTTATTAGTTATAAATTCTACATATTTGAATATCCCCTTAAAAATATTTCAATGAATAAAGTCAATAATTAATAGATCCAAGTAAGCAGTGATTAATTAGTTATCACACCAAACTCTAGTTAATTTGTCTTCTATAACTAATATTTTATTTCCCCTATTGCTAGACTATAATCAGTAACGTTAAGTAAATCTTCACTAGGTCCCATTAAAATTATCAGAACATCTCGTATCTAGACTCATAAGCTCATACTGGTTTCTTAGTAAAAAATAATCTCTGCTTAAAATATACACTAAATGGTTTGTTGATATGGGCAGTTGTATACTAAAATTATTTAAAAACATTACAAATAATATAATTGCCCAATAATAAATACTAGCTCTGCGAACCCGCACTAGGCCAGCGTGTTAGACTAAGGCCAAAATCCTCACGGATGTAGAGAAGGCCCGTGCCTAGCAGTGGGGTGCGTATGGGCTAATGAAATACTAACTCTTCCGAAATGACTATACATAATAATACAATTAATAAGGGATTATATAGAATTTTATTTCTAATATTTAAAGCCTCGAAATATATAGATCCAATACAATATTAATGGAATTTAGAATGCAAATATACAGAGTGCATTCAGACCGTGATCAGTAACGAAGGCCGGTAATAGCTGTGGTGATAACAAATCCGTTGGCGTTAAAGAAAGTCCCGACAAGAAATAAGCATTCTAACGTTTTACATATAACCATTAATTAATGTACGTGATTTGTATGGAATACGTTTTTTTTTTGTCGGTATTTTTAACGCCAATGGGTTTGTAACCACCGTAGGTATTACCTGTCGTAGTTTCCGATCACGGTCTGAATACACCCTGTGTAACATATTTTGATAACTGCATTATACCTTTGCTATCACGGCGATACGTTCTTTTTAAAATGTTAAAATCACACATTATTGCCTTCATATAATTTGTTTTTTTTTTGTTTAGAGGGTAGCATTAAATAGTTAATACACAAAAAATGCTTTAAATAAAAAAAGACTTATTATGTAATATTACCGTTATTATTAAAAAAAAAGTTTAGTAAATAGTCTTGTTTGGTCATCTGGTATTTCGTTCTATTGACCATCCATAGCCTAAAAGTAAAATTATAGAACCAGAAATAGTTTAAAACCAGTTAGAAAAATAATTAAAAAATATGATAAATGAAACTACCCTCTGTTATTAATATTTTAACAATGCGACTCCTTGCAACGTTTTATAAAACAGTTCTATTACTAAACCTACTTGTTCTTTACTTAAAATTAAGTTCATTTTTTCTTACCGATTTAGAATATTGTTATTTGTTTGGGGATATCTTAGATTTCTAGATTGGACATTAAAAAAACTTTAACTATCATCTATCTATCCGTACTACAGACGAAATGTGAAATGTGTTTCAACGCATTTTAGACTGAACAATAACAAAACTATTTCTAATATATCGTAAATTCGATTGCTTGTGTTAGCCATATCATGAGATTGATAATATTAAACGATTTTAGAAAACATTTTAGTTGCTACAAAATGTAAATAATTTTTATTTCTTATGCCTATTAAGAATACGCTAAGTTTTATATAATTCAGATTATTATTGACTGCAATTATTTGGTCTTAGAAGTAAAAAGTTCATAGCATAGTGAAAAATTATTTAATAATCTATGAACAGATGTAACCTATTTCCAATGAAACATTCCTGGGACTATTTAGTTAAATTCTAAGCAACGTTAATGAATTATTTATTTAGCTATATACTTCTTGCTATAAAATGACGATTTCGTCAATACACTACCAGAACTAAATGTAAATTTATTGTATCTTCAGAAGCAAATTTTCAGTTTTGGTAGGGTAGTAAAATTTTAAGTAGTTGAAATACCTACTATTTTAGACTTCACGCCAATAAATGTGAGATTATTTATATGAATATTTTATATTAAAATTGGTATAGGGATTGAGTTAATAAAGGGGTCGATATTATTGATAAATATTGCTAATTTATTTGAGACATTTTGCTTAACACCTAACATTCTACTTAAAATATAGATTTTAGGTTTCTTACGTGGTCAAATACATATCAAACATATCACATAATTAAGTCCTGCCATATTTTTTTGTATTTTTTACATTTTTATCGCTACAAATATAAATAGATTCCGAAAATGGGCGATTATAACATTATGACGTATGATAAAATATAATCATTAAGCATTTTTTATATTAAAAAGTAAAAATCTTACTTTTTAACAAACTAGCCTGAATGAGGTATTATAGTCTCCAATAAAGTTTAAGCGTATTGGACCTATGATAAATTTAAAATTGAATTACCAGAGTTTTTAGCTCGGTATGACTAATAAAATAATGTAATTTCGCAATAAACATTGATCATAACATGTGGGTATATACATCACATCAAGACAAAGCATTAAAATAAACAACTTGCTATCTAATGACAACACAAAACTATACTACTAACTAGGCTGCAATCAATCATTTACTTTGACTACAAAATAATTGATCAAGCTATTATCACCGTCGGCTTAAAGGACAAGACCCTTAGGCGAACAAATTGCCTAAAAAAATGTTTAGAGAAAATTGGTTAGGAATATTTTATCAAATGTATCTTTACTTGACAAGAAAATCACTATTGTCCATTGACTTTATGCATTTATGCATCGGAAGACATTATACAGGCCCAATACTACAGATACGATAAAAATTTCAAAATTACAGTTTTTGCTACTATTGAAATATTTTTTTCATTCGATACAATTACAAAATAAAAAACATCTAGCATACATGCTAAAAATAAAACAACCACGGCATACTATACACTAATCCGACACTATTAAAAAAAGTCACTGACAACCGGAGTCAGCGTCGGCACTGAGACGAGGGCGGAGGGGCCGGATTATTGGACGTGCCGGACTATCGAAGTGCCTTATTACTGAGATTATACTGTACTGTTCTACAAAAAAAAATATAGTGCACATTCTACAAGACCTATACCTTTAAGCCTCTGCGATGATTTTTGTGAGTCCATTCACAGTCATTTACAGGTCAATATTATTAAGATTGGACGCGGAGTGGGTAGGCAATGACTCCGTCAGTAGGAGTGTCCCGATAGGCACCACAGCTTCATCTCTCTCTCTCAGTTTGCGCATCTCGTTTCGCAGCTTCTCTAGTACGGCGTAGTTGGGTTCGTTCTGCCGAGCCTTATCTTGTAGCAGCGTGATCTCTTGCTCTTCGATTTTTTTCTCCTTGCAACTCTTTACTGAGCGCAGCCCGTACATGCGGAGTAGAGATCCCCAAGAACGGACGTGTGGGTGTAACGCCTAGAACAATAACAATAATGTATAACATCTTCGGCGGCTCTCAATCGGTTGTTGGGTCAAAACCCAGATACAAAAAGCAGTGTTATTAGACACTGCACGTATCGTGAGACGGTTTCTGACTCTTGGACCCTAACCACCGGTGGCTTGGGTCGTAGACCCCGCCATCTGCGGGTTTAATTTTTATATTTTTAAATGTACTTTTTTTTATATAAAATTTTATATTTAAAAATGTAAAAAATAAAATAAACACATGAGAAATGTATCTTAATATCGGCAAAGTTACTCTGTGTCTACTGATGACACAATAATCAAGTTTTTAGCCAGAATAGTTTTTGTTTTGACAATGTATGAGCTGTATTTAGACCGTAAAACTAAGGCAGCTAACAGCTACGACGATTACAAACCCATTGGTGTTAAGAAATATCCCGACAAAAATAAAAATATAAAGCATTTCATACAAACCGCATACATTAAATATCAATGGTTGTATAAAAAAGGTCAAAATTTTTATTTTTTGTTAACTTTTTTTATCGCCAATAGGTTTGTGATCACCTTCGCTATTGCCTGCCTAAGTTGCCGATCACATTCTGAATACAACCTCTATAATAATAAAAAAAAAATTCAATGTTACATTTGTTTTAACAATAAATAAAGATAATGCATACCTGTAGAATAGACTGCGAGGCGCGTTGCTTAGCAGTTTTTTTATTCTTGCAGACTACTGTGGCAGTGTGCTTGCCCACTTTCATCGTCAGCTCGATTTTCTGATACTCCAGTTTCTTCATCTGTACATTTAAATATGGTATTTTAATATTAATAAACACTGGTTTAAAAGCTTGTTCGAATACACGATAGTTCCGATGACTAAAAGAAATTTGCGATGAACGAATGGTATTTCATATTGGACTTCCAAATTTTTACTTTATTTTCGTGAACGATCTAAAAACACCTTTAACGCTTAATTCGACAGCATTTTATAACTGTTATTAGTACGATCATCACAATTTATTTAACTTAGCTATTGAGGGGTCGGCGTAAAAGATCTGCATTAATCAAGATGGTCTTCGTCAAGGTACTTTTTTATCACTCTTTCAAGATGTCTGATCATCAGATTCGAATTTAGGACTACCATAATGGTAGCAGCTGGTGACTAGTGAATGTAAAAAATCTATGTCGATCAAGATAGTCATCATTAAAATAGTTTTTTATCACTCTATCTAGAAGTATACTGCAGGGTTTCAAACGAAAGGTTACCACAATGGTAGCAGATTTCTTTTTTATATAGCCTATACCCACCGCTGCATATCCCACCGCTGGGTAAAGGTCTCCCTCTTTTTCTTCCATACCTCCTTATTTAGTGCCAATTTACGCCACTCTCTGTCAAAGGTCTCCAGGCTGTATTTCCAGCGCATGGTAGAAGATTGTGGTTGGTGTATATTGGTGATGAATTATGAAAATGGTAGCCCATTGTGGTTGGAGCATGTGGTGTTACCTCTGTGTGTATGTTCCAGTCTGCTGATAAATGGATGATTCGATTGAATGGTTACCACAATGGCAGCAGTTAGTGATAGTTGTATATTGTGTTACCTCGGTGTGTATGTTCCAGTCGGCGGCGCCGAAGTTCCTGAGCAGGCAGGTGCGCAGGATGGCGTGCGGCGAGGGCTCGCACGCGGCCGCGCAATGTATATTGTGTTACCTCGGTGTGTATGTTCCAGTCGGCGGCGCCGAAGTTCCTGAGCAGGCAGGTGCGCAGGATGGCGTGCGGCGAGGGCTCGCACGCGGCCGCGCAATGTATATTGTGTTACCTCGGTGTGTATGTTCCAGTCGGCGGCGCCGAAGTTCCTGAGCAGGCAGGTGCGCAGGATGGCGTGCGGCGAGGGCTCGCACGCGGCCGCGCAATGTATATTGTGTTACCTCGGTGTGTATGTTCCAGTCGGCGGCGCCGAAGTTCCTGAGCAGGCAGGTGCGCAGGATGGCGTGCGGCGAGGGCTCGCACGCGGCCGCGCAATGTATATTGTGTTACCTCGGTGTGTATGTTCCAGTCGGCGGCGCCGAAGTTCCTGAGCAGGCAGGTGCGCAGGATGGCGTGCGGCGAGGGCTCGCACGCGGCCGCGCAATGTATATTGTGTTACCTCGGTGTGTATGTTCCAGTCGGCGGCGCCGAAGTTCCTGAGCAGGCAGGTGCGCAGGATGGCGTGCGGCGAGGGCTCGCACGCGGCCGCGCAATGTATATTGTGTTACCTCGGTGTGTATGTTCCAGTCGGCGGCGCCGAAGTTCCTGAGCAGGCAGGTGCGCAGGATGGCGTGCGGCGAGGGCTCGCACGCGGCCGCGCAATGTATATTGTGTTACCTCGGTGTGTATGTTCCAGTCGGCGGCGCCGAAGTTCCTGAGCAGGCAGGTGCGCAGGATGGCGTGCGGCGAGGGCTCGCACGCGGCCGCGCAATGTATATTGTGTTACCTCGGTGTGTATGTTCCAGTCGGCGGCGCCGAAGTTCCTGAGCAGGCAGGTGCGCAGGATGGCGTGCGGCGAGGGCTCGCACGCGGCCGCGCAATGTATATTGTGTTACCTCGGTGTGTATGTTCCAGTCGGCGGCGCCGAAGTTCCTGAGCAGGCAGGTGCGCAGGATGGCGTGCGGCGAGGGCTCGCACGCGGCCGCGCAATGTATATTGTGTTACCTCGGTGTGTATGTTCCAGTCGGCGGCGCCGAAGTTCCTGAGCAGGCAGGTGCGCAGGATGGCGTGCGGCGAGGGCTCGCACGCGGCCGCGCAATGTATATTGTGTTACCTCCGTGTGTATGTTCCAGTCGGCGGCGCCGAAGTTCCTGAGCAGGCAGGTGCGCAGGATGGCGTGCGGCGAGGGCTCGCACGCGGCCGCGCAGAACTCCGCGATGCGAGGGTCCTCGATGCCCACGTAGTCGAAGAACTGCGCATGTACAACAACTTCAAGTAGGTTTCGTCATCAAATCGGAACGGTCTACTAGGCATGAACATGGGTCTCATCTACTATTGAGGTTTAGTCTTTAGTCCAACACCTTGACCTAAAGCAAGATGTTTTTGGTGCATTGGTTTCCTTATGATATTTTTCACGTTAAACAACACAAGTAATTTAGCAATTTATGGAACTACAGCTAACTTCACCGTGTAATAACATCGTTGTCGTGTAGTTAGAATTCATTTAAAATATTATCTAAAATATTTTTTATTTTATATTTATGAATAAACAGAAACGTAAGTGAGTAATTGCGATACAAAGCACAATTGCGTATTTTCAAAAACTTTTATATTACGAGAAATCTACTTTAAACTTTTGATAATTCTCTATTCAACTTTGGTAAAAATGTTTAGAGATACATTTACAAAAAAAACATAAAGAATTATTAAATCCATAAACAATTTACAAGTTCACTTAAACCCTACAAAAGGGTATACATACCGTGAAATCCGGCTCATTAGTCGGCGCGGGCGTGTGCCCCATGTGAGCGTCGAGCTGGTCCTTCATCTCGGGGATGAGGATGTGCACGGAGGCGCGCGCGGCCGCCGACTTGGCCTGGCGCTTGCTGGAGCCGTGCCCCACGCCGTACTGCATGCCGCCGATGTACACCGTCGCCTGGTACGGGGTCGCCGCGTTCTCTACGCCACAACATCACCGAAGTATCGTCAGTGAAGAACTACCGTCACTTAAGTGTTTTATCCCAGTGGTAATCATCATCAGCCAATATTAGTCCACTGCTGGACATAGGCCTCCCCCAATGACCTCCACCGGGATCCAGTGGTAATATCTAATGATATCCTGAATCCTAACGTGGGTTTAGGGAGCTTCAGCAGCGGTGTAACTACCAAAATACCACGGGCCACGGACTCGAAAGGGCCCCGGTCTAAGAGGCCACGAGGTCAATTTTGAGCCGAAGTAATTAAAAATGTATAATTTTGGGAGGACCAATTATACATTAGAGGACCTCATCCAAAAGATTTGCCACGGCCTCAGATGGTATAGTTACGCTACTAACCTTCAAAAATGTTGGTTTTAGTCTGAATAAGACTTCTGCCCCTTTCAAGTCAATTGAAAAATTTTGCTAACCATGTGTTCTGATTAGATTCACTAGTCGATTTTAACATGTGTAAGATCTTTACACAGCATACCATTGCTGTTCATGGACTATGCACGTGCCAAGGATTCATACATACGAACTCCTTACAAGCAGCAGTACTTTACTAAAACTCTATCCAGACAAAATCCAGGACAGCTAAAGCGTTTGTAAGATCGAGAAATCTCTCATAGTTTCTGCTACCCAAGACACAGGACCTGTATCCTAATACGACATCAGAACTATGTAACTATATGAAAAAGACTTTACTCACCAAGTTGTTTGAACTCGTAGACGGGTTGTTTCTGCAGCGCGCGGCGCACGTACTCGTGGAACACGGACAGGTAGCTGCGCCCGTCCATGTTCATTACCCAGTCGCGCTTCATCGTCTTCGTGCCTGGGTAAGTTCATTATTAGCTCTCTTTTTTCTCCTACTCTTTCTAGATGCTGTGGGTCAGGAGCCTTCACGCTTAAGCTAGGATCGCTCACAAACGTTAATCGTAGGTTGAAGCCCTAACATAAGTCTTTCCTGTTCTATCTTATAGTTGATGGATAATTTGATGAGCCTCACGTCATGCAAAGGTCAAACTCATGGACTTTAGACTATAGCCTTAGTTATTCCCCGGAACCTGTTATTGAGCTTTGTATTTTTTAATTTCTAAGCCTGTGTAGTCATAATCTATTTCCTTTTGACCATAAACTTGATAAGTTAACTCATTACTGCATCACAAATTCTTGATTCGAATATTTGAGATAAAATCTATCATCACCTCTGTTCCCAGTTGCAATACTATATCGTTAAAATATTCGATTGGATACAATGTTTTTCTTTAACGCTTATAATACTGGCTGCACCGCTAACAAATTCTGTCAGAACCCAAACATCTACTATCATATACTTACCATTTAGTTATACATTCCTAAGTAAGATACTTTCAAGTTTAGATATTTGCAATAGTGATTAAGGGCATTATAAATTCTATATTTTATTATTTGCTTTAGTGTTCTTGCAACTATTACTAAAACTACATGTCACCTTAATACCTATTATGAGAGCATTTACATAACGTGTTTATGCTATTGCTAGTCAAGACAAGATAGGGAAGCAACAATCCAGACTTTTTTAATCTGCCACAGGTATTACATTCTAATAAAATCTATAAAGAATACTTTGAAATTCTAAATTTGAAAAGATAAACTAGCTTAATGAAATAGCAGATACATATCGCCAGTAATAAAATCTTAGACATCACTATAATTATAATGTTAATGCATATTCCTGTGCAAAAGTATGAAGCACTCCTGAATAGCATAAGATGGTAAAACTGGCCTTATTTTAGAAATTTAATAAACAATTGACCAAAACATGACACTAAGCTTTTCCTTCAGAATAAGTGTTTATAAAGCTTCCTTTATCAATATCTTACTGCCATACATTACTATATCTCTGTATGTATTAAAAAATCATCGCCATTAACATATTGCATCATAGTTATTGCAAGCAAGTTTTAAATTGCAAAGCATGAATTATTAAAAACTCACCAGCAAACCAATTTTCACAACCACTTCACATTTTAAATGAGTTAAAAATCAAGAATATTGAGCTAACTGCTGTGCTACTTTACACAATTTATTCAAGCCAGTGGCCAGCCATAGGAGAGGCCTATGTCAAGCAAAGAATACGAAGAAAGGCACTTGATGATCATAAAAAAAAATGTAATTTGCTTAACAGCATCAACAGTTAACTGTGCAAAACTAAAAATCAAACTGAGGTTAATAAAAAATATGCAATGTTTAATAGTGTTTTATTATCACTTACACTGATGTGGGATTACACTAGAGATTAGAGGACTAGTAGCCAATGGTAACAAACAAGTGATTATACTAACATGCATAGGGCTAATACATGTTCTTTTTCACCACCTCCAGCTTTGGAATGCTATAAATGTGGCATAGACAAACTCAGCCACCATCCAAAGAGATTACTGTGCAAGTCTATAAGATCTAACATCAAACATCCCTTGATTGTCTAAATCAGCCAATATTTTTTTATTTGTTCACAGGTAGTGAAGTAAGTGTGCCATAAATAACCTGGCATGGGTAATCAACAAAGATTATATTAAGTAAATAAATCATTCATTCCCTTATGGAAACTATGCTATTAGAGCACTAATTGAATTCATTACACTTGATATAAACTAGGTGTAATTATTACAGTTATATTTTTACTACAAATGACATAGTTTGGCAACACGAATTTTTCTATGGAAGAAAAGTCATCATCTAGAAGTAGGTACTAATTCTAAAAAATATGTCAGACTCCACTTAAACTAACAGAATCATCTACATTGGAGATTTACATGAAAGGGTATCGAACAATACTTAGAAAATGAGATAATATCTCATCTACAATACGAAGCTACATAATATTAAGAACATGTACATTTAAACACTATAATGTTAATTACAAGTGTTGGATGATTTCACACAATTATATTATTATAGGTTGACTTTACAAAACATTACTTACTTCCAATGTCCATTGTCAGTTGTTATTCAACCCAGACATGCTTAAAATGAGCAGCAGTGCTACATACCAATAAAAAGCATTAGCATGCTATTTCAGTCAATTTGTGAGCCAAGAAAACCACACCCTGTTTTTAATTGCACCCATAAGCCAATAAGCATACCCTGGACAACCAAACTAGAGGCTTATAACATCACTAGATAAAGGTGTGCCAATATTTTTGCACAAGATTGCACAGCACACATCAAAAACCATACACACTAGTTGCTGTTGGATCTAAATCTAGAATTTTTAATGTTTTTCCTCACCCCCGTTCTCAGGGCCAATGTTAGGCTGAGCTGGAATAGTGATCAACTTGGTGCCCTCCGGCAGCGTGGGGTATTGCAGGGCCTTCCGCACCTTCGTGTACTTGCGTCTATCCGCCCAACGCCTGTGCACAAAGTCGAACACACAACTTGCTAAATAATTAAGATACAAGACTAATATTTTGCAAAATACTAATGAGTGCTCATTATGAAATATATCGGAATTTAAGTTCTAAATCATCCTCTATTAGAATCAGTACTATCTTTATCTGATCACTATGAAATGAGTGTAAATAGCACTAAATAATTCTTAACAAAGTCATATAGAGTAAAATCGCAAATTTCCTTTATATCTGATCCTCGTAAAAATATAGTCAATACTAAGCTTAATCAAACCTCGGTCTTCAAACCTACCTAGACTCATTGATACTCACTTAAAAAGCATGATATTGACGGTCTTGAACTTGAAGAGTTTCTTGCAGTAGTCGTTGACCTGTTCGTGTGTGAGATGCTGCGACTTCCAGCTGGTACTGACAGTCTCCACCTTGGGCGGAGGCATCACGATCCCTCCTGGCAGGACTACGGGCTGGCGGCTTAAAGGAATCTCTTCCGGCTTGGAAACTTCACTATCACCTTCGTTGTCTGGGCACTTCCCTTTATTTTCATTATTTTCTTTATTCTCATTATTCTCCGATGAAGCCGATTCATTATCACCATGATTGACTTGGCACTTCTCTTTATTCTGATCATTCTCTGCTGAAACCGATTCACTGTCACCATGGTTAAATGGGCACTTGCCTTTATTCTCATTCTCATTATTTTCCGATGATCCTTCAGTTTTCTCTTCGTTTTCTTCTTTCTCAGCTGTCTCGGCTTGCTGAACGTCTTCAGATCTGTTTTCGTTTTCGGTATTACCTTCGTTTCCATTATCATTATTTGTTTCAACGTTAACACTGTCAGTGTCAACTACGTTATTATTGCCATTAGTTCTATTGACACCACTGTTATTAATCTGGTCGAGAAAGTTATTGTCGACGTTTATATCATTATTATTTCCATTGATATTTCCATTATTGTCTCCATTATTATTCCCGTTGTTATCAACGTTGGCATTTTCAATTTCGTTTGTGTTGTCTTCATTATTTTCAGTATTTTGTTTATCTTTATTGGCGGCATTATTGGCATTCATGTTTCGGATTTGCTCCGCTATTTTCAAATCAATCTCTTTTTGCTTTTCTTCTTCCTCGAGAGCTCTTCTGTACGCGTAGCATGGTATTGCGCTGATCGGTATTTCGTGCCTCTGAAAGGTTCACCAACAAAATACCAAATGTAGATTATTATATAAGGTGATACGAGACACATAGCAGTCAAAATAATTTAAATAAAATCTCATATATCTGTATATGATAGGCTCTGTAACTGCTATAATGGTAACTTGTTTTAATTAAAGACAGATTAAATATGAATACTGTACACGTATTAACTTGTATGTATGTGTAATTATACATATAGGATATATTAAATGCTAAAATTAAAAAGAAAAGTATACTTACAAATATCCACAGCCAACTAATATTACAAAAGCACGTGTAACATAGTAGCTCAATTAAAAGCAAATGAAAGCACTATGAATTCAAGAATTAATACGAAAAGGGGAGATTCACATGAAGTATTTATACCTTGAAGATGTAGATTATTTAAATAATCTTACAACTAAATGCATATATTTGCTAACAAACTACGACCTATTTATCTATATGGACTAAGTAAAAAAATATATTACATAAAAACACTAACATTCAACAACCATACATCTCCCATTTTTTCCCAATTTCTTTAAGCACTAAGTTACCCTTCAACACCTTCCATGCTTAAAACACGTTTTTCAATAATACAATTACCCTGGTGTTTCCCTTGCCGAGGAAGTAGGGCTTGGACAGCGTGCACACGCGCGACGAGCGGTGCATGTAGATCGGCATGCCGCTGTAGTGCCGGACCATCATCCAGTCCAGCGGGAGCACCTCGAACTGATTTACCACTTTCTCTGTAAATTGATTATATTGTATTGGTTGGATAATGTATTAGCTCGGAATGGCTGTAGGATAGTCGACTGTTATATGGAACTTTCCTGATGTACTTTCGACACGGCCTGACTATAGGCCCGTCTATGATGTGGGACTTCAATGGAAATGTGGGAAATGTTGATGGGTTAACGCACTCCTACAAATGTATTAGAGGATGTATTAAGCTTGTTATTATTTTAATACTTTTCTAATTATAAATTTTAAAAAATTGCAACCTAGGTTTTGTACTGTGGTTTAAACATATCAATACTAGGATTTTTTACTCCTTCTTCTCCTCTCTCTAATTTAAAACTTTTCAAATGAATAAACAAAATGTCTATTACCTTCAAGCACAATTTTTTGACGTGTAATATACGTTTTCTCTTTTGGTTTTGGCGCTCCTTTGAAGTCCTCTGGCAAATCCTCCTCAAGCATTTTTTCAATTTCCTCTTCGGGAATACCTTCTGATTTGCCTAAAATATTCACCAACTTAAACTGCGCGGAATGCATCCACAATAATGTCACACTTCACCAGGGATTGTACAATAGTTTGTAAGCCAACTAGGTATTAGAAATTTTTAGGTCTCACATTCGTCGTAGTGCGGGGATCGAACCCACATGTCGCAAAAATGGTCAGCCGTCAACCAATTGCTGGATATATGCTGTCGAAAACAACAAAACAATAAAATTACAATAACTACCATCAGAACTGTCAGATTCATCTTCATTAGAATCCTCATCATTTGACTTAACTTCATCCAACACTTTAAACTCTCGCAGTTTCTCCAACTCCTCGGCAGTGACAAAATTATTGTACTTGTCACTATCGCATGTGAAATCTTTGTTTTCTGTCTGTTCAGCATTGTCAGATTCATCAAGCTCTCGTTCTTGTGAGCTGCTTGGCTTTTCATCATCATTTACCTTTTGCCTTTTAGCTGGAGGCAACTCCATTTGTTCATTATCACTCATTCTTCTACCTGTCTAAAGACATTGTTAGCTTAACACAGATTTAATAACATTGCAGACATACATGTTTGTACATGTTTTTAATTTAAAATTTAACTCTAATGGCTTTGTGAATGATAGAAAATAGTTTTAATACTAGTTTGTCATTATTTCATGAAGTAAAGTAGTAAAACAAGCACAAACTTTGAACTAAAGATTCATAATGAATGATGAATCTTTAGGGTGTCAAAAGTTTTAAATTGTTTTTCATAAAGGAATAGAATTCCATAAACCATTGAAAGCTTTTTCCAGGGCTATAGATTCTTCTGCTCTTAAACCTTGAGTTCTTAAGGAAAATATTTATGGGTTATTTATATTTTCTTCTTTTAAATATTTTTCTCAACTTTTTGTGCAATTTTTCATACCATTTATAAGAAATATTTATGATTTAAAAAATAAATAATATTAATATGACCTGAACATCTTATAAGAGATTTTTTGACATTAATTTATTAGTATCATAATTTAATAATTGTCTTTAAAATTATAATGCAAAAATTAACATTAATATAAGTAATGATGTCTTATTTATGTAAACAATTTAATGTCTGCAATATCTTGATTAACCATGATTTTTATACACTTGAAAGAGTATGTAACCAATAACTGAGTTTGCTTAGGAAAATACACCAAATACTTATAATGGATTAACAAATGTAGTTTTAGTGATAATTTAAAAGAGAATTCCTAAAGCCTTTATTTTAATAAATCAATACACCTAACAGTCACATACATAGTTCTGGCCCCAAATTAAGATACAAATCTTGCATTATTAGTATTCAAAGCTATGAGAAACTTTAAGGCCCGACAAATACCCAGATCTGAAACAAATATTTGTGGATCACACAAATATTTACTTTGGTGTGGGGTTTGAACCAGCAGCCTCTTGTTTTACTAGCTGGTGTGTTTCCAACTACACCTTAGGGGCTGTTATATGGAAAATTGCATTGTGTTTGTGAAACACAATTGTTGATTTTCTTTAGTCTTACAAGTAGAATTGTAAATACAATTTTAGCAATGATACCGGGGAAGATAGCAAGTACATTTTTAATAATCTACAGTTGTATTTTTTTATTACAAACTAATTAAGAGCCTATTTCATTCACAAAAACACATGTAACAATATATTCAAAGAATCTAGGATATATCAATATTTTTCAAAATACAAATTGAAATGTAATTACTATTTCCCTGAATGTAAAACTTAGACGGATACTTTAATTATTATCTTATATTGTAATCAACCGGCTACATATTCATGTAAAATATTAATTAATATATACAAGCTAAAAATATTGATGTTGAAAGATTCTTCAATAATTTTATACATAGTTTAGGTGTTTATAATATTTTACTCCAAGAGTTGTCATACATTTCAGCAAAAAATTGCCAACATCAGTGAATTTGCACAAGTAAAGCATTTTACAATAGAAGCATTGTTTCGTCGACATCAATTTCAAATGTTTACCTCTGAGGTTACAATTTACAAAAAATACCCCAGTTGCAGTAAGACAGTCCACAAATAGCGATGGCACTAAAAATCCAATGTGTTACAACAGTTGGATTCCATCCATCACTCGCTGTAGACTTTCCTCGGTAGTGAGCGAGTGACGCGGGAGCACTCTGCCACGAACGAAGATGTCAGCGGAGTTGCGATAGACTGAGACTTCTGGAAAATATTACAGAGTCTAGTCTCGCGCAAAACCGCTACAGAACTCAACGGCCATGGTACACGCCGACGCCCCGACACTGATGCTTCAAGCGCTCGATGTTCTGTAATTCCAAGCCGGCATGCAAAGCGGTCACGCAATCCTACCATAATTGTGCTACGCCCTGCGTTCGTAGCGATTTACATAAATACAGGGAATTATCATAAATCGTCACAACTCACACATGACCGTTTCGCATTCGGTAAATACAATTTCTACTCACTCTCGCCTCACTAACCACAAATATTTAAGCAATGTCCTCAGAGAAGTCGCTGTTCAATTAATATCTAAGCCGTAATATATTTCACTAAATATATAACATACAACAATACACAACAGAAGGATATTTAATTCTAAATGTTAAATAAAATACACTCAAATAAAAAACACAGTATTCAAGCGTCAATGGAATTCGGTTTCGCCATTACGGATTGCTTTTTAGTGTTGTGCGCAATCGAATAACAGACTTGGCGCAGAAATCGATTAAACTAACCAGCTACTAGCGCTACTTCGGATTGATCATTGAAATTTGAACTTAAATACATAAACTGTAGACATTAAATTCCCTCCAGATAACATTTTATCTGCATTAAATTCAAGAAAAAAATATAAAAAATATTTTTATTCCTTAGTCGAATTCACGAAGGCTATTAAAGCAAGGATAGGAAAAATCTTTCTATCCAGTGGTTTAAAGGGCTTAAAATGCAGCCACCATTACTCTCTCCTGTAACAAAAAGCGTTGGGGGTATATTTTTCTGTTAGTTTATTACACCCGAAAACTAAAATACTAAAAATAAAACTACTAAAAATAGTGCATATTTTTCTCAGTATCTAATTTTTTCAGGGCTGCCAGATTGTATAATTGGATACAAATCCTGTATAATCAGATGGGGTATTGTATCCATGACCACTTCGTATAATACGCTACAAAGGCATACGAGGTGGAACATAAGTTTGCATTTTATCAATAATTTGTCTACCTATCATCCTAAAAAAGAAAAAACAAGAACTATTCTGGAGATTCTACTTTTCGACCATTTGTTTAACTGTAATCCTAAAAAAACAAGAGCCTATCTGGAGTGACTACTTTTCAACCATCTATTACGAAAGATTATTCTAAAAAAAAAACAAGAGCTGCATACAATGCTTTTGTATCATGCGATCTAATTTTATATAATTGCAGATACTAAACCGTATACCTGCGAGTTATTTGCTGGCAGCCCTGAATTTTTTATTAATTTATTGTATATCAAATTAAACATTTATTTAATAAAGAAATAAACTGAAATTCTTAAAATACATACAAACTAGCACTTCTATTTCAAATGTAGGTACAGAATTTTATTGTTATATGATACATTGTTGTACAATGCACATTAATCGATTTAATCTTCTAACAAGTTTTCTCTAGCTGCAATGGCGGTATATTTTGTTTTGGAACATTTTAGAATTCGGTAGTTTTATATCTTTTAAGATAGTAGGATGAAATAAAAACTATAATTTTGTTTTCTTATATTTATTTATTAATGCTTTTATCCTGCTACACACTCATTTATATAGATTTGAAATCATATTAACAGTTAATATAATATACATGTCGTGGAAAATACATGTTTAATCATAGTTTCTATAAGATTTATTACAATAATTTTTATAGTCGCGCAATTTACACCGTAAGAACAAAATAATAATATTTTGTTTGTAGTTGCTAATATTCCGCTTCAAATTGGGCTGTGTTATGTTCAATCAACATTTTAAACACTATGTTTTTGGGAGAGCATGCATACATTATATAAGGCCATTTGTGTACATGTTTAATAAATGGGTCTTTTTATACCCCTAAACCCGCACTGCTACGAATCGAACTTCTTTATAATTCAAAATCTGTCCATGTAGGTCCTAAATCCAACCCAAGGCTATTTTATTTTATTTTTTGGGGTTAAAATTGGTGGAATGTGCACATATTAGGGTAAAAAACCAGTAATCCCAACTGTGAAGTTACTAAACTACATATAACTGTGTGGGTATTAAAATATTGTTAAGTATACTGTTAGGATAATAATTATTCAAAGCACCAACATCAAACAGCCAAACACTTTATTTGATTCATCACAAGTATGAAATTATTAATTTAATAGGAATTTGAATTATTTAAAAGTATATTTGTTAGATCACAAAATTTGTGTTGTTTCTTTGTTTTTTACTTATTCATTTTTTTAACAAAAACAATTAACAATTAAAATCATGTTTCCTGTTGTTTTATACCATGGACAAATATGAATATGTGTTGTCAAACTTCGGGAGTGGCTGAAAATCAGCGCTACTCGGACTACTGTCTGAGTAGCACGAGCTGAGCCACGTCCTTTTGCTTTGATCTGTTAAACCAAATTTAATTATTTTTTGTATCTACTTTTAAGCAATAAAGAGATTTTTATTTTATATGAACACAAGCAGTGCCCTAACAAACAGTCAGAAATGTGCAGTATACTCGCCAAATTACACTAGCAAATTTCAATGAAGATTTATTTATTCCACAACCATTTAACCAATGTGTTTGCAACTTATCTAACTTATGTACACATTGTTACCACCTAAATTTAAGTAATAGTGCCTCTTGTCTACTACAAAAATAATTTACATATACATATATTTTTCACATATATCACAGAAATCACAATGCATCATTCATAAAACAGCTATTCATAATATAGCTGAAATACATACTTATAGACTTACTAGATAAAAACTATAGTAGATAAGTTGTACAAGGTTTAACATATTTAAAACAGTGTGGATTGCAGTTATTTCTATAAGTTTTTTTTTCTGGTACACAAAAATCAACCACACTTCTTTTTTTGTACTTATTTGAAATGCAAACACAAATTAACATAAATCATATTTTCCTGATGTTTACTAATTACATATTTTAAATGAATCATTGTTGAGAGAAGTTATTGGAAATTCAACGGGTTTATATTTTAATTATTTTTTCTTGCTAGTTAAAGCTAGACAAAACATAATCAAAGTTTATTTTATGAATAGGGTTCCTTGGTCAACTCCTGTGTAGTCATAGTAGATTGTAGAAAACGTGCTGGCGACAAAACTTTCAGGAATCTGAAACAGTAAATTTTATGGATATAGTAATAAGGGGTGAATGAAGACATGACAGGTGAAAGAGATGTATGGAAGTCTAAAACATACTGCGCCGACCCCAAATAAACTGGGAACAGGGCAAGAAGAAGTAATATCACAGCTACGTTTTAGATCTTAAGTTAGTAAGTAGTTAAGTTAGCCAACAATTTGCAAAAATAAACATGTATAGGTGTTACTAGCGAACCGCCCCGGCTTCGCACGAGTGCAATGCTGATATTTAATGGATGTTGTCATACATATAAACCTTCCTCTTCAATCACTCTATCTATTAAAAAAACCCGCATCATAATCCGTTGCGTAGTTTCAAAGATTTAAGCATACAAAGGGACATAGGGACAGAGAAAGCGACTTTGTTTTATACTATGTAGTGATTATCTAAAGATCTTTGCTAACTTCGGGTATTAACCCTTAGAAGTACCTACTTAAAACTCTTTATTGACTCACGAAAATTCCAGTACTCTCGAATTTTGGTGGAGCCAAAAATTTTGGCTATGTTGTGCCCGAAACCGAAACTACATTTTTTGGCCGAAACCGAAACTACATTTTTTGGCCGAAACCGAACCCGAATTTTCGTTCACAAATATTTATATACGTGTTTGCCTAAGTATAAGTATTGTACATTTGGACAGGTTACAGACCGTGCGTGGTTCACCGGCGGCGCCTCCTGGGCTTGGGCGGCGGCGCGACGGAGACGCTGGCGGCGTGCAGCTCGTCGCTGGACGCGCCCGCCTGCTGCAGCTGCCCGCGCGCCTCCACGAAGAACATCACGTCGCGCAGCTGCTCCTTCAGATCGCACACCTGGGAACATCGCATTCCAACTCATTCATCACATCCAATACCATCATTAGCATAACATAGCATACACCAGTGGCGGTACTTCCATAGAAGCCCGAAAGCCCGACTTGCCTTACATAGTTCCGAATAACGAACTTAACGATTGTTTATTTATAAAATAACGCTATAAACGTGAATGTGAGTACTAACCGGTAGGTATTTATTAGTCCTACGTACCAAAAAAAATATGCTGCTACTAAATAAACATTTGGGCTTGCCTTAGTTTGACACCCTAGGCACGCCACTGGCATACACGTCTCGTGGCCATGGGCCTCCTCTAACATTGAGATTGTTTCGGCTTTAGTTCACAACGCTGGCCAACTACTGGACTACACACCTAAGAAATTCTTAAGAACTTTTAGGTGTGCAGGTTCCATCACGAAAATAAAAACCTACCTCCTTGACAAAGCTCTCTTCTCGTGCTTTAGCCGTGGCCTGCCATTCGGCCTGACTGCTTGCTAGCGCCGCCGCTAAGCCTCTTTCTTCTTCTAATTCTCCTTGCAGTGTTGCTAACCTTAAATTAACGGCGATGGTTAACATCCGTGGAAACAAAGAATAGACAGTCGGGAGACCGCGAGGTTGATCTCGCACCGAGATAAATGCTTGTGTGATCCGCAAATATTTGTTTCAGGTCTGGGTGTTTGTGAGAAAATTTCCTCGTAGTTTCTGTTACCTTCGACACAGTATTTGCATACTAGTTTGGGGTCAGAATTACTACTGTGACTGTTGGGAATATTTATTTAAAAAAAATGGCAAATCGAGACTTTTTTTACAGTTGAGAAGCATTGCTATTGTTTTACATGGATACATTAGTATGAAGTGAACTACTCATAACATAGTTACTTGGCGTTGACTTGGTGCAGTTTCTTGTCGAGGGCCTTGTTCTCGCTCTTGAGTCCGTTGAGTTGTTTCTGTAGCAGCGCCGCGCGACCCTCCGCCTCCGCGGCGCGGTTCCGGAGCTGCTCACACTCCGCCGAGTGCTTGCTTTCTAACCTAAAATTTTTTAACCATTTTTTTCTACATTTTAATAGGATTTCATCAATCTGGTAACACAAAAAATAGAAATGGAAACTTATGTTTTACCGTTAAAAAATATGAACCCTGGACATTTATAGATCAACCATAAACTTCGGTTGTGTCTTACCTTATGCTTTAAATTCATAAAGATACAAAATCTTCAATGACGTTACGGTCTAAATTCAAACTTAATTCTGACACATCAACCAGTGTTGCCAACATCAAAAATGTTACAAACTTGGCGATTTTCTCCTCGTAGTATATTCTCTGGCTGTCGAGCTGCTGCGTGAGTATGTACGTGAACTCTAGCTGGGCGGAGTCTAGCTTGGCGCCGCACGCCGCGTCTTCCCCCGCGCCCCCCTCCGCCGCCACCAGCTTGCCGTCCGCCTTGTTTTGAACCAGGCGGTGAACGAAGTTGTCGCCTGGTGGGAATAATTAAAAATGGTACACATTGTTCATCACCATCGTAATCGTTCGTTTTTCATTTATTGTAATATTAATTACTCACCAGCATAATCCCAGACTCTGTTAGATCCTAATTGCAAAGCGTACGTGTGGTTTGACTGATTGAAATGCTTCGCTGCATGACCGTTTTCATACCTGAAATAAATAAGAAATAAATACCTAAATTTTGTTTTATATACTCGAGAAACTACTAGAGAATTTTCGGTCTCACAAAGCGAAGCGAACAACATTTCTCCATGGAATAAACTTGCGGCACTTGTTAAGCAAGTTTGTTTGGTGTCTAACCAACTGTGCCACGGAGCTTTATAAATCAACCAAAAACGTAAAAATCTAAATTTTATGGCGACGAAGGTATACACTAAAAGCAAGCAGTATAAAAAAAAACTCTTTTTAAAAAGATAATGTAACAGTCTCAGTTACCTTCCGCAGCCAACGTGTCCACATATAAGGCAGATCCACAACGTGCCAGCCTCCACTCCGTCCAGCATTCCTTCCGCCACACCACTCGTGTTCTCAGGCGCCTCTTCTCCCTCCTCATCTATACATACATACAAACATACAAATAAATAATTCAAGAGGGTATGTTTGTAATAACAAAAACTTTTTTTTTACTAAATGCATATTTACTACTTTTGTCTGTCTGTTTGTACCGGCCAATCACTGATGCGGCTAAAATTTTAGAACAGTTTAGGTCAGGGATGGCCTAAAAAAGTTGGGAAATACTAGTTTATACCTTTTCTCGATAAATATGCTACATAACACTGAAAAAATATTTCAAATCGGACCAGTAATTTTTGACATTACCGCGTTCAAGCAAACAAACTTCAGATTTGTAATACCAGTATAGATTACCGTATATAATATTAGGTATATAGAGTGTGTACCTTGCATGTTGAGGTCCCGGCACTGGTCGCAGTGGGTCTGCGCGCGCGGCTCGGGCACCTGCGCGCAGCGGCACACGGGGCAGCGCGCCTCGGCCCAGCGCGCGAGGCACTCGGCGTGGAACGCGTGCGCGCACTGCACGCTCAGCACGCCCGCCACGCTCTCGTCCATGCGCTCTGCACACACACACACACACACACACACACATCACTACTCGCCTCGGCCCAGCGCGCGAGGCACTCGGCGTGGAACGCGTGCGCGCACTGCACGCTCAGCACGCCCGCCACGCTCTCGTCCATGCGCTCTGCACACACACACACACACACACACACATCACTACTCGCCTCGGCCCAGCGCGCGAGGCACTCGGCGTGGAACGCGTGCGCGCACTGCACGCTCAGCACGCCCGCCACGCTCTCGTCCATGCGCTCTGCACACACACACACACACACACACACACATCACTACTCGCCTCGGCCCAGCGCGCGAGGCACTCGGCGTGGAACGCGTGCGCGCACTGCACGCTCAGCACGCCCGCCACGCTCTCGTCCATGCGCTCTGCACACACACACACACACACACACACACATCACTACTCGCCTCGGCCCAGCGCGCGAGGCACTCGGCGTGGAACGCGTGCGCGCACTGCACGCTCAGCACGCCCGCCACGCTCTCGTCCATGCGCTCTGCACACACACACACACACACACATCACTACTCGCCTCGGCCCAGCGCGCGAGGCACTCGGCGTGGAACGCGTGCGCGCACTGCACGCTCAGCACGCCCGCCACGCTCTCGTCCATGCGCTCTGCACACACACACACACACACACACACATCACTACTCGCCTCGGCCCAGCGCGCGAGGCACTCGGCGTGGAACGCGTGCGCGCACTGCACGCTCAGCACGCCCGCCACGCTCTCGTCCATGCGCTCTGCACACACACACACACACACACACACACACACACATCACTACTCGCCTCGGCCCAGCGCGCGAGGCACTCGGCGTGGAACGCGTGCGCGCACTGCACGCTCAGCACGCCCGCCACGCTCTCGTCCATGCGCTCTGCACACACACACACACACACACACACATCACTACTCGCCTCGGCCCAGCGCGCGAGGCACTCGGCGTGGAACGCGTGCGCGCACTGCACGCTCAGCACGCCCGCCACGCTCTCGTCCATGCGCTCTGCACACACACACACACACACACACACATCACTACTCGCCTCGGCCCAGCGCGCGAGGCACTCGGCGTGGAACGCGTGCGCGCACTGCACGCTCAGCACGCCCGCCACGCTCTCGTCCATGCGCTCTGCACACACACACACACACACACATCACTACTCGCCTCGGCCCAGCGCGCGTACACATACACACGCGTCACTACACATGCTCATAATCAATCCATAATCGTCTCACTGCTGAGCACAGGCGTCCTCTACCATTGAGAGGGTTTATTAAGAAATTCCTAAGAACTCTTAGGTGTGCAGTTTTCATTACATACATTCACTACATTTCATGTTTTTCTTCATCGTTAAAAATTGTCAGTTATGTGGTAAATAGCAACAAAGTATGCGACTAAACTACAACAACATGTAATACAACAACAACATGTTATACTGCAGGTGTTGGACACAAACTTCCTTTGAAAAACCAAAACTAGGCCAGATTTACGGACAAATATCAATATACCATACAAACATTGTACGGAACCAGTGTCCGACCGAAAGTTCGTTTTCGGTTTCGGCCAAAAATGTAGTTTCGGCAGCAGTTTCGGTTTCGGACTAAATTAGCCGAAGCTTTTGCCGAAACCGAAACTGATTTCGGAAGTTTTCGTGCACGCTCGCCTTACTTCGTTTTTATATTACAGAAACCTAAAAGAGATTGATGATCCTTCAATGGGTTCAAATCCTCTGAAAGTCTTATATAAAATTTACTATTAAATAATTGTGGCAGGTTTTATAAGCAACTTCCTCGTTATTTCATTACAATACTTCAATTTACATAGGCACCTACATTGGTGATACTTTAACCTTCCATATAAATATTACAAAAACTAACAATATACAAAACAAAACATGACATACCCAAACACACAGGGCAAGTAGGCAGCTCAGTATGAGAGGGCGGCGGCGTGCCGTCTCTAGCCCACTCCACCCGCGACACCCACGACATGTGGCACAGGGCATTGGGCTCCAGGCTGCTGTACGGAACCCCATCGAATGCCTCATGGAATTCGCGAGCAGCTTGACTGGTGCGGAATCTGTGGAATAAAAAAATATAAACTCATTATAAAAATACAGGCATTGAGAAAATACTATACTGACAAAGAATAGTTTAAAAAACAAAGAATACTTTGTTACTGGGCAAATGTACAGCAAAACTCTTTCATGAACAAAACAAATGTTTTGTTCACAATTTTTGGAATGTTTGCGGTATTGTGAATTGAATGTGTGATGTATGACTGTGCTTATATTTTGAATTAAATTTTATAAATATTTTGTTGAATTTAATATAATTTTATATATTTTGTTAATTTATATTCGTTAATTTATATTTGTTTCGCGGTTTTGTGTTTATTTTTTCTTTAATTTTATGAATCTTATTGTGTATCTTATCGATTAGTGTAATTGGTTTTACCGTATTGATCGAATAAATAAATAAATAATAAATAAACATGCTTTTGACTCCTGGAAACATTCTTCACAGCTTTAAAAATGGAATAACCTATCAGCATTCAGCGTAAATATGATATAAATCTCCAGCAATCTAAACTAATGTTATAAATCTGAAGAATTTGTTTGTTTGTTTGCTTGACCACATTAATCTCAGGCACCACCTACTGGTCCTATTTAAAGTTTTTCCAGTGTAAGCACATTTATTGAGAAAGTTTGAATGCTATGAATCATCACACTTAAATCCATAGAAGCAAAGGATCTATGAATAATATGGCAGTAAAAAAATTCTTCTGTAGTTTCAACTTTTGCATATAGAATTGCAGGCAACAGCGACTTATATTACATCCCTAATACTTACGTGAATAATGCCATGTAGTGATCCGGAGATCCATCTCTGAGCACCCTCACATGTGCGATATCCTGTTGGCATGCTGCAGCAAAACCCAGCAGATCTGAGGCACCCAGAGCTCCAGGGACAGAGAGTAGACAGAGGGTTTTTGCCTCCTCTGCTTCCTTCAACTCACTGTAAACAATACTCCAGATTAAGAAGGGGAAGAATTCGGATCATAGATAATTAATTATTTAAGTGATGACATGAGACATACTACAGTTTGCTGCTTCATATGCTGACATATCAAATAAGCTTATATGTAAAGAATCAGTAAAAATTATTATGCCAACTCAAAGTCAGCAATTCTTTGAAAGAAACTTACTTAAATTTATTTAAAATTTTACAAAATAAAGCAACCAGAACATTTTTTTTACACATAGGAATAAATTTAGGCAATAAATATTATGTTACATATACATCTATTACAAACTTACTTCTCCTTATACAAGTGGAGGATACCCTTAGTGACTTCAACAAGTGGGTTGCCACAGAAGAAGCTGATTGTGTCATGATCTTCAGACAGACTGGTGCCTTCAGAAGGTGACCTGCGAGAGCTAGTGGGCAATATCCCAGTGGCAGTAGTGGGGCCTGTGAGGACACTAGCATATGTCTCCACTGTGATTGTCTTTGTCTCCCTTGCTCCTCTATCTTTCTTCTTCTGCTCTTTTGCAGCTTCTGAGAAAAAAATAGAATGGATTATTTCATTTTAAGGCAATTAGATTTAAGATAACTCATATACAACCTTAATGAGATTTGTGTGTGGACAATAGATAAATCATTACCCAACAAAATATTAAAAAAGTATCACAGTATGACACAGAAAGAAAGAGTACAAACTTATTTACAGAGTAATATAATTTGTTTTGTCAGGAAGCATTGCCATAAAATTAATTTTTAAGTTTTTCAAAATACAAATGGGAGTCATGTAGTGGGAGTCTGTATGTCATAATAAATATTCATTTTTCAATAATCTGAAAAAAGTTCTTTAGGATACTTGTTCTTAAATATGTCCAAAGATGGGAGGTTACCTTATGTATAATGAGATTATTGTTAAATGTATTGACACATATGACATAGACTACAAAGAGATTGAAATTCGTGATAATGTTTCTTTACATAAGGAGATATTTATATTGATACGAATAAGTCCTTTCTATGGTGCAACATCCTAAGGCATACATAAAAAATCTAAAAAAATAAATTAACTATACAGAAGCAAAAAAAAATGGAGACAGGTTTTATGATAGTTAAGGCACCAACGTCGCATAGTGATTTACAAATAAGTTTACATTACTTACCAATTTCTGCTGGATTATCTCCCATTTCTGGCAGCTCTTCGTCAATTTCTACACGCAACACGCACAAAGAGACTGACATTTACAAAATTTATCCAATTATTTATTAAATACGAAGGTTTCACGAAGGTAATTCGAAATTAAAAACAATGTCACCACATCACCAAGCGGAGACGTCTGTAATTGTTGCTGGGAAATTCACCATTAATAAGTTTTATTGGAAAATGCCCAAGAATTGCTAACAAACAAATTACAAAACGCAAAATATTTTCGACGGGACGATTGTTTCCAATTTATTATTGCTCATATAATGCTGAAAGGTAATAACTATTGCAAGATTATTTTTAATGAAACATGATGATGCCAAACGCTTAGGTTAGAACAAGACAAAAGATTTCTAATTATCTTTTCAATTTTAAAGGGTTATAGGAGAATATGACGTTTTTGTTTTTGTCATTTTTCTAAACAGAGCAGGGATATACGTCAAAATTTCCTTATAACATAGAACAAAATGCTCTTGAGTTTGAAGTTAAGGACTTGAGGAAAATACTGATATGTTTTAATTTTTTATATTGTCAAAAGTATGTTTTGTAAATACATGCAACGTAACGCTCAATATTTTGGAATAAATTTTGATATAAAAATCGTCTTAATAAGTAAAAGATATACAATAAATATAAAAAAATAGATAAAAATTATTTTTTTATTATACGATAAAATAAACAAAATTTTGAAATTATTACTGATGAGTTAAATTATACCTAAAAGCAAATTTTGTCAACATAAGTTTTTCAACTTTTAAAAACTACACAAATCCAATGTAAAAACTTTGGATGTGTATCCAAACGCATGTCTTATGAGCGAGAAGGAATTTTGTTATCTGCCTGTTACATTGCTGATTTGTTAGTTAGTTCCAAAGTGTCATTACTAATTGGAAGCGTATCTGATGTTAAAATACAATTGTTGTCGTTCTTATTAGAAGGGAAGTGGAAATAGTGGAAAAAAATATTCAATATGGCTACAGATCATACGACGTGAGCTGTCAGCTGTAATAAGTTTTGTTTCTTTGTGTTTATTACGTTTTTAAAAATGTTATGATCGTCACGTACGTGTGAATATGGGTGCGAAAGACTCAAAACCTAGTTTTATATCGTATGAAGATGCAGTGAAACGAGGTACGGGAAGTGCGCAAAGTTAATGGAAGTGCGTTGTAGGAATGTTTGAATATCGGTGTTCATTTTATTTGCAGTGTCCGAAAGTGAGTTGAGACGTATACGGGAAGCGTTCAAGAGATGCGCCGGCCCTAACGGCTCGACGCTAAGCCTAGAGGCTTTCGTGCATGAGGTGCTGTGTGATGGAGTGCCGTACGACGTCGCCGAGTGGTTGTACCAGGCGTGCGGTGGAACTAAGCGAGGAATCGCGTTCAAGGACCTGCTGTGCGGCCTGGTGGTGCTCACCAAGGGCAACATCGAGGAGAAAATCAAGTGAGAGTTTATCATTCACCGCATATTCGATAGTAAACAATTACATCATGTTTTTTATTATTATCATGTTTGCTCTAACTTGTTGGAATGTTTGCGAGTGTTTGATCTTTTATTACTATACGGTTACGGCGTAATTATGAAATATTTGATTACTTCGTTGTCCATTGAATGTTTGCTTATTCTAAAAAGATTTAAATCATATTAGAAACAGCAGCATTTTGTTTTTTTTTCTGATCGCTATTGCGATCACAAATATGGTTTCATGTCACAAATACATTTTAAATATCAACAAATGAAAATGAAAGTAATTTACTAACAGAAAAAAATGTACAGTGCTTTAATTTTTAAATAATTTAACATGTAATTGTACATTGAATAGTTACATGTGTTCAATACAAATAAATGATAAGTCTTAGTCTGAGTTAATATTTGATCTTTGTTATCATGATCAAATGACATACTGTTCTTTTGCATTTATGGTTCCTTATGTCATGAATATCTGGGGTTTTTGTTTATAATTAATTTAGAATATTCCATAACATGTATGGGATAAAACATATACTTGATTAATCACCTAGAATGTCAACAAAGTTTTGAGTGTAATTGTTATTCTAGAAATACTTCCTCTTTTAATAATTTTAAAATATTATTAATATTAATTAAGAGATATAATAGGATTGAACAATTTAATGTTTTGATTAAGATAGTCCAAGGATTAAAAGCATTCTTTATTATTTTTCCCTATACTTTTTTGATGAATTGTAACAACATGTTAATATGTAATATTTCTATAATGATCATATTAAAACACTTTCAAATCAAATAATTATTTAAAGATATATTCTAACCAACCAAATCTAAAAATCTCATTTTTGTTTTAATTTTCTTATTTTTTTATTATTATTTTTCAATACCTTAATTTAAAAATGTAAATTTTTAAGACATCTTTCATAATATTTCCACTGCAGTCCACTTTTTGCAATTACTCTAGCAATAACTACTTTCAAGGAATGTTGTGTTACTGAAATGAATGGTCAGATGTTACAAAAGCTAAATTGCACCAATTCAAACATTCCAGCGTTATAATTGAAGATAAATGTTAAGGAAAATGATATTTTCCTTACACAAATCTTGCTTTTATATAAACACAATAGGTGAAAAACAAACTAAACAATTGGAGGAAATATCTTATCAGAATGAATTTGTTACAAGCTGTTTCGATGTTTAACAGTGGATAACAATTGAAACATGAGTGACCACTTGCACAAACAACACTTAATGTGTTTAGACTAAATAGCCATTTTATAAATCATTCTGATGATAATTTTGTCTCATGATGAAAGTGATTGCACATTTGTTTTATAATTTTATTTTTGGCCTTTTTTCTTTCGGACTTGAAAACACGGTATGAAATATGGATACAAAAAAATGGCATGAATGAATAAAATGAAAATAGTTTCTTTTTTGTGTAAATAAATGTTCAAAGTAATCTTGCATTCAGACATGTGGACCTATTATAGAGAGATGCAGATCTGTATCTTTTATCTTAATACTTACACATGTCATCTGCTTGTGTTGACTTATTAAATTAACTTCCTTATTTACATAACAAAATAAATAGGTACAAAAATTTTTTTTATAAAAAATTACAATCCACAGTCACATTTCAGTTACTATTTTGTTCTTTGATTAACTATGAAGGCTTTTTGTTTATTTAATGAGGCATACACACTGTTTAATATTATTATTTGTTGACATATTTTTATTAGTCAATAAACTACCATCATGTCCTTTGTGTAACAACTATGTATAACATGTCATATTAACCCCTAATAAGGCGTTATTATAGTAAATTCTTATAGCATAGCCATAATAATATCTCAACAGCCAATTAACTCAAGGTATTGTTAAACTCGAAACTGTCATTGGTCTCACGTCTAAAAGGGTTATGGCTTATGCTGGTACAGTCTTGATATCCAATTCCTAAAATATCATAAGGAAAATACAGGATAATATTGCTATCAAATTAATATGGTCATAATATCCAATTTCTATCCACTAAGATATAAGAAAAATGCAGGAAAAATTTGCTATTAAACTTTAAAAACTACTTTTATCACAACAAAAACTAATAATAAGGCCCAGAAGATTATTTATTCAAGTCTTGTGTGGAGAGACTATCAATTTGTGGAAAAAATAGGACTGTATTATGAAGATAAGTGAGATGACATAAGAGTAGTCAGTGAACTAAGACAATCATTCCTAGTTTTAGGATTAAATGTATTGCGACGTTTTGTGGGTCACATTTCGATGGCATATATTACAAATGTCCTATAATACTGCTCGACCCCTTAAGGGGGTAGATGCACTTAGAATTTTTGAAAAATCGATTTTTTTTTTTTTTCATTTTCTTAAAGTATGATGTTTCAAGAATATTGTCTGAAAATTTCAAGTCAATCCGATGAATAGTTTTCAAGATATTTAGTAATTACTGAAGCAACATTCAACCTCTCGGTTGTGAATAGAGCAGGTAGCGGACGGCAGCTGCAAGCGCCCGGTTTTGTCACGCCTATTATTTTGTATGAATAGAATAATTTCAAGTATTTTTAGAAGAAGTTTTAGAAGTTTCAAAATCTGCAGAAGCTCTATTATATGGTCCAGGTATTGATGATTCAATATTAATATCTAAATAATTCTATTAGGCTACAAATTTTATGTGATAAACGAGTGTAAGCTAGTCGGACTAAATTTTTCTAGCAAAAATTTTTCAAAGTTTAATAACTCGATGAATATTGAATTTAACCAAATTTTGTAAAGAATACTTTCGCTTCAAAAATTCTTAAAACATACGAAAATAAAAAATCAATTTAAAAAAATGAAATTTTTCAAAGAAATTATTTAAACAATTAGCTATAAACAATTAAATGTTCAAATTATCAGCAAAAAAATGTGATATTCGGATTTTACAGATAAAATTACGCAAAATTTAACTTTTTCTATTTAATTAGATACTTAACACCAAAATTAAACAAGATCTACTTTTAAAAAACTTTAAACGCGTTTTTATCAAAACTGTGTTTTTCCATTCGGTGCCCAATTTAACTCGAAAACCATTGGGTGGATATTGATGAAATTTTAATATTATCTTTTTGGCATTAAGAACTAGTCTTTAATCGAAGGATATTGATTTTTGTTAACAATTACTATATTTTTTAAACAATTAACTTTTAACATTTTATCGAAAATCAGAGTCCAAAGTTTCGAATGCCACCATTTTGTAAATTTTCAAAAAAAAAAAAAAAGCTTCGATTAAAGACTGGATTTATTATTAAACTAAAGGTTTCACCTTGGTTTTTCGAATTCAGATGATCCAGAAGGCTGTTGTGATGGTCACCGCGAAGTACTACTCGCGGGAGAGGATCCAACCGATATGGCGATATTTTAATAAATAATATGTATTTTTTTTTTTTTTTTTCATAAATGTTAAGTTAAAGCATTGTATAAAAACTCTGTATAATTTATTTTGTAAAATAAACTTAATTACTGTAAAAAAAAAATTTTTTTAAATAGGCCTTTTTTTACGCTTCTGAGTGCATCTACCCCCTTAAATCGTATCCGTAATCGTCTAGTCTTTGTGTATACTAATTGTCCGGCAAAATTTTTGCCATTAGCGATATTAATGGCAATAAATAAACTCCCCCCAGTCGACATTTAACTGAAGTGCTCGGCATTTAGCATCGGTTGCCAGCGCACGAAAAAATGTTTGCACACGCGACAACTAAAAAATTGCAAAATGAAACAATATGATTTATATGTCTCGTCGTTACAGCTAACAGCCAGACGTCTGGTGCGTTTACCCCTAGCGTTGACTATTTTTTTTTATTAGACAAATATTGTGTTATTTCAGACAAAGTTTTGAGTGTTTATTTTGTTGTAGTATGCAGTAGGTATATATATCGCAACATGTCTATTTATCTATCTGTATATGTGTGTATACCTTAGTGCTGGGCATGAGCTTAATCTAAAGGATTAGTTTCATACACTCCAAAGGGTTGGTGCAGGTTTTTGGATATCTTTTACGGTCAATTTCAATAAACACACACGATAGTGTTTCCAGAATGAATATATAAATCAACTTATGAATATAACTTACTCGAGAGATTAGCGTAATCTTTAACTTCCGTCTAAGGTAAATAGTTTGGTAATGGAAACTAGTCGTTAAGTCAGTTAAAAGCATAATACTTCAATCTGCTTAATACCAAATACGCCAGACTTGTATAAAACTTATAAATATATAAAATATACAATCACTTCGGAAATCAATATTCTACATTTTTCGAGTCTTGGCGTCATTCAATCAAATAGTCTATCCTAGTTACCTATACATAACGACGACACATAATAACTATGTAAGTTTTTTCCTAAAGCTTCATCTACTTGCATACCAAATATCATCCAAAACGATCCAGTAGTTTAGGCGTGAAGCTGTAACACGCAGACATTTGCATGAAGAATGCCTTACTACCTTCAAAGGTTATATCCAAAGCAAACTCTTTCCTGTAGTAGTAAAGGTCGGTCGATGATCTTTGACCACCGCGACCTACTAAACTGCCTCTGTCCACTAATAAATGCAAACAAATTAAATAACACTGCGCTAGATTCAGTACGAGTAGTGCGTGTATCGACCCAATAATGTATTCCAAGTGCAGTGTTTACTTGCACAAGCATCGTACCGATAAAGATTACATTTTAATATACTGCTTGCCCGATACAAGATTATCTTAGTTGAGGGAAATTTGTTTGTACCTGCACAGTAGTGCATAATTATACTTTTTATAAAGAGCTCTGTACTTTTGTGTTAATGATTATATTATGTATGTTTAGCGGTTCTTCCGGTGTCATAAAGTACCAAAATAATACATTTATATACAACGTAAATTATAAATTTACTAGTGGACGGCCCTATGTTCGATTTAGTAGCAAAAGAACATACGATATGTTACCTAAGTTTTATGTTTTTTTACCAAAAAACACTTAAATTCTTTCAACACTTTTAGCGTATCTTCTGGTATATATCTTTGGCTATATGTACTATATTATATTTGAGTGTTATTCGCGTCGAAGTGTCGCGGTCAGCCGAATCGCTAATTTACGGTGTGCGAATAATTACAGTGATGCTCGATATTGCTGTATTGGAGCGATAACGCTGATTACACACTTGTATCGTTTGTAATTATCTTAACTCGCATTGCATATCACGGTTTGCATAATTTCGACGTATTACATTATCGACTTATACCACGCTGGCGCTAATAAATAGGATATTTTTCGACTTACATACATATTTTTATTAAAACATAATAAGTGTCTGTGTATATGATTAAAGTTGGGCTCAAAGAGATGTCGGATTTAGCGGTATTTTATCCCAAACATTAAATTTTTCAAGGTTATGCATGTATTAAAAATTAATTATCACGTTGTTAAAGAGCGAAGGAAAACATCGCGAGAAAACAAGCATGATTTGAGAGATTTCAACAAAGGATTTCGTAAATGTTTAAAGATCAATAACCCACGTTAAGGTAATTTGGAGTACCAACGCCTAATTCCTGTCAACCATAGAGGGGACCCAGTTGTTAATAACTTAGTAATTTTATTTTTTAGGCTAAATATGAAATACTACATGACCTATTATTTACTTTTCACCTAATAGATTTTAAAGTGGTATTTATTTACTTTTAATCCTTCTCAAAATTGACTATGTTAAAAGAAACGACATAATGTGAAAATGAAAATTGACAATTTAAAAAATGATAATCAAATACAGAAAAGTTAAACACTAAATTCTAATCAACTGGTGAATTAATTCATAGAATCTGTGATAAACAAATTTGCCAGTGAGTTGTTCGCTCCTTTAAAAAGCTACGTACTTCCCCCAGCGCGTCATATAAGCATTTACCTGTATCAGTAGCAAACATGTAATTCAAAGTGGCTTTTGACTCATAAGTGGCTTGAACTATTCAATTATACTTGTTCGTAATCCCTGTTTAGCGCACCAACGTATGTGCACAGAGTAGTAATAAAATCAAATGATCTTTACTCAAATGGACTTTCACAAATTCTTTTGAATCTTCACTGTAAATATACATACATAAATTTACGCCTGTATTTCCCGATAGGGGTATTCAGAGGTGCTTTTATGCAAGGAGCGAGCGTATGCCATTTTTCCAGACTTCGTCCTTTAATGTCACTCAATCCTCTACGTTTTAAGTCTCTCAGACTTTGAGAACGTTATAAAAGCGGTATAAGGATAAATAATTTTGATTTTTTTTATTGCATACCTATGGCCGACCAGTAGTCCCTTCTCGTTTCAAGTAGTTTCACCAATCATTTTTTTAGTTCTTGTTTCTAGAACGCATATAAATATGTAGGCAAATACAATGTTGGTTATACCTAGGTATCGCAGTAAGGGAAACAGCGTTTCCTCGTTTTATAACCATAGATTTATTAAACGCAGTGTAAAGAACAATTTGAGCAGACGTAAAGGAATTTTATGCGTCACAAGAGGGAAATCGAATTCTTCTTAATTTTTCATTTCATCCGTATTCAATTGCTATTTTGTCGTCGCAAAATGCAAAAACTTTAGACAAGAGTTCTTATGATTTCATTCTAAATCATTTCATTCGTGATCCTTTGTCATGTGGTGTAAGAATTTATGGGTGTTGAAATAAAAAATAAAGTTATTTTCTTTCTTATAACATCTTTATATTGTTTTTACCCAAATGCAGAATATTATTGGTAATAGCCTCGTTTTATAGACGAGTTAGAGGTTTACTCTATAGTCCAACTTCCAACCATCGTGTCTCAAGTACGATGAACAGTTCTGGATACTCCTTAGCGTCACCATCACCGGCGCTACTTTGTTAACAACCCCGATAATGTATCATCAAGTTAATCTGTATGACGGCGGGTTCTTATCAACTGCGCCGGTTACTACCCACGCGACACTCTTTTTGTGATAACTACAAAAAAGTACAACTCATTTGGACGACAATGCGAAAGACAATAATGCATTATGTTCGGTATCTTTGTTCTTAGCGGATATGTTATTGGTTTGATATTACGAATCTCTGTGTGGATAGGGATTTGTGAATGCAAAATCTTTCATAGACAGATTTTCCGTTAGGTGCGGTTAGTGAGAGTTACGGATATCATGTTATCAAATTTGTCGTTATTTTAGGTTTTCATTTAGTGCTTCAATCGAACATGTCCTGATTTGTTGTTGACATGTAATTCTAATCGATTCGGGAAAAACAATGTTGCTTTTCTTTTCCCTTTACCTTATTCATATCTTTTACCCATTTGCATTACTTATTTTGCTGTCGTTTCTTTGAAAGCAGCAATTCTTCTACAACATTCTATTCTGTCTGCTACCAAAGTAGGTACAAGGACGAAGGAATTCCCCATTTAAAAAAGTTATCAAAGAAGACACTTCAAAGTTATCATATCTGTCGTAACTGTTATCTAATTTCGCAATAGCTACTTAATTAGATGACACATGTAAAATTGTATGTCGTGTTATTGAAATTTTGATAGTACAATAGTTAATTATGGTTGCTTAGTTTCTCACGTAGTCGCTGTTTTATCTCGAAAAAATATCCCATAAATACGGCACATCCGCTAAGCCGGTTTTGACGTTTTTTCTTACAGGTTACGTTACTCGCCTCCTAAATCACGTAATAATTCATTCATAACTATGAAAATGTATAATAAAAGGACTATTTACACGC
The DNA here is from genome assembly GCA_030295005.1 of Cephonodes hylas. Classification (NCBI taxonomy): domain Eukaryota; kingdom Metazoa; phylum Arthropoda; class Insecta; order Lepidoptera; family Sphingidae; genus Cephonodes; species Cephonodes hylas. Next base: position 10,540,848 of record AP025380.1, on the reverse strand, counting down.
GCAACTCTTTATACAGGGTGTATTTAGACCGTGATCGAAAACTGAGGCAGGTAATAGCGATAGTGATTACAAACCCCCTGGCATTAAAGAAAATCCCGACAAACAATAAAATTTTTGAGGTTTTCCATACAAACCACATACTTTTAGCACTGATGGTTGTATGGAAAACGTCAAAATTTGTATTTTTTGTCGCGATTTTTAATATCGCCACTGGGTTTGTGATCACCCTCGCTATTACCTGCCTCAGTTTTCGATCACGGTCTAAATACACCCTGTATATGGTTCGAAAAACCCCGGCAACATGTCCTTTACGCCGCACGCACTTGTGTTTTGTGGGTTACAGCAAAATAGCAAATGTGCTGAGATAGTCACCTACTTGTCACGGTCAATACGTGTACTCGTAATGTTGCTAACTCTATCGTACTACTCTTCGCTCTGTCAACATTTTGTTAAAAGCGCTCTTCTAATCCACATTATAGTTTAGACCGCACGGCAGATTGATCTTTGATTCGTATGTCCCACTGCTAAGCAAAGAGCTCCTCTAAAACTGAAACGAATTTCTAGAAATTGAAAAGAATGTGCAAGTTTCTTCACGATGTTTTTCTTCATCGTTAAAGCACATTAAATTTAATTGTGACTATACTCAATACTTCGAAAAGCCAGAGATTCCACGACTTTAACCAGCGACTGCCAAGTTTCTCGACCGCGCTTAAACCTCGAAGTTGTCTCTAAAGTTATTCATAAGCATATTTAAATATTAATATTTTAATTACTGATTCAATCAATACCATTTGACTTATTTACTAAATATCTAGTGGAAATTTGATATGATTGATGTGAAACATGTCGAGATTGTTGTCTTGCTGATGATTATGTCGAGTTAGGAATGGACGTCTACTTGATATATAAGGACTGACAATTGTGACTTTGCTCCGACGAAAAGGTCGAAGAGACAAAACAAACAACAGCCCATTGGTACAGTTGGCTTGACACCAGCTTGTAAAAAGAGACAGCGGGTTCGGTCTCTACCGCGAGACAAATGTTTGGGTGAACCGAAAGGTTTTCATAGTTGTCTGATGCCTACAACACAAGACTCGTATCTTCGTTTGAAGTGAGAAGCATTTATATGGGTGTTGGGTGTATTTATGATTTCTCGGCATATCAACCTTTTTGATATTCAGATTCGTATTTAACACACACTTCATTTCCCACCCGACGATAAAACATCAATAAGTAAAGTGTATAAATGAATTGTTGAGAAGGAAAAACACATAATAAAGAACAGTTGTATTAAATTACGATTCATAACCGCGATCGGAAAGCATACTTTATCCGACGGACAGTTCGAAGAAATGTCTCTTCCGCCTTCCACCTTACCTATTCACTCGCACATATTTCTTATAATTAATACTAACCGTGTAGGTTTAAACATTTAGCCTATTTTCCTAAAGCACGACATACTTTCAAAGTATAGTCTTAAACTTTGGAATAATTTTTGATGATATTTTGAAAAGAGATAAAAAGAACATTCGAGAAGGTTCCAGTGTCGTCTTGTAGTCGATTAGATTAAAAGAAATTAGGTTATTCAGAATGATAGGTGGTGCCAATTAGGTTTATCGGTTTATGTTGATGCAATTAACTAATTTTGATTCAAGGGAATATTTGTAAATCAAAAAGGTTCTCGTAATATTATATCTCCATACCGTAGAACTTATATAAGACTCCACACTATTGCAATCTACTGTTTATTGTATTTAGTTTTTTAATTTATACAAAATATCAAATATTAATATTGTCTTGAAAAAGTCAAATCCTATGGCTTCCCTCGACTGCAGTACAACCATGTGGGTACCTTATGCCTATTTTTATAATCTCCACTAACCCAACCCATGTCTGCAGGTTCCTATGGACTCTATACGCGAACAACAACGGCGACAATGGGACATACATATACAAGAAAGACTTCGCCCGAATCCTCCACTTGGAGAACTCGTCTCTCCCGATCACGGGGACCCATCGCACAGCGGAGACACTCCTCGGTCTCTTCGGCACGGGCGAGAAGGTGACCTTCGACCAGTTCCGATCATGGCTGCTGATACACAAGGACGCCACGGTGCTGTCCAAATGGCTCATGTCGGAGGTGAACGTCGCCCAGGATCTGGAGACGCCCACCTTCTATCAAAGCTTGGCTGGAGTCACCCATCTTGAGGAGAGGGTGAGTGCTTTATTTTATATACTCCTATCGCCGTCCACTACTGAACGTAGGCCTCCCCAAGAAAGCGCCAACCATGCCGGTCTTGAGCAGCCCTCAAATATTTGTTTTGGGTTTGGGTGTTTGTTTGGCATTTCGTGTTACTGAGGGGGTTTCTTGCCATTTTTTCTCCACAGCGCTAACACGTTTCGGAGCGGCATAAGTTAAAAATGTATATATATAATAACGATTTAAAAAAACTTGTGAAAGTCTAATTAAATAAAGATTATTTGACTTTGACTTTTGTGAGACCGAAAAAGGCTCTCGTAGTTTCGAACATCCACGAGACAGGACTTGTATCCTAGTGTGGGGTTAGATCTCTAGGATGTTTTTATTATTAAATTTAAATTTTAAAATATTTGTAATCCAGCGAATTATAAGATTTAAAATTAAGCGGATATTTCTGAAAACTAAAGTATCTATATTCATGCATAAATACAATTATGTAATGCTAAAGATAATACGCAAATCCTTGATTGTTTCTTTGCATCATACACACTGCTTGCGTGATAGCATGCGAAGTGATACAAATCTTATGTGTGGGGATTAAATATTAATGGCCGGATGGAAATCGCTTCTTCCAAGCAACTCCTATTTTTTACATTATATTACATTCATACAAAACAATATATTTGACCCTACTGGTTCAGGGTGATTTTTGTATCTTTCAAAAACGATTTTTGAAAAAAAGCGGGTGTAAAATTTCCGCGCGAGAATTTATTCACTGAGAAATAAGGGTTTTGTGTAACAATTTTTGCGCTAAGGGTTATGGATATTATTTTACACTAGAAAATTATTAATGGACTCAAAATTTCACAAAAAATAGCAATGTAAGAGCTAACCTATCAATTTGGAGATATAGGGACTGTATGCAAAAAAAAAAAACAATTAATACAATCAAAAGTTGTCTTTACATCACAGACCTCCAGCACACCACGGTTATAGACACGCCCCATTTATGCTAAATATTCACACAAAGTGCGAGATAGACTATAATTATTATCATCGCGATCTGATAAGCATTTCACTTGAATTCTAACGCATAAAGCGGTATCTGTTTGTGTAGATAGCGCCCAGACATGATATCGTTTGCAATCGACACACTACGTACTTCGCATCGGCTGCTACTGATATATATATGCAAATAAATATACATACTTAATACAATTATAACATATCCGAGTGAATATGTCAGGAAAACCTGAAGGAGTTTCTTCAGCAAAGCATTATTGGAGATACGTAACTCCGATCATGATCTTGGAATTATCATCCATCTGCAATTTGTAAAAGTGAAGTAGGGCGCCTTCGAAATATACGGAGTGATGAGTTCGAAAAAGTGATCGGCTCAGCTTTCCTAATTGTCCTCGGACAATTAGGAAATTATTTATATTTAATTAAAGGAATGTTGAACATTTGTTAATTTTTAAAATAATGGATGATCAATTTCACATTATTATTAGTACGATATAACAATAGCTAGACTGGGTTATACAGTATTGAAGAGTATTGAAATTAGAGCAAGCAAAGAAATTGGCATATTCTTGAACTTATTTAAATTCGTTCCCTTCTCGCCTCCCATATCAATTCAGTGACTCACAACTAGCAGTTATTCAGTTGTATCCAGACTTTCAATGAACCACAAGCTGACTTATCATCAGCCGTGCGTTGTGAAGATCCCCGTGCGAACACACAGCTGACATCAAGTCACACACTAGTGTCGGCCAGATATCGCATCCCATTTACCTACTTGTGTTATATTTGGGTCTCGTTTGACATTTTCGTGTTATCGTAACATTGGAACGATTGCGCACTGAACGTTTATTGCGCTGATTTCCAATGATTTATTAATGTTGAGGAATGTTTCCGATTTTTTATCAGTCCGTGCCTGATAGCTTGTTTTAGGGTAGTAGAACCAGGTGGCTTTAAAGTCTGAAGTAAGAATATTGTATTATCTTTGTATTGCTACGTCTAAAGTAGGCAGCAGTTAGGCTTGAATCATAGCTGACTTAGCTTACTGTATTCGACGTAAGAAATTCTTCATAGATAACGTTTAGATAAGCCTGTGTCCCCACGATGTTTCCTTCACCGTTTAATTGAATGATAATTTATTAATAATATCCTAAGTTTCGAAAGTTTCATTGAATAAATATTATCTATGATATTGCAAAACATTGTGATACTCGCCATGTTGTGAAATGTTAATTAGTACCTAAATTGGGAATATGCACTACCGATAATTAATTTATTTCTTTTAATAGATGAAGACTACACCCAATATGTATTAAAATTACCATCGTATTCCTTTAACATAGATAAGAAAACGATGAAGGGAACCGTCTTATTAAGGGCCCTTTTATTAAAAAAAAAATCGGCAAACATCATCAAGACTTACTGACTGACCTGCAAAGTTGAGGACAATCCAAAGATGATTTTAAAGTCACACAATAGTTTTTGATCCCAATACAAATTTCTACATGATTAACAGTCGTCGAAAGCTGACCAACTGTTCGATGCCACACGTAATCGCAAATGTAATCAACGCAACGTGGTCGAACAATCGCGTATGGTAATATTATTGGGCCTAATTGCCGGATACGCTCATTGTGATGAAGTAATACAGTTTTGCTCATAATTCATTGCTTAACATATGACTTTGCAAGACTTTCACCCAAGATTGTGTTCTGGGGGACGAATGGTCCACTAAGAGAATAACGGCTGTGTGGTAAAAATGTAGCAATAGCCTTTACTCGAATTTTTGTCAATCTATTTTATATACTAGCGTTCGATCACGCCTAAGTAATAGCAATTTTGACACCGCTTAATGTGACGGTTGGGGAAACCAGCTCAAACCACGACAAAGTTATTATTTGCAATGATCAATAAATAAATAAGTACACCTAACACTCAAATAGTTCTGACCCAAAATAAGTTACGAGTGAAGTCGTGGGTATCAGAAACTAAGAGAGATTTTTCGTTTTCATAAAAAAACAAGACCCGAAACAAGTATTTCTTAATCACACAGACATTTGTCCCTGTGTACTTGTAAAGCTGTTATTGTGAGGTGGAAACACTGGCCTAAAAGATAATCTGATCTTTCTCCAGAGCGACTTATCTGTAAAGAAATCTTATCGGTCATCTAGTCGTCGCTGATAGTAATATCAACTATGTTGATAATCTCTCGCGAAAATTTCATACCAGAACATGCACCGGATTAGATTTTCGTGATATTAAAATTAATATTGATGACTTTGCTATTTTGAATTTCTAATGTTGATGCAATATTTACATTAGAATTGTTCCTTTGATTTTTTTATAATTCCAAGTAAGCTCCAAGCATTCTGTGATTAAGCAGTTTATACGTAATACTTTACTTTTGTATTCATATGTTTACCATCTTTTGTTCCATTCTTCTAATATTGTTCAATCTTTTTTTGTGAATTATACTTAAATGTGGGTATCAATAAAGTGTTGTCTATCTATCTATCTAGCAAAATCCCATGGTTGATGATGATGACAATATGCAATGGTGCAGAATATAAGGTTCTCGTAACTTTAGTAATGTGAACTTCGGCTTCAAACCCGCGACTATCACTGCGACAGCCTTCGTTGTTTACTTTAGATAAATACTCTATTTTGATCTGTCGATGATTAGAATGAAAATAGCGGTTACTGAAGCGTTTAAATTTATCACAATGTCTTATCGTGATGCAAAGATCGCCTTGATTTTCTTATTGTTCGCTTTATCTTTGCTGTTGGGGCGTGGTTCGTTAGAAATAATATTAATATGCCATTTCATTTTACATAGTACTCACAAACAAATATCAAAATAATTTTGGAGAAATTTTGTTTTATGACAAATTTTCTTGTACAATTTAATTTATAAAGTTAATCTAAAAACCTACGTATAAAACATACTATCAATTATCGCTGCCTATGTTAGAGCTTAGCGGTAGCGGTAAAAGAGGCTTGATGCTGATACCATTCGCACCCCTGTTATCCTTCGAAAAACAATTTAGACTTGTGACTCCGTCATTCAACACACAGAACAATTGGTATCACTCCACTAATCTTACTCCTCTACACTCTACCACTAGTCATCATAATATTTTATATAGTGAATTTTATTCCCCACTCGTATCTACCCAGTGATAACCATTCTCCTTCTTCCCCAGGACATAATAGAGCTAGAGAAGTGTTTCTGGTCTCTCCGGAACGCGGCGCCTACAGGCCAGCTGGACGCCGAGAGCCTGACGCCGCTGCTCTCCCCCCCGCTTCCCCCGGCCGCCGTCGCAGGCACCTTCCTGGCCTTCGACGAGAACCGGGACGGACACGTGGACTTCAAGGAGCTGTGCTGCGGACTCAGTGCCGCGTGCAGAGGACCCAGCACTGAGCGGCTTAAATGTGAGTTTTATGTGTAGTTACCTTACTGTTTCTACTTTCAGGTATACAGGTGTATTCAGACCGTGATCGGAAACAAAGGCAGGTAATAAATAAGGTGATCACAAACCTGTTGGCGTTATTTTTTGTCGGGATTTTCTTTAATGCCAGGGGGTTTGTAATCACCTTAATTTCTGTCTTCGTTTCCGATCACGGTCTGAATACATCCTGTATAGGAGACGCGAGGGCAGCACTGAAAGGTAAGTAAGGATATGGACGGGTGGAGAGATACATGGAGAGCTAGTTTTGTTTCGTGTAGTGTGATGTAAACAAAGGATAGTAGCACCAAAATTTGCGGTTGATGATAAATTAATTCTAAATGCATCGTTTCCTTCGTCACACAGCTGGGCATGTTTCTCTTCTATTATCCGTGTGAAAGTAGAAGATATGTCAATCGTTAATGGCGTTACCCTGTCGAGATGGTGTGCTACTCATCTATGAAATTTCCTATAATAAATTCTCAGGTGTGCAAGATCCTTTACTATGTTTTCCTACGCCTTTTAAGTGCTTTGTGATTCATTGTGTTTACTAACATAATTTCGAACTGTCAGAGATGTGTCTCTAGACCTTGAGGTCATGAGATAATCGACATATATAAAGATGTGTTTGTTTGTATCAACCTGCAGCTTTACTCTTTTAAGTAGGCGGCACTATTTGAAGAGTATGGGAAACAGGACAAGGATTAAAATATAGCATAAATTCTCAATTTCCTCGAATTAAAGAGGTACGTAAATAGCACTCAACGACCTTGCTATTTGAATAGCAGAAAAAATAGTGCAAATTAATGTTTTGCAGAATCCTCCGCCACGGTTTTACCGAGAAACGTCTCAAGGAAATTAGTCATTGTACTTACATTGGATTCTACGCCGATAAATAGTTATGTAAACCACGTAAATTTAACCGAATAATGATATAATAATCACACAATAATGAAAACATCGTCTGTAAACCTGCACACGGTAAAAAACCTAAAAGTTCTTAATTTTTTTCTGTGTGTAGTCCCCGAATTAGCACTAAACCAGAGGGGTGGACTGAGGCCTTACCCTCTCAGTTGTAGAGAAAGCCCGTGCCCAGCTGTAAGACGTATATGGATTGATGATGAAACACACGTAAAAAATATAAAATGGTTTTGCACTCTTCGCTACGCTTTGTTCTATAAGCCTATTATCGGTTATTTTTGCCGTTAGAACAATTTAAAATTAGCACAAAGTATTAAACAGCAAGGCACGGAGATGATGATTAAGTGCCTATTAAAGAGGGCTACATGAGTTGATATAAAAACAAAAAATTCTTGAACGAAAATGTCGCGAACTCAATTTTCTGAGTCGAAACAAAATTAAATCGAATCAGTCACGGTGTATAATCTCCGCGAGTCCGGTGCAGTGAATCGAACCCACGGCCGGAGCCTCTGACCCGCGATTGCGACAAAAACACACGTTTCCTACTTTTTCACTTCCATTGAGTGTCCTTCTTGGCAACCTCGCCGCGCTGCCGTCGCACAGCAAGCGATCGACGACGAACTAGACATCGATGTTTGGTTTCGTAAAATTCAGCGTATCATGACCAACTAAATGTGTTGTCGGAATCGTAACTAATTTCTTTTTTAGAGTAATTATCTAATTTCTTGGTCATGTTTTGTTTATTATTGCTATTGAAGTGGTCTGGAAACTTATTTAGTTTTATTTTGCTGAAGAAGACAAACCTTTTAGATATTTTCCGTCGTCTGCTTTTTCTGAAAAACGCTTTACCAAATACCCAAATCTGATAAAATACAGACGTTTTCATTACGTCTTAGTTTTCGATCACGGCCCGTTTACACCTCATATTTGTCCGGCATACCATTAATCGCTTCTATAATAGTAATATATCGCTTCAATACCTAATCATTATTATGTCGCGTCTATTATCGCTCGCGGTGAGACATCGACTCCACGATCTTTTGTTCCGCCGTGCATTGTTCGACGAGTGCAGATGAACAATTCAAGGCCGCCTCGCGTGACATATTCCCGAGCTAATCACTATCATTGTATGTCTTCACTATTGTATATCTATCGCTAATACGATCATATTTATAAAGACTTATTGTATGTAGGTATAAAGGTACAAAAGTAAGGTAAGATGCACAATAACAATCGCATTTCGAGTATTGCTGATACCCTGACTTATTTATTTACATGTTTAAAAAACTTCATACACAAAACTGTATATAGGCGAGGCGGACTTAATGCCTGTGGCATTCTTTACCAGTCTACCTTAGAGTGGTGGAGAGATTTATTTATGCCTGCTGCTAGTAAAAATTTCCTTAAGAACAACTTAATAAATAAATAAATAAATAAATACACCCAACAGTCACATACATAGCTCTGACCCCACACTAGGTTCCAAGACCTGTGTCGTGGGTATCAGACATAACCCAGACCCGAAACAAATATTTGTGGTTCACACAAACAATTGTCTCGGTGCGGGGATCGAACCCGCGGCCTCTCATTTCGCAAGCTGGTGTCTAGCCAACTGCGCCACGGGGGCTGTTAATAATAATAATAGTAAAATTTCTACCAGTATCCAACTTGTGACGCAATGACAATGTTAGAATGATGTAGTTTTTAAATTTATGATGACAAGGAATGACATGAAAAACTTTTTTTTAGTTAGCAGCGAGTTAATTTCTATAAACATTCAACTCATAGTTTGTAAAGCATGTTTATGTAAGCAAATTGCACGTGTTTGTACATCAGATATTATATTTACAACGTTTATGAGATATTACGACATACGTATTAATCAGCGGCAGTATTTTCATAGAACCCTAAGACCCCAGCTAGCCTTGCAAAACTCTTTGCAATCTTTAAGCTTTAAATCTTCTTCTAAAAGAAGCAATTTGAAGCATTCAAAATAGAGAATACTAACCTCAAAATGAACAATTATAAACTTGTAAAATGTCTAAAAAAAGTACCGACATTGGTTTTAATAAGTAGCCAATTCTAGGGTACTCAAAATCTGCTTACGAAGCGTGCGTGTAGAAGCACAGCCCTACCCCTCTTCAAAGGTGTGAAAGTACACATTCATTAGCGAAACAAAAGAATGATCGCAGAACTGACGCAGTATGTTCTTATTATTCATACGTTGCGTGTAGAGTGCAGATTATTGACGTAATGTAGGTTGCCTAGGTTATTACTTTGTGCGGCTAATGCGTGTCTCAGGTCAACAGTGTTTTGTTTTTGTTACGTTTGATATTGGACGCAGTTTTAGAAATGTAGACTTTGTACCTTTACCTCTCATCGTCAAATAATAACAGGAGCTATTATACAAATGAGAGGGTTTAGACCTTCGTCCACTACGCTGGAATACCTAAGAATTCATAGGTTTTCTAAGGATGTTTTCCTTCAGCGTTAAATTAAGTGATAATTTAATGAATATATAGATAACTTCGAATAGGCAGAGGTGTGCTGCGGTTTGAACGCGCGACCGCTGAGGTCCTCGACAGCGTCCCTAAACCTTGAGGTCATCATTATTACCTCAGTATACGGTCAGAATTATGTATGTAGCTTTTGGGTGTGCTTATTTATTGAAGCTAACCTGATGGTTGCCGAAGATGTACTTTCTCGCCTCGTGTGTCATAACAGTGGTTTTACACATATGTATGTAAGTACGGCGTGAAATTTATTTAGAAAGTAGAGTAAATTGTTTTAACTAAAATGTCTAAGATATCTAACACGCTGACTCAAGTACGCCAGCCGTTGAAAAATGCACAGTAATTAAACTAATTAGAATGTCGTGACAATACCAACACTGAACATTATATTTTCTGCACACTCATAAAATATTAAAGAAAATGTTTTTATCGCGCGAGATCGGAATGCAGACTTGATAGATGAAAGTATCTCAAGGGAATTTATATGGAATTAATTTTTGGTTGACTTTATCTTCATCAACCCATATACGCTCACTGCTGAGCCGGGTCTCCTCTGCCATTGAGAGGGTGAAAGCAGTGATGGCCTTGAGGTTTAGGCGCGCGGTCGAGAATCTCGGCGGTCGCAGGTTCGAACCCCAGGTACACATCTCTGACTTTTCGAAGTTATGTGTGTATTCAAATTGAATTATCACTTGCTTTAACGGTGAAGGAAAACATCGTGATAAAACCTGCACACCTAAAAGTTCTTAGGAATTTCTTAGGTGTGTAGTCCGCCAACCCGCACTAGGCCAGCGTGGTGGACTATGGCCTAAACCCTCTCAATGACATTATCATCTAAGGGAAATTTACTTGTTAGCAAAATGGTTTTATATTATGTTGGGTGTCGAAGCGAGGCGAACGAGGCTTTTCAAATCAGACTGGGATTTCGCTTATATCATCCTCTTGCCCTATTCCCAATTTTATTTGTGGTAAACGCAGTAGGATTTATCCTTAACGACATGCGTATAAGTCGTCAGGTATTCATTCACCTCTTTTTCATTCCTATTTTCTTTCACATAGTTAGAGGCTTTATATACGCTCGCTTAACTTGTAGAGTTGCGATCTTTTTAATTGTCAGGCTAAAAGAAGCAAAAAAGTCGTATTTCAAATATTAGTAAAGCTTGACGATCTTATTATCTCACCATATCACCCTATTCCACGGCTGAACGTAGGCCTTCCCAAGAAAGCGCTAATCACCTCAGTTTTGAGTAGCCCTCATGTATAGGTCACCCGCCATCTTTCTCAAGTCGTCAGACCATCGTGCTGCAGGATGTCCCACACTACGCCTGCCCATACACGGTCTTCACTCAAACACTTGTCTTCCCTATCGTACTGTATCTCATCTTAATGTATCGTAATTTTAATTGAAATCAAGAGATTAATTCCAGACAGTACTATAATGTCTCAAACGGACAAACCGTCCTAACCAAGTGGCACTTGGTTGTTGCTCACTCCACGTAATCTAGCGGAGGAAATGTGCCCTCGCAAGATGCCGGTTAATTGTATTAGCAAACGCTTGCATCGCGACTCTACGGATTTGTATATGTAATACGCGAGGGTCTATGGATACGTCATTTAAACAGACTGCATTTGCCTTGTTAAGGCACACTGTCGAGAATCTTGACGGGTGTGGGTTTATACCCCAGACACATCGACCGATGCATAGAATAAGGTTACTTATGACTATAACACCAAAGTACTTTTTATGTCTATAAAAGAGTTAAAATTGTTTATATAATGCACTAGTGAAGTAATAAGGATCATACATTTTGTTATTGTTTGAAGAACATAAAAATTTACTGATAATTTTGTGCCCAATTAAGTCTAAATCGCTGAGAAAGAGAAGTTGTGCAAAAGCACATGTAACTTTATTCTGCTCATAGGTCGACATCAGTGGCGTGCCTAGGGTGTCAAACTAAGGCAAGCCCAAATATTTATTTAGTAGCAGCATATTTTTTTTGGTACGTAGGACTAATAAATACCTACCGGTTAGTACTCACATTCACGTTTATAGCGTTATTTTATAAATAAACAATCGTAAAGTTCGTTATTCGCAACTATGTAAGGCAAGTCGGGCTTTCGGGCTTCTATGGAAGTACCGCCACTGGTCGACATATCTCTTTTCGCAGCTTATATGTATTCATAAAGAAAGATAATGTAGTTAACGGTGAAGGAAAACATTTAGGTGAAACCGACACACCTTAAAGATCTTAGATACATCTTACCAGTGGCGTGCCTAGGGTGTCAAAATAAGGCAAGCCCAAATGTTTATTTAGTAGCAGCATATTTTTTTTTGGTACGTAGGACTAATAAATACCTACCGGTTAGTAGGGGAGACTGGGGTTGGTTGTGACATTTTTATTTCAAAATGACATATTTTTTTGTTGATTTGCTTGTTTTACCTAACTATAGGTTTATTTGATTAAGTAACTATTCAAGATTTTAATTTACAATTAATTTTATGTAGGAGGGTAATATTAAAGACACAAATGAATGAATTCTAAAATAAGAGACGTGTCACATTCAACCCCGCGCCAGGGGCTGGTTGTTACAGTATAAGGGGCAAAAAGTTACAAGAAAACAAAAACGTATTATAAGAGTTTTTATTTGGAATAATAATCATAATCAGTTATTTTACTTTACTTATAACATAATTAATATTTATTCAAATCAGTCTAATGCCTCATTAAAACAAAAACATGGTTTTCTAAAATTAAAAACAAAACAACGTAATTATTTTTGGTTTTGTACCTCTTGAGAACAAAATATGCATAATTTCAGACCTTATAACATTATAATTATCTGTCTATTAACAATATATACCTGTGTATGAAAGAACAATAAGTATGTATTAGGTATAGGACTCATTCTGCCCTGTGCAAGGGGGCGTAAGAATCCCACCACGATCTTCCCTGCCTGTCGTAAGAGGCGACTAATAGGGACCTGTGGGGTCGCTTAATGAAAGGGACTCTAAGACGGGCGGCAGCACGGTGGCCTGTGTCTGTCGCGGGCGCCCAGCCATAATCAAGACGCCCATACAAGGCTTGTGGGGGTGCAACTGCGCCCCCTATCACATCGAGACGGACGGGACGCTTTTCATCTCGGAAGCGCACTGGGTGGCTGCGGTTTAATGATGGGAAACTTCTCGCCCACAGACCGAGGTCACCCTCCTTGGCGCGAAGGAGGCCACCGGGGGGTTTTAGTCGGTATGCCAGTGATGGTTAGGGAAAGGTTAGAGACACAGCCCGGCAATAACATCTGCGCGGACCTCACCGCGCGCCAGGCTGGACCGGTGACCCCGACATACACTTCCTGCTTCTCTCTCCAGAGGGGGGCGGGAGGTAGAGCCATAAGGAGGCTTACCCCTCAATAAAAAAAAAGGTGTAGGACTCATTAACAAAAATAACTGACATATGGCACAATCCAAAGTCTTTTGCGATGCCACGATTTTTTTTAGTTTTGTCCTCCTCCAAAATAGTTGCTGCTTGTTCGTAAACATCTTTAGATATTTTGACCCGCTCTGTTTTTCTTTTATATGTCCTCATCCTACAACAAAAAATAAATAATTACATAACATAAATTATATCAGTCAGCAAGAAGCACTACGGGGCAGGTAGTGACTAGTCACAACCTGCCCCGAACAAATGTAACTTTTAGCCCCGACGCCAAAAATGACCCTTTAAGGTTACGTAGTGAAAACATAAATGTATGTAGCTGAATAATGGCAGCTTCATCACGAAACGAAAGAATTAGTGCGTAAATTATATAACAGATACATGTCTGCTTTTATAGTATTTCGGTTGTAGACCAATTTTACTAAAAAATGAAAATGTTACTAACCTGCAATTTTAATGGCAGCACGTCCGGGCTCCTCACACAAAGACAATAGCGCCACTGGCTCTCGGGGCGTGCTAGCCGGCGGTGGCGTGAGTATTTGTCTCTTTCTAACGCCAGTATAGCGTTTTCTGGTTCGCCAGCATTGCCACTGTAACTACCTACCCCTGTCACAACCAGCCCCAGTCTCCCCTACTGACATTCACGTTTATAGCGTTATTTTGTAAATAAACAATCGTTAAGTTCGTTATTCGGAACTATGTAAGGCAAGTCGGGCTTTCGGGCTTCTATGGAAGTACCGCCACTGCATCTTACGTGTGTAGTGATGGACTAAGGTCTAAACTTTTTCAATTGTAGTGGAGGCCTGTGCCCAGCAGTGCGACTTACTCGTACATGGGCTGATGATGACGATAAACCCTAAAACGTTTTCCTCGTGGGTATGGGGTTTCATCGAAGTTTAGTAAGTTAGGAAACCATGTTGTTCTAATAGATACTGTAAGTTGTACACACATACATAAATAATCCTTAAATCTTGAGTTAAATGGTTTTCCGCCGGTGTTTTCCTGCTCCGTTAAGTATATGATACATTATGTGAATAAAAGACAAGATTCCGTCGTGAATACGAATTTAAACGCTGTATAGGCAAAACCAAATAAACTGTAAGACTTTCCAATGGTAACTTTTTCATTATTAATAAGGAAGGTAAATTAACAGTGAAATCACCTGTTATTTATCCAGTTAGTCATTCGCCGAACATTCTATAAAAGTACGCAAATTTATATTGTATTATGTAAATAAATAAATGGAAAATATCTGTGACAGTTGACATCGCTGTACAAACAGACATTGCGATATGTTATAATTTACGACTTTCCGTAAAAAAGTGTGTAAATTATGATATTTTTATTTGCCATCTATGTAAATACTCTTGTTTCGTAATAAGTAGTCAAATTGCGCCATGTATAAACACACACCTAAATAAATAATTTAATATAACAACCTGTAATTATTAATAGAACTGTAGACTTGATTGCAATATAGAAAAATAAGTCTTAATTATAGTGGTAAGGATAATTGGCCAGTTGCTAGAAGAGAATGCAAGTTGTAGATTTGATGTGACTGATAATCAAATGTGTACGTGCAAAAGAGATAACTATATATTCGCACTGTGCCTTCATTAGAGTTCTTTAAACGCTACATAATTTTCATACATATTCTATGCACTTTGAAAATGAAATATTATTGTGGCATTTTATTTATTTATGGTAATTAGGAATCGTGTAATGAGATGTCCATACGTAAGTGGATCCATCATTATAAATATTGATTGGGGAGTAGTGACGAACCTCTTTATGAATGTCGATCTTTATAATATATCTTTATTTTTATAAACACCTTTGCTTCATTTACTATAGTTTTTCCTGTTAAATTTTCATTCATCGATATTCTATTAAATTCATCAATACCCTGACGTTAACCTTTCTTATTTGCTCATAAGCGACCATCGGATCTACATAAGGTATTCAATTTGTCACCAAGAGATAGGCATAATTGTCATGAATGCAAAGCTGTTGCCACAATCGACCGTATACGACCCATGTCAATGTAAAATACCTCTAAATTTGGTCATTATTCATGCAACCTTTTGAATTGTAATATGAAATGATGTGTTGACTGTGACATTCGATTTGAAATGTGTTTCGATACCAAGAACACCGGTGTTGCTGTTGACAAAACTTCACTACACATTTCAGTTCATGACGTCAATGAATTGGGATTTATTCAAATAGCTTTCCGTTTCCGTGACAATGGCTCGTTTAGAAATTGTATAACTTTCTTGATTTATTGGTAGTGAATTTATTTTTCATGATTTTATAGATCTGATCAAGATGCAGTTCCTCAATCATTGTAATTGATTTAAAGTACGACGAAAGTTATTTCTGAAGGATAATCAATCATTCTAGGAAAAACATTCACGACGTCTGAAAGCAAAAGAAACAAACAAACAAAGACTAATATTTATACCCAGATATGCTACACCGTTTCTACTACTCTTAACCAATATAAAAATATTGAACGTTTTAATGTGTGATAAAAGGTGACAAGTTGCATACAACAGTAGAGATTGTTAAAAACAAATTGCGCCTGCGCAGATACGGTGTCGCGTGACTCGTATCTGCCACCGTGTGTAAACCGATCGAATGGAGAATTTTCATGTTTGTCTACGTCTCATATTTGCACTGTGATACGGCGAGCGAAAAAACTGCATCGGTTCGAGGTTTTGTGTATGACAACATAAAAAGGAATTCTCTGGAATCGTTCCTAATAGATTGTTGTAGAATTTTTGAAGAGGGTATATGTTTGGCTGCAGTCTTTATATGGTTAACTTATCGTGTTGATACCGGAAACATTGACAGATAAATTGACATCAACAACCCGTCTCACTAATATTTTATCATATTAACAGTACCTTCCCATTTATAGCCTACTTGTGAGCAACTATACCAGGGGCTGTTTTTATCCCACTTGACAGTTGAGGAAATGATCTAATATTTTCGAAACGACCTTAGCTAATAAAACAAATGGTTCCATTGTTTCTAATGAGAAGTTTTCCTTCCAAATATAAACATGATAAACAAAAGAAAAATATTTTATTGACTCTACAGTCCTTGGTTATGTGTGCCATTATCTTGAAACGGCAACATAACTATTTCTGATGGGAACCACAGTAATATAATGAAGTAAAAAAAAACACTATTAGCTTTGGTAAATCCACGCTATCATCCCTCTAGCAAATATGTTAATTCTTGTTGCACATCATGCATATTATGTAGAGAATTGTGTTTCTTTATACATGATACAGGTTTCCTTTGTAAACATTAATTACCCGATGACAGGAACCTAAAAATCCAGAGACATCTAAATTGCCTTCATAACCGGTCATATTAACGATAAGGAAAACAAAAAGTGTCAATCGATGAGTAATATCCTTTGATTGTATTGTTTACGTCTGCGTAATCGTGCCGAATATTTGAAGACAACAATTTTACACAATTCGTAATACATATACTTAAGAACATCGGATCATTTTGAACATTTAGTCATTATACATTTGTAAACAACCTAAAATTGTTTTTGAGACCCGACATTTTAGGTGGTGCCTAAAAATTAAGTTGCAATTCTATATTAGCCCATTACTAATACCCAGTAATTTCTCCTCTAATCTTGACTGGTTTAAGTCCACCAAATTATTACCAAAGATTAATCAAAGTATACAGAATTCTCATTGTTATACCTATGTGAGAGAATAAAGTTTTTTTTTTTATCACAAATCATCGAAAAGTTAGACATGTTCTTTGGTCTCCTATCCATAAGTCGATCCAACGGAATACAAAAATCCTAAATCAACATTCCCTTTTCAGTCTGCTTCAAAATCTTCGACCTGGACAGCGATGGGGACCTCAACAAAAAAGAGCTTATCGACATGGTGGGGATCCTGTGTACTGTTGCCAACGAGAGCATCAAGAACCAAGGCTCCAGAGCTTCGACTCCAGACGGTACGGAGCCAGAGGTTGTGGAAAAGGGCTTCGACCCTGAAGTGATCCTACTCAACTTGAGGGAGAAGCTGGTCACAGTGCCCAGGAATGGCAGGAAACCCATGTTCCAGCTCGGACCTAGCGGAGACTCTGAGGAGATCATTGTATTAAAGGAGGTAGGTTGATGCTTGTTCATATATTAAAAGTTGAAGAGTTAATTTGTGTGTTTGTTTGAAAGAGCTTATTTTAGGAACGTTGTCCGATTTGAGAAATTCTCGCATTGTTAGATAGCCCAAAAAGAAGCTTAGATATATTGTCACGCTACGACAGCAATCAAAAGTATGACAAAGCTGAGAAAAATTATTTAAGTCTAAACTTCGCATACGAATTTGCTGACAACAGTTAGTTGTAATATATCTAATCCCTAAAAAGTTTGGCATATCCAGAGGAGTAATTTTACGCCCACTTTTAATTATCTGTAATCTATATAATAGGGGGGAAGAATATAATATCGTTTTCCGAAAGTATTGTTATTATCCATTTAGCTCTTAAGAATTTATAAATTTTTAACCTCATTGCCTTTTTCCTGTGACTTGTTAAATCACCAACCAGTCATTTGACAACCTGTACATTTTAGTTGAGTCTGCTAACCCGCACTAACCCAGTGTGGTGGACTAAGGCCTAAAAACCAGCGTGACGTATATGGGCTGATAACAAACAAACGAAGACGTTCGTAATGATTTGTTTATCACAGCCGGAAGTGCAAGAAGACGAGGGCCTGATAGCCAACGACACGGTGCTGACGCTGGCGGACTTCCTCATCTGGTCGGTGGAGAGCGCCGAGGGGCTGGTCACGCCCTTCCTGGACCTCATCTTCGAGGTGTGCCACATCGTGCTGGGGCTCCGGCCGCAGTGCAAACACAAGGAGAGGGATATCGGTACGTGGCGTTGTTATTTAGTCATTTACTAGATGTAATATAAATGTTTTGATAAGTGGGTGGAGTGGGTGAAGACATGAAAGAGAAAGGGGTGAATGAAGACATGACGGCTGATAGAGATGTGTGGAAGAATGAAACATACTACGCCGACCACAAATAAAATTGGGGAAAAAGGGGATCGTGTATTTTATATGTTTTATTATACACGTATAAATATATCTATTTATGCTATCCACCAACTAGTATAAAAGTAAAATGTAAAGCAACAACCTAAGAGGTCTTTATGAGTCTACAAGGGGTCTAATCTGTAATGTTGGATGGTGTAGTTTCATCAAGTTGTTCATTCAAGCTTCACCAAAGTCTAAATATCTGAATGAATACGTCTTTAGGATACTAGTATGTGTGTAACCCTGACTGTCCCCCAAGACGGGTTAATGAGGTCGATACATCAATTAAGATACAATTCTCATGTTACTCAAATATTGTGGATAAAAACGCTGCGATTATAGTCGATGGGTTTATTTTGCTTGTTAAGGAGTATCGGCGGGGCGGGCACGAGATTTTCAACCTTGAACTCTGTCGACCTCTCTTCTTATATTTTATCACAAAGGTCATTTGTTTTATATACCAGCGCCAAAATGATGGCATTGGGACTTTGTGATAAGTGTAGTGAGGTTTAAAAAGTGCCGATTTAATAGTTATTCGAAGAGATTGTATTATGTCTGTACCCGTGCCAAGAGGGACGTATATGGGCTGATGATGATGATGCTATCAGTCTGTACGCTACAGGATTATTAAGTCGGATTGACATCTTATATAAAGTAGTCTCTATTCGGTCGAATACAAGTATCTTCGAGACAAAATCTCTACCTTCGGGGGTTCTTACTTTTAGAACCTATGTGCGTGCCCACATCTCTCTACGGCAAAGCTAAATTGGGAGATGTCTCCCTCCCGTAAAAAATAATCCAATTGATGAAACTAATTAGCTAAAACAATCTGCGCAACAAAAAATCGAAACCATTCTACGCGCTCCATCGTACAAAAAATTACTCTAGTAACACGTCCATTATCTGAATGCAAATAAGATGACATAAATTGCCGATTACACAACGCTTACAATTAGCCTGCGGTGGTTGCGCGCTATTACGAATGGAACAACACGGTTACCGGCAGTCTCAGTGTCGAGACAAACTTGACACGGATAGTGGGAGAGATGCGAGAGACCTACGTCATCTGGTACTGGTACGGCAGGCCAGCGTGGTGAACTAAGGTCTAGAAATTCTTAAAGGTAGAAGGCAATTGTAACCAACGGTTGGGATGTTTATGGGATGGTAAAAAGGTCTAATGCAGTGGTGGTAATTTCATAGAAGCTCAAAAGCTAGCTAGTCTTACAAAATTCCGAATATTGATCTTTAACAAAAGCAATTTGACTGTATTGGACTGTACTGTATTTATTTTATTTTATTTTTATTTATTTTTTATTAAAATAGGTCTCCAAACTAAGATTACACATGACATGCTTAAACTAACATATTAAAACTTTGTGCATCTTATAATAGAACGACACAGCTTGCACAATTTACAGGAAATATAATCAGCTATAGAATTAAATATAAAAAAGAACATACAACATAAACTCAAAATCACAACAAAACATAACATTTTAACAAAATGATAGCAAAAAGATGAAAGAGAAACAAATGAAATCAAATAATTATTAATCAAAATAACTTAAATTTATTAGTATTTATTGGACTATTTCTTTAGCAAACCTAGTAACCAAGTAAAGTGACGTATTTTAATAATTATGCAGGACTATATAACAGTAATTTAACACCTGCTCAAACTTACTTTTTATATGTATATTATGTTATATTTTCCGGCGTTTATAGCATATTTTGTAACTATGCACAGTTTCAAGTCAATGATAATTGTGACAGTTTTAATGAAAATATCAACCATATGGTTTGAACACGTCATAAGGCTGAAAACGAATTATGATTGTGACGTAAGCGACACAATAAATTATTATTAACATGAAATGTTATCACCTTATCAAAGAAGGCTTATGTATATTTTTAAACACTTTATGCAATGTTTGCCCTGGGTAAATATAAAAGCCGGAATATATTAAATAAGAAAATGTCTTTCTTAATGTAGGTACCTACTGTCACTTTCGTAAGATAGAACTAGAGTAAACGGAATCGCGTACTGACAATGCTTTGTCTAAATTACTCTTTGATAGACTATTTTGATGCCGTTTCCGACAAAGGGACTTCGTTTTATTGGATAGCAAATACAATGCTATGCAAATTGTATTAAGTAATGGGTAATCATCTTTCGTCTCTTGATATAACGGTGCTGGCCTACAGGGACAGAGGAGTACATTATTTACTTGTTGCGAATTTGAGAGCGTATTGGTCCACGCCTAGATTATGATCAATGAAGCTGAGCTACGTAGCCATATTGAGCTTTGCAAAATTGACTTCTATGCATTCACTTCCATGTTAGAATCTATGCTAAAATATATTCATTAATCAGCGTTTAGAAGAGAAGGCACAAAGTCGTACCTTTTTCAAAACCACGAAGCTGTCCCAAAAAAGCTTCAAGGAGCGAAATATTCCCATCACTATTGCCAGATATAAAAAAAATCCTGTCAATTTCGACTATACAAAACGAATTTCTTGTTCTACTTACTAATGAAAGCACCCGCAGTGTGCGGTCCGTCCTTGGCCCATACTCGAACCAAAGGAGGTCGCCACAAAAGAAACAACAATTGTATAAAACATGGAATGGTAATGGTGTATTAAAAAACGTCGGCTCAATGATAACGTTTTATCGGCGAATGAATATGTATTAGACGTTTGTTTTTATTTTACTCGAAGGATGATTTTTTATGCAGCTCTCTTTAGTACTTGTGGTAATAGATTGAGTATACCAACAAGATTAAATATGATATATAGGAGTCGAGATTTACGAACTGTTACCTAACCGTACTTAATTTATATTTATATTCGCGTATTAAAATAATCTCTTTGACAGCCCCGTGGCGCAGTTGGCTAGACACCAGCTTGCGAAACGAGCGGCCGCGGGTTCGATCCCCGCACCGAGACAAATGTTTGTGTGATCCACAAATATTTGTTTCGGGTCTGGGTGTTTGTGAGACCGAAAAGTCTCTCGTAGTTTCTGATACCCACGACACAAGACTCGTATCTTAGTGTGGGGTCAGGACTATGTATGTGACTGTTGGGTGTATTTATTTATTTATTATCTTTCTCGTTAGTTTCACGGTATAGATAGGGTAGGAATTCCGAATCGGAAAGTATTATTGGGTTTTTGCCTTGAAATACTAAACTTTGTATACATACATGGTTGCAGTACCGTATCGAAATGAGTGATTACAATTAAACGAAACATATCAAAATGAAATATTTTTATAAAATTTTTCACTGACTGAGAGGTAACTACGCGCTTAAGACATTCTTAAGTGTGCAGTCCGCCACACTATTCTTAACTAACATGGTGGAATAAGGCCTCATCTCTCTGAGTTGTAGAATTATGGGTTACATGAAATGGTTAAATGGTTGGAATAAAAAAAACAATAAATATTTTAAGACTCGCTGTTAAAATGACTCACAATAACGTATTAAGGGGGGGGGGGGTAGGGTTTTGAGGGTTCAAAAAAAGTGATTTTTTTTATTGCATATTATGAAATTATAGTAACTCAAGAATGTTGTCTGTAAATAGGAAGTCAATCGGAGCAAAACTCACAAAGATATAGCTTTGGAAGTAGTCAATAGTTAGTGTTTGAACTGCTACTAACCGAGAGGAATGCTATAAAATGTTACCTAAACAAATGTTATTCCAATATGTTCAAATACTATCTTGTCAAGATACTGCGGTTTTTGTTAAAGGTTCATTCTTGGTGTGTAAGCTGTACATATGATTCAATTTTTAAAAACTTTTCTGTAGTTTTTTAGGTTTGCCCGTAAGCTATCTTAATTGTAGGGGAGGCTCGTGTTCAGCAGTGGGACTCACCTATATGGGCTGATACACAAACACATTTATGCATAAAGGTAGCAAGAGATTTTACAAAGGTTTCGTTAACTGATATAAGTCTAATAATAAATAATGTTTTTTGTAGATTTCCTTGGAGTTTTTTTTTCTGAGAATTAAAAAAAACAGTATTACTCGACCTGGCAATCGAAGATAAGACCTATGACAAAACGCCGAATCCTAAAAGACCAATGAAGCCGTCACTAAAATACTCGTTAATTCTAATTTGTTAATGCAACATTATCGGAGTTGCGATAGTCCCACCAATGTTAATATGTAGTTTACAGTTGTTAAATATAATTTGTTGATTGCTTTCCGGTCGAGCTTCAACCGCGTGGTTGAACTAAAATGTTTATTTTAACTATATACGTAACAGTTTACCAATTCAGTTGAAATGGCGTGTTTTTGTTTGTATAATCGTAAGTTTTAGAGTCCTATTTGAAAAATGTTTATTTAGGCCTGTTCTGGTCTGCTCTGTTGTAAGCTTGTGACGTTAGAGGAAACACACAAACCTTCGAAAAGTCAAAGGCGTGTGCTTAGAGTTTGAACCGGCGACTGCCGAGATTCTAGACAGCGCGCCTAAACCTCAAAGCCGTCAGTATTCTCTTGTCCATTTATTTATTTATTTAATCTTTATATAGCATATACAAGTATAAAGACGGACTTAATGCTGAAGGCATTATCTACCAGTCAATCTCAGGGTGGTGCAGAGAAACACGAATAGGTTAATTTACGTAGTTATCAATCGGGAAATGTACCCAAAAATCCAACCAACCTTACATTTCGTAGGTACCTATATTGCATATATTCGGGACACAATGGCACCGCAAACGCCGCAGACGCACGCGATATAAAAGTCTCGTTATCACACGTTATCTAGAATGTCATTCTTTAATTTACTTTCCTCGCGACGTGTTTGTACAGCGACGAGACACACGACGGCGGAATATATTATTACTTAACGTTGCTGAGTTGGAATTTTGCATGAGGTTAACATCGTTTATAGAACCTTATTATTATATCTCTAAAAGCCCTTTTCTCAGCATTATGACCAGCCCATATCAATTTGCGTGCAGGTTTTTCGTTACGACGTTTTGCTTTAGCTAATAAAGTCGTGATCATTTATACTGAATCCGCACATAACTTCGAAAAGGTAATGCCTTGAACCCGCGACTGCTGAAAACTTCAAGGCGATCCCTATTCAATTGACATTGACGAGGAAAAATCTTTAAAACTTTAACATTTTTCTTCTGCATCAACCCATATACGCCCACTGCTGAGCACGGGTCTCCTCTAGCATTGAGAGGGTTTAGGCCATAGTCCACCACGCTGGCCTAGTGCGGGTTGGCGGACTACACAGTACACACCTAAGAAATTCGTAAGAACTTTTAAGTGTGCAGGTTTCATCACGATGTTTTCCTTCACCGTTACAGCAAGTGATAATTCAATGTGAATACACATATAACTTCGAAAAGTCAGAGGTGTGTGCCTGGGGTTCGAACCCGCGACCGCCGAGATTCTCGACCGCGCGCCCAAACCTCGAGGCCATCACTGCTACATTTTTAGAAAACTATTTTTTTTTTGCTGTACAACGAGCACCATTAGACTCCGTTTATTATTTAATAAAAAAAATATACAATGAAACAACGGAAGCTATTGTAAATATGCAGGTCGAGTACACAAGTCTTTGAACACAATTAGTGCTCCTCCTTGACAATAGCGTGAAGTACATCCCCTTGACATATTGCTATGTAAAACACATTAACCGCACAGCATTGAATCTGTACACCGACCCAGATAGATTAACTTCTACAAGTGTAACTCGAAACTTTGTGCAACTTGAACAGTGGGACATCGGTTGATGATGACGATCAATAGATGAATTGGGAAACTTCAAGAAAAGGGGCTATATTTTCTTCAAAAGTCGGCAACACACGAATAAATCCTCTAGTATTATAAAATAGTATGTCCTTGTTTGCTTAATTTTCATTGAAAAAATGTAACATTTCTAGGTTTGTTGTGTTATTTCTAAAAAATAAAAATGAAATACAAAACTTTTCTTAACGCTTGTCACGTACAATTGTTTTGCCGCCGAAACAACAAACATAATTTTATTAATCTCTATTTTGATACATTTTTGTTTTCTTACATAGCGATTATGTTTCGATTGTTATTTACTTTGTCTAAGCTATCTGTAAATCGTTCAAAAAGTGCATTTCAACGGATTGTCCTGTCTGACAGCTTCAAAGAACAAAACTGATTAACGCATAAATAGCATCATATCCGGATGTTACAACAATAAAGCTGTGTTATCTAACGGCTTATCTTTAAAAGTATTTTAATAATGTCAATAAAAACAAATAACAATGACCTTTCGGTTATCTTTAACTATATTGTAAACAGCTGTAATACAGTAATAATAATACTGTGATAATGTAATGCAATTTGAAGGGAAAAAACATCCAATAATTTAAAAATACTCAAATGATTACATCAAATAATATTAAATACACAAAGGATGAAGATAAAGATAATTGTATCCATCCGGATAGCAACCGCAATTGAAACACATTAAATGATTCAAATAAACATTTACATTAAAATCGTTGGAAAGTGTTTTTGTCCGGTATTTGAACAGGTCAACGTGATCATGTCGATTGACAACAGGTAATCGTCGTCAATAAATTATTTTACCTGTATTGTAAACACCATAATATGGAAATTGGACGATTCGTCAAGCTTCTATATAAAACTTTCGTTCTAAAATAATATGAACATGTATGAATGGGCGAGCCGAGAAAGGCCAAAGAGAAGATGGGTAGAGTGCGTGACTGAAGATGTGAAAGAGAAAGGGGTGATTGAAGACATAACGGCTGAAAGGGATGTGTGGAAGGATAATACATAGGAGGCAATATATCTTATATTGCGCGGTACACAAATAAAAATTGGGAAAAGGGCCGAAAGATGATGGTGTCAAACCGCTGCAATATCGTGCAAGCGGAATTGCAGCATACAGCTGAATGAAGGGATCACTGTAGGCTATGTAAATTGCATTTACTAATTCTATATTTGGTATTTGTTTTTCGTATGGCCAATATTAATACGTCTTTTTTCTCTTTCTTTTCAATGAATCTGGTTCTCTGGCGTAATTAGTCCAAATGTCTTTATGTGTCCAGTGCTGGGCTGGCTGCGTCGCGAGGTGCAGCGCGGCTACTCGGTGGGCCAGTTCTGGTACCTGGTGTCGTCGGAGTGGTGGGGCGCGTGGGCGGCGTACACGGCGGGCGGCAGCGGGGACGCGTGCTGCCGACCCCCCAACCGGCACCTGGACGAGGCCATCGTGTGCGACGAGAGCTTCACCACCAACTCCACAGGTGAGTCGCGTAAGTGCACTCTTTACATTGTTTTTTTTTTATTGCTTTTAGAAATCATTCATGCCGAGTCTAAAGCTTTAACACCCTACTTAGTTCCTTTTTGTTGTTATAGCAATTCTCCTCAACTGATATCTCTTCGTGAGCGGGTTTATTAGCGGCATTTTCGTTTCTTTCTTTATTTTGAAACATTGACCACACTATTAAAGAAGAACACTTAAGAATAGTGGTTAAGGTTTTTAAGCTCACCAGCTGGCGCCACCAACTTATGCATTTGGTCCGCATTACGTGTAAGATTTTGCTATAACATTAAGAATACCTCATTTTTATACATATACCAGCGCCTCTGGTGGCGATTTTAATCGCGGTAGACTCCATTCCATCACAGTCTTGAAATTAACTTACCATTATGTGAACAAATATTTTATTGTAAATTAATTATTGGTTGTACTAAAACAACACAGTAAAAAGTATAGAAGGTACCTTCTGTCTGATGTACAGAGTCGATGGGGTCTCTGCTATGGCGCGCGGAGACTGCGTCGGTGGGGTCGGGCGGGTCGAGCAGCGGCGTGAGCAGTGCGCCCGCCCCGCGCGCGCCGCGCCACCCCGGGCCCGTGGACAACAAGCGGCTGCTGGCTCATGACGGGCTTAATGTACGTATGTACTGCTGGACCACTTACAGAGTGTATTCAGACCGTGATCGGAAACTACGGCAGGTAATACCCCTTGGCGTTAAGGAAAAACCCGAAAAAAATATTTTTTTTTTATGTTCTCCAACCAACCATCGGTAAACGTCGAAAACCGTCAAAATGTTTTATTTTTAGCCGGAATTTTTTTGACGACAATGGTTTTTATGATCACCGTAACCATTACCTGTTATAGTTTCCGATCACGGTTTGAATACATCCTGTATATTATGTATGATCCTGTTAATGTAGCTTAAAAAAGGCATAGAGTGATGACTGGCGATACGAGACATCACACACACACCACAGTAACTCCTGTGCTTCAAGATGAACAGGGGCACCCACAGTATTGACGCCGAACACTGAAGCTCGGTGAATCTACTTTGTTTTAATCCAAACAAAGTTTTATTGCGGGGAAAAGATAATCAAGAAAAAAACATTTAAATAGGAGGACTTATAATACAAAAATACGATTGATGAAAATAGATGCAATTAACGCATCACGAATGAAATTTAATGAACAAAATAAGAACACAAGTGAGTGATGCTATTTAGTACACTCATAAACAGATCTTATCTATTTACAATAATAGCAGTAAATATGTTTTTGATGTACTGATTACTGTCACATCGTATAACCCAGCCTGATTGCGCTACGTGCATAGACTGTTAGGTATTAGAACTTGTAAAGCGCAGTACTTCAGTTTTAATAGCTCGCTGGAACACTCGAGAAACTAATCCCACACACTTGCATACGAGTAATGGGTAATAGAGGATCCGCGGAGCGTTTTACAGCAAAAGTAGAATGAATGCAAAAATGAATTGACGGGAAATCTGCAAATTAAAATGCAATGTAATATTTCTCGCATATAATAAAGTTCGGAATGTGGAAAGACGAGTAAGAATATCGGAATACCGCTTCCATCAGGTCGCGCTAATAGGCTTTTTAAGATAGGCTTCGTGAGTTGTAGACAATTATCAAAATATGAAGACGATTTCTTCAACACCTGATCAACCTAATTTTGAGATAGTTTGAGCTCTATCTAAATAACGCTTTTTATATTCTGGTCTAGCAAGATAAAGGAGATTAAGAATAGATACAGGGTATTTTAATGTTGTTAGCAGGCCTGAAAATAGCAATAAATGTGGTATTTTTGTCTAGAACGTTCTAGAAGTTTATGTGTACATCTAATAGTACACAGGGGATTGAATCTTCTTTAATTAATAACAGGCTTAGAAGTAGCAATTACTTAGTCTTATTTGTCTACAATATTGTAGAAGTTCCTGTGTACATCCAGCAGTATGCACAAAAGAATATATTAAAAGTATTTTTAACTTAGTAACATGCCTAGAAGCACCCATGTCTGTAGTACCTTCTAGAACATTCCCGAAGTTTCCATGCATTCCAGGTGCGCACCCTAACGGGCGAGGGCGGGCACCTCCGGCGCGACGTGACGCTGGCGCAGCACCGCGACTTCGAGCTGCTGCCCGACGCGCTGTGGCGCGCGCTCGCGCTCTGGTACGGCGGGCCCGACCCGCTGCCGCGGCAGGTCAGTATCCACACCAACACCCCCCAAAGTGCACAGGGAGAGGGTTTTTAGCTGGTAAATCTCCGGCATACCCCGTTTGCCCTCTGGAAACGAGGATCCAAGAGGATTTTCCCCAAGAAAAAAAAGTCTATTAAGTATTGCCTAGAGCGATAAGGCCGCCTCTTGTTTCTTCGTTATAGTTAAGTTTCTTATTCTTTTTGGATGTACAAGAAAGTAATAAATAAAAGTCAGTATACACCGTAATACTGGATAACGCGCTTGTATTAACCTTCCGGTCAATGACCAAACTTTCAGCATTCGTTCAATAACCGGGTACCCGGGTACCCGCATATAATGTGACGGTAGAAAAGTTATTAGTAAGCTATCTACGTGACATATGAAATAATTATGGACACTATACGCAGTTTATAGACCCCATAGAAGGTTTTAGACCTTTCAGGGACCTATTTGGGACTAATCGGCCCTTCAGCCGAAACAATAATTTTAGAACCCCAGTGAACAGACGTTATATGCCTTAACTCATTGCCAATCACGTTAAAAATCTGTTGTAAAAGTGAAAAAAGGTATATAAATATTGATAAATATGTAACGTGAAAAGAACGTTGGTGAAAATTTTCAGTCTTGGTGGCTCCGTATCAAGAATCAAGAAGGAACATTACTAGTGGATACCATTATTATTGCATAATTATTTCCCTACTCTTCCATTGGTAAAATGTTAACAATCGTGATACTTGACGATTCTCAGCATTTTGAAATAAAATAAGGCATTTATTCCACCAGCAATAGCTTAACCGAAAACGCAAGAGGCCATTATCGACTGCGTTTAATTTTCATAAAAAACATAACTATGTGCAGTTATGTGCCAAAAAGACACTAAATAAATTATCATTAATACATCAAGAAGCAAAAATTAGTATTGGTGCAAAGAAACAACCCGCAATTATTGAATTTTTTGACTGGTCAAAAGCTGGAGTGGACACTATGAAGAAAATGCTTGGTAGATATACCACAACGCATAGATGGCCTCTAGCATATCTCTTTAATATTCTTGATGCCGCTTGACTTTCACCATATCTTCTGTATAATGAAAATCATAAATGCCTGTTAAAAATGGCATGAGCGACGATTATTTTATCGGCTATTGGGCAAACAACTGCGTACTCCTTTCGTTATAAATTGTTCGAAGAATCCTCAAATTTTGAGGCATTTCTAAACGAAAGCGGTGATTGAATCTTTTCCTGGCCGAGCTATCAATCCATATGCGCAAATGATAACAAGTAAATAATCAAGATTCCAGTATTTTTAAGACAACTAAAAAAAAACGTCGCGAAAACTAGAAAAATATGTTCAGTATGTAAAAACCTAATTTGTGATGAACATGGGTTGGAGTGAACGTCATGATTAAATTTACTTTTATTTCCGTGTAGCAGTGTATCATTATAAAAAGTATACAATATAAGTAAATAAATAATAAAAGAAAATTATACTTATAAAATATAACGGGAATTATGTGCTTTTTACTTACTATTTTTGCAATTGCTAATAAAAAAATATATATTTAAATAAAAAAAAAATATAAACTATATAACTTTTATTTATTTTTAAAGTCAAATTACCAAAATACTTTAAACAATTAGATTCTTTAGTGAGTATTACCGACGTTCATGCGTAATACTTTCAGTGGGTACCCGGGTGCCTGGTCATTGAACGAAGGAGGTATCACGTTTGGTAGTTAATTACTATTATTATATATTTAATTATAATAACGTTTAACAAGAATTGGGTTTAAAACTACTTAAATTTTGGGGATCCAGACGGTTTTGTAATTTTTTTAAGAAAAAGTTATTAAATTCTATCTGCAAAGTTAAAATGGATACCCGGGTACCCGGTCATTGACCGGACGGTTAATTGACCTTGAAACAGCTCTACTGCTGCACATCACTGGCGGTCCTTGCATTGAAGCACAAAGGCCAATCTTGCTATAGGAAGTCCCAAAAATCTTAAAGCCTCAAATCCTTATTTTACAAAAACAAAACAAAAAAAAAACTCGTAAACCTGACGGCCGATGGGGCAGAACGGTTCTCGAGAGAAGACAGTGTATCAGCAAGCGCATCTTTAGACATCATTTTTTTTGGTTTTCACAAATATCGTTTTAAAAAGTGTCAACATTTGCGTTTCAGGTGATAAGGCCGCCGAACTCAGACGTGGAACTCGAACTGTACCCTCTACATCTCAAGTTGTTCCGACATGTACCCAGCACGCAAAGTGAGTATAAGTCCCATTTATATAAAAATACTATATAAGTTATTAAAGCTTACGTGACTAAAATACATTAGGATTTGGATATAGGAAATCGTTATAATGCCATATTAATTGCGAACGAAAAAATGGGGCATGATTTCCTATAGCTAATATAGATCAGGAAATCAGTATTAAAATTCTTCCTTATACATTTGATTTGTTTTTGTTTGTTAATGTTTTGAATAATATCAAACTGGTTTTTTTACTTTTTTTTTTTAATTTGAGCTGAAAGTTATTGAGTACTAGCACAGTCTATAAATACAGAGTGTAAACAGACCGTAAACGAAAACTTAGACAGGTAATAGAGATAATGACCACAAACACATTGACGCTAAAAAATCGTAAGAAGAATAAAAAAATTTGACGTTTTTCTAATAACCACAACCGTTGTCCGTGTTAGGTTGCGTTCAACGTCTGTCTACAAACTGTATAACAGTACAAAATATTATCATAAATTTACTCCTTAGATTTTTATGCAACCGCAAACAAACTGTAATCAAAGTAGCGTAAAAAAGGTTTTTTTTTTAGTACGATCCTAACTATTACTTGCCTTTGTTTTTGATCACAATCTCTTTTCTGTATAACACTTACCTAGACAATGTACATTGTATGTTATACTTTTACAGTAGCTTAAAATACGTTTTTTTTGGAACCCTACTTATTTTTTGCCTTAGCTTTCGACCACAGTTTTTCTATATACCACTTACTTACACAATATGTCCGCTGTGCAGGGGCGAGCGTGTCCGCGGCGGTGGGCGGGGTCGGCGGGGTGGGCGGCGGCGGCGCGGGGGGCGCGTCGCTGTACAGCAGCGTGCCGCTCGCGCCCGCGCCGCCCGAGAGACACCTCGCATACACCGCCGCCTTCTCCAGGCTCGCCACCGTCAAACAGGTAACACTTAGACTAGGTTGGTTGAACGGCGGCGTTTAGTAAACAGACTGGGCAGTTAATTGAACGTGTGATTAAGCTGGTTGGCCGCGCCATATGCATGACGTGTGTGCGCAGGTGAGCGAGTTCCTGTGCGGCGCGCTGTGCCTGGCGCGCGAGGACATGCGGCTGTGGCTGCTGGGCGCCGCGCCCGTGCTGCTGGACGACGAGCGGCCCACGCTGCACGACCTGCGCCTGGACCAGCGCAGCCGCCTGCTCATCGAGGT
This sequence comes from Cephonodes hylas, assembly GCA_030295005.1. Taxonomy (NCBI): domain Eukaryota; kingdom Metazoa; phylum Arthropoda; class Insecta; order Lepidoptera; family Sphingidae; genus Cephonodes; species Cephonodes hylas. Next base: position 10,509,288 of record AP025380.1, on the reverse strand, counting down.
GCGCAACGCAGACCTCACCTGGCCGGAGGAGATCGGCGCGCTGGGGTGCGTACACACTGTTACTGACGTACTGGGCGCCGGCGCCGGGCTGCTGAGCGACGAGCGGCCCACGCTAACATAGCCCTAAGAACTTATAGCTGTGCAGGTTTCCTGACGATCACTAGTGGTGGTGAAATCACAGTGTGACGATGTCACGGAAAGGCGTCTTTGTTGGGGGCTTCGACTTCTTGCGCCTGATGATGATGATGAAGAAAATTTTAAGCTTCATGATCCTCGTTGTGATTTTTAATGATCGATATTTTTCATTACATCATTGAACTCATTTCGTTTCGAAAATTTCAAAGTGATCAAAAATAAAAAGGCCTACGAATATCCATTTTTGCTTTAAAAAAGTACGAATGTTCAGTGTGATGTCCGCAGGAGCGGTAACCGCGCGACGGAGCGGCGCGAGACCCTGATCGCGCCCGACCTGCCCGGCGCCACCGGCCTGCACAACCTCGGGAACACCTGCTTCATGAACGCGGCGCTGCAGGCGGTCGGTATACACCATCATTTACAAAGACTAGAACGTCTATACACGCGATCCTATAATAATTAAATTTTCCTATCATATGGAGAACCATGATTTATAAAAAGTCAAATTCATAAAAAAAAAAACCAAGCACAAAACTCTAAAAAAGTAAAGAAATAATTGCTTCGGGAATATATTTTTTTATGCACAGTGTAAAAAGACCATAATCGAAAACGCAAACAGGAAATGCATTTGATGCAAAAAAGGTTTTTTTTTTATAATCAATGTATTTGAAATCCCATTAATTTTGTCTTTGTTTTTGGTCACAGTCTGTTTACACCCTGTACACTATGTTGCTTGCAGGTGTGGAACACGGCCCCGCTCACCAAGTACTTCAACTCGGGCATGCACCTGTACGAGGTGAACACCGCCAACCCGCTCGGCACCAAGGGCGTGCTCGCGCTGCGGTACGGAGAACTGTGCAAGGAGGTAGCTTACATATTACTTACCTTCTTTACATTCATTTTTTTTAACTCTTAACATCGACAAACTATTGACAGGTTTCGGCTGATAATTTAGAAGGATAGTGAGTCGACCTCAAATAGAAATTGGAAACAGAGTAAGAGAATGATGAAAATCGTTGACCTTTGTTTCGTAACTAAATAAGGTCTAAAATTGTAACATACAACCTTGAAACAGTGAGCTAGCGATTTCTCATGACTTTTGGTGGGGTAACGATATTCGCAAGGTTGGTAGCGGTCGGATCCAGCACATTCAGCGGTCGGATGAGGAAGGCCGAAGTTCGAGCTCAGTGGCGTGCCATAGAAACCTATGTCCAGCAGTGGACGTGAAAGGTTGATGATGATGATGATGATGTGTGTGTGTGTGCAGGTGTGGTCGTGCAGCGCGCGCTCGGTGGCCCCGCTGCGCGTGCGCTGGTGCGTGTCGCGGCACGCGCGCGCGCTGGCGGGCGGCGGCCAGCACGACGCGCAGGAGCTGCTGGCCTGGCTGCTGGACGCGCTGCACGAGGACCTCAACCGCGCCGCGCCGCCCGCCGACCCGCCGCCGAGTGTGCAGGCGGCGGCGTCAGACACGCCCGACGAGGACCGGCCCGACCAGGAGGTGGCGGCCGACGCGTGGGCGGCGCACTCGTGGCGCAACCGCTCCGTCGTCACCGAGCTGTTCCACGGGCAGCTGCGGTCGCGCGTGCGCTGCGAGGCGTGCGGCCGCGGCTCCGTGCGCTTCGACACCTTCAACATGCTGAGCCTGCCGCTGCCCGTGGACGCGCACCTGCGCTTCGAACTCACCGGTACCCACCGTCTCACACTACGTCACACTACATCATACACCTTCAACATGCTGAGCCTGCCGCTGCCCGTGGACGCGCACCTGCGCTTCGAACTCACCGGTACCCACCGTCTCACACTACGTCACACTACATCATACACCTTCAACATGCTGAGCCTGCCGCTGCCCGTGGACGCGCACCTGCGCTTCGAACTCACCGGTACCCACCGTCTCACACTACGTCACACTACATCATACACCTTCAACATGCTGAGCCTGCCGCTGCCCGTGGACGCGCACCTGCGCTTCGAACTCACCGGTACCCACCGTCTCACACTACGTCACACTACATCATACACCTTCAACATGCTGAGCCTGCCGCTGCCCGTGGACGCGCACCTGCGCTTCGAACTCACCGGTACCCACCGTCTCACACTACGTCACACTACATCATACACCTTCAACATGCTGAGCCTGCCGCTGCCCGTGGACGCGCACCTGCGCTTCGAACTCACCGGTACCCACCGTCTCACACTACGTCACACTACATCATACACCTTCAACATGCTGAGCCTGCCGCTGCCCGTGGACGCGCACCTGCGCTTCGAACTCACCGGTACCCACCGTCTCACACTACGTCACACTACATCATACACCTTCAACATGCTGAGCCTGCCGCTGCCCGTGGACGCGCACCTGCGCTTCGAACTCACCGGTACCCACCGTCTCACACTACGTCACACTACATCATACACCTTCAACATGCTGAGCCTGCCGCTGCCCGTGGACGCGCACCTGCGCTTCGAACTCACCGGTACCCACCGTCTCACACTACGTCACACTACATCATACACCTTCAACATGCTGAGCCTGCCGCTGCCCGTGGACGCGCACCTGCGCTTCGAACTCACCGGTACCCACCGTCTCACACTACGTCACACTACATCATACACCTTCAACATGCTGAGCCTGCCGCTGCCCGTGGACGCGCATCTGCGCTTCGAACTCACCGGTACCCACCGTCTCACACTACGTCACACTACATCATACACCTTCAACATGCTGAGCCTGCCGCTGCCCGTGGACGCGCATCTGCGCTTCGAACTCACCGGTACCCACCGTCTCACACTACGTCACACTACATCATACACCTTCAACATGCTGAGCCTGCCGCTGCCCGTGGACGCGCACCTGCGCTTCGAACTCACCGGTACCCACCGTCTCACACTACGTCACACTACATCATACACCTTCAACATGCTGAGCCTGCCGCTGCCCGTGGACGCGCACCTGCGCTTCGAACTCACCGGTACCCACCGTCTCACACTACGTCACACTACATCATACACCTTCAACATGCTGAGCCTGCCGCTGCCCGTGGACGCGCACCTGCGCTTCGAACTCACCGGTACCCACCGTCTCACACTACGTCACACTACATCATACACCTTCAACATGCTGAGCCTGCCGCTGCCCGTGGACGCGCACCTGCGCTTCGAACTCACCGGTACCCACCGTCTCACACTACGTCACACTACATCATACACCTTCAACATGCTGAGCCTGCCGCTGCCCGTGGACGCGCACCTGCGCTTCGAACTCACCGGTACCCACCGTCTCACACTACGTCACACTACATCATACACCTTCAACATGCTGAGCCTGCCGCTGCCCGTGGACGCGCATCTGCGCTTCGAACTCACCGGTACCCACCGTCTCACACTACGTCACACTACATCATACACCTTCAACATGCTGAGCCTGCCGCTGCCCGTGGACGCGCATCTGCGCTTCGAACTCACCGGTACCCACCGTCTCACACTACGTCACACTACATCATACACCTTCAACATGCTGAGCCTGCCGCTGCCCGTGGACGCGCACCTGCGCTTCGAACTCACCGGTACCCACCGTCTCACACTACGTCACACTACATCATACACCTTCAACATGCTGAGCCTGCCGCTGCCCGTGGACGCGCATCTGCGCTTCGAACTCACCGGTACCCACCGTCTCACACTACGTCACACTACATCATACACCTTCAACATGCTGAGCCTGCCGCTGCCCGTGGACGCGCATCTGCGCTTCGAACTCACCGGTACCCACCGTCTCACACTACGTCACACTACATCATACACCTTCAACATGCTGAGCCTGCCGCTGCCCGTGGACGCGCACCTGCGCTTCGAACTCACCGGTACCCACCGTCTCACACTACGTCACACTACATCATACACCTTCAACATGCTGAGCCTGCCGCTGCCCGTGGACGCGCATCTGCGCTTCGAACTCACCGGTACCCACCGTCTCACACTACGTCACACTACATCATACACCTTCAACATGCTGAGCCTGCCGCTGCCCGTGGACGCGCATCTGCGCTTCGAACTCACCGGTACCCACCGTCTCACACTACGTCACACTACATCATACACCTTCAACATGCTGAGCCTGCCGCTGCCCGTGGACGCGCATCTGCGCTTCGAACTCACCGGTACCCACCGTCTCACACTACGTCACACTACATCATACACCTTCAACATGCTGAGCCTGCCGCTGCCCGTGGACGCGCATCTGCGCTTCGAACTCACCGGTACCCACCGTCTCACACTACGTCACACTACATCATACACCTTCAACATGCTGAGCCTGCCGCTGCCCGTGGACGCGCATCTGCGCTTCGAACTCACCGGTACCCACCGTCTCACACTACGTCACACACCGTCAACATGCTCTGCCTGCCGCTGCACTCTTATATATTTGACAAATACTCAAATATTTAACTTATAAATGACACATTTCAACCCATTCCTCCAATTAAGAGATTTTATTTTTATAAATAATATTTTTCCATGTGTCTGTTCACAGTAATATTATTAGACGGCTCGGTGCCGGTGAAGTACGGAGTGCGGGTCAACTCGGAGGGCACATACTTGGATCTGAAGAAGAACTTGTCGGAACTGTGTGGATTGGCGCCTGAATCGTGAGTAACACTCCACATTATTATTATTATTATTCCACTTTGTATGGCCAATGGGGCCAAAAAGGTGGTCGGACGACCTAATAGTAAAGGTCGAGAAATGTCACTGACTTCAGACTGTTCTTATCAGGTCTCTGTGGAAGTCATTGGGAGAGGCCTATGTTCAGCATCATAGACATTGGCCTTTCCTATGGCACGCCACTGGCCTCGATATGTTCTCACTATGTTTAGCAGTGGACCTTTTTTTGGCTAATAAGATGAATAGAATCTGATAAATATCCGTGACTTATTAAGGATTACAGTCACTACATTCGTTAGATTTTTAAAGGTTGATAAACCTTTTAGAACAAGTCTAGACACATTATAGTGGGTATAAGTGATGCAGAATCAGTATCCAGCACATGTGTGCAGCATGCTGCTGGCGGAGGTGAGCGGCTCGGCGCTGTGCCGCGTGGCCAGCGACGGCGCGCGGCTGTGCGGCGGCGCGCGCGACCTGTACGCGTACGAGCTGCCCGCCGAGCCGCAGGACCTGCAGCCCGACGACGACGAGCCGCACGCGCACGCACACGGTGAGCACTCGCGCGCAGGGGACACGAACCACCATACTGTCTTAGGGGCCCCATACACCTACAATAATATTCAACAATCTTTTTATTGTTCAATAATATTGAACACCCCCTTTGATTCCAGATGTTCAATTAATTCTGTCAATAAAATTGATAAACTACTCTGATCAATATTTTCGTGCGAGCAACATGTCTGACGACGAAGTTTTGGCGGCAGCCACGCTGGTGATTTTGTTGAAAAGAAAAAAAAAAGAAATATATTGCGCAATATTAACTCTACACAGCGCAATAAAAAAATATTGTTCAATAAAAATTAAGCTCCCTCAATTTTTTGTTCAATCACGGTGCAATGCTTCAATACTATCCCTACACGTTCAATAATATTGTACAATCAGAATATTGTTCAATATTATTGAAGGTGTATGGGTGCGGTTAGTAGTGCGGTGGGCTATGACCTTGAAGAGGAAGCCCGTGCACAGCAGTACGACGTATATGGGGTGATGATGATGATGATGAGAGATTCTGGCAATTTGTGTAATTATAGGTTTCAGTTTAAAAGGTCGCTTGGGTATATAAATTATAGTAGAAGTGGAGATGCGTGTGATGACGGAGAACATTTTAAATAGACTATAATATCACATATATGAGTCGAGAGTTGTGGTGAACGCATCGGGTTGTATATAGGTTGATGATGAAGGTGATGATGATGATGATGACGATGAAGGCGATGACGATAATAACGATGATGACGATGATGGTGGTGATGATGATGATAAAGGTAATGTTGATGATGACGATGTGTTTGTCTACAGGATGGCGTGCAGATGCGGGCGCGTGGGCGGAGGTGAGTGTGGGCCGCGGCGGCAATACTTCCTCGCTCTGCATGCCGGCCCTCTTCTGCTTCAAGGTTAGCGCCGCACGCACGCACGCACACGTCCCACCCACCACGCACATGCAACATACACACACACACACACATACACACTCAATACATGCAAAAAATTATAAAGGAATTAAAAAAAAATGTCTCATTTTTTCTTCTATTTTGAAAGTATAGAGAATTTGGAGAATGACTAACTAAACGACTGACCAACTACGGTGTGATTAAGGTTAGCCAACCAAACAAACGTATAGCATTAAAGATAGAACATTTAATGAAATTATAAAGGTTATTTTTGGCAATTTTAAATATGTAATTAAAAATAAAATATAGTTGTAAGAGAAAAAAAAATTGCTATGAACAAAACATTAAAATTTATTTTATATTGCCCAAAAATAGATTTTTTATTTTATTTTCAAAAAGTTTCTATACATTTGATAAAAGCAATGTATAAGTTTTTTGTTTTTATAATAATCTGTTGTAATCAGCATTTGTTGTCCATATTATTATTTACTAGAATAAAACCAAACAGTTCAGCTTTCAGCATCACTATGGAATTAAAAACTTTTAATAGTGAGTTGAATGTCTATCTTAAATGTTTTGTAGAATTATTGAACATAAATACTGCCATTTAAATTCTAAACCCTGCACACTTGAAGCTAGAAGAGCATAGATATCTGTACATTCAAATGTAGACTTCATAACCTTCATAACAAAGTTGATATTTGAACAAAACACTTACAAACTGGGAGCTTTGATTGACAATTAATATCGCTGTGAATACACTAAAACAAAACACATAAACTCACTAATATTGTGTACATAAATAACACTTGTGCATATTTTTACTGTTATGAGTTCAGTGGAACTGGCATTTTTTTACCTCACAACTATGTGGGATATGGGTAAAATAATAAATTGTAGTAGAATTTAAAAATGTTATACTGTTAAAATCAAAGAAATATAAATCAGAACTGAACTAAAATTTACAATATTTCTGTGATGTTAGAGGTGTCTAATTTTTAACTTGGTATATACTTAAATGTTGATTAAACTCAAAACTTTGTAAATTAAAAATCATAAGGTTGTTTTAAATAAGCAATTTTTATGGGTGTTAAAAAACTTGAAAAATGTATGTTCCACTGAGCTTTGGTGATATGTTGTGTTCGTTCCAAGCGGTGTCCGTCTGTACAATATAACTACACAACGAGGTAAACAACACACACATGCTCACATTGTCACTTCAAACTATATTTGTTTTTTTGGGGTGATGAATTTTAGTAATAATTATATTCTATTTATCATTATAATATCCTGTTCAATAGTAGGAAATGATAATGTCTACATTACATATAGCCAAAATGGTATTTAATTTAAATTATATTTCTAAGACTGCTTATAAAGACAGTCTGTGACTTATGAAATAAAAATATTGCAAAGAGGAAAGGGGTACCATCATGATATGAAAGATATGATTTAAAAATATATCATTTTTTGCTGGGACTGCTTATCAAAATGAAGACGTGGTTTGAAGTGACAATGGCTACATCTGCAATGTTTTATTTGTTGGCAATATTCTACATTTGTTTGGTGTGTCCACTTTTTATGTAAATGCATCACACCATTGGTTGATTTTTACTTTTTGATTGATCACATTGCATTATTGTATTTTCTCATTATGAGAAGTATCATTTCATAAATGTTTTGCTATTTCAAAGATTCTCGTAATCATAAACGAAATACTTTTTTCTCTTTCTGATATCGTAGGAAGTGATTTTTTTTATAAATTAAATTTTATTAATATATAGGTACTTAAAATACTTTTTTATACACCATGGACATTCGTCTTTATAGCCAGACGTATTTTTACTCCATAGCAGTTTATGTTGCCAGCATTAATTATATACCATTTATTTTTATCATCAGTAGTGTTGGAGTTGTTTGTAAGAATGATGTCCATCTGTGTGTTTGTGCGTCACGGTCGTGTTGTTAGCGCTCGTTGTAGTGTACATACTCATGTGCTGTCTGTATATATGTATATGTAGATGTTTTGTGTGGAATCCCTTTTATTTTTACTGTGCAGTTTCGATATATTTATGAGCAATTTTAAAGGCGATAAGATTGTGTCATTGTGATACTCGTTCTGCTTAAAAATCTGTTTGTAAGATTTATTTATTTTTTCTTACTTGAAACAAATAATTGCTATGATTTTTATCGCCTTTAATTTTTTTTTTTTTCATAATTATTTCTAAAAAGATTTTTTTTGTATAATATCATAGAAAAAAAAATCGATTCCCGAACCTTTTATTGATCCCTTTATTTTTTCTTTTTATTTTGTTAAATTTGTTTGTTTTTATTTTTTTCCAGTTTATACCGCGAGCACAGAGTACATACAACAATAACGTGTGACCGTGAATTTCAGAGGTCGAGATCGGAAATTCTTATGTCCCAGAGTCCGCCGAGCACGTTCTACGGCACGAGGGGCGTGGCGGAGGGGGAGCCCCGCCCCCCGGGGGCCGCGCCCCCCGCGCAACCCGCCCACCGACACAACGGTAACAACTCGCCCACGCTGAGCGTCAAGTCCCTGACCCTGAAGCCCACCAGCCCGCGACTCGCCAAGGTCAAGTTCGGCTCCTCCCCCTCCAACATGTACAAGATGAACGAGACGAAAGACTCGCCCATGGCGGTGGGGAATATACAGTACTTGGTCGCCGTGCACAGGTCAGTTGGGGATTTCTTTAACTTATGGTATAAAAACAATAGATTGTGTTTTTTTATTTTAAGTTCTAATAGGTAGTTAACAAGATTTGACGTTTTAGTAAAAAATTCTTAAAGTTGTACTAAATTTGGTAAATACAAAGATTTTATATAACATTTTTGTTGAATTATATTTTTTTAATTTGTTTTCGTTGCAATATAATTTAAGAAGCTGAGAATTTAGCGCTGAAGAAAAATGTCGTTGGGAAACAAACTTAGATACCTAAAATTTTTTAGGAATTTCTTTGGTGTGCTAACCTGCACTAAGCCACCATGGTGTATTAAACATAAATCCCCCCAGTTATACAAATCCCGTGACTGGCATCGGGATGTATACAGGGTGTATTTAGATCGTGATAGAAAACTGAGGCAGGTAATAGCGATAGTGATTACAAACCCCCTGGCATTAAAGAAAATCCCGACAAAAAATAAATTTTTTGAGGTTTTCCATACAAACTACAATCAAAAATTTTATTTTTTGTCAGGATTCTTAATATCGCCACCGGGTTTGTGATCACCCTCGCTATTACCTGCCTCAGTATCTCAGTACCACATCAGATGCCGATGTGGTACGCGTAGAGTCCGTGCGCGAGTGCCTGAGGTCGGTTGCAGGAAGACGTGCGTGACGGAGGCGACGTTCCTGTGGTCGCGCGCGGCGCTGTTCGGCGTGCCGCTGGTGCTGCGCGTGCGCGCCGGGCTCAGCGGCCGCGACCTGTACGCCGCCGCCTGGGCGCAGGTGGCGCGCCTGCTGTCCGCGCGCCCGCCGCCGCCGCGACACAACCACGCCACCGACTGGTACGGCGGGACCACGTCACTCTTCTGGAACTGTCACTCATCAGATCTATTGTGTCTTCATCTTTTATTCAGAAGGGCTACAGTTAAACATATTGCTTTAATGGCGAAGGAAAACTATATGATGAAATTTGTACACCTAAAAATATTTTAGAAATTTCCTAGATGTGTATTCCGTCAATCAGCACTAGGCCAACGTAGTGAACTAAAGATCTTACCAATGGTAAAGGCGGCCTATGCTCACTGGAGAGAAAGAGAATATATGGGCTCGTGATAAATAGCATAAATGTAATAAGACACGTTGAGGTTGGCCGCTCGGTGACTCGTCGCCACCGTGTAGTGAGGTCGTGGTGTGGTTGCAGCGACGACAGCCTGGGCTACGAGTTCCCGTTCACGCTGCGCGTGGTGAGCGGCGGCGGCGCGTGGTGCGCCGTGTGCGAGTGGCCGGCGCTGTGCCGCGGCTGCGCGCTGCCCACCGACCACGCGCCGCTCGTCGTCGGGCCCGGTACGCGCACTAGCTCATTCATTTATTCGTCCATTCGTTCGTTCATTCATTTATTCATTCGTCCCCTCACTCGTTTATTCGTTCGTTCTTTTATTTATTTATTCATTCTTCCATTCATTCCTTCATTCGATTGAGAGTTACGCATACACATATACAACACATACATTAAATAGGATAACACGCGAACTAACCCAATCAAAAACTGCAATCTATATCTTTATGGCTCTATACATAAATATTATTCTCTATCAATATATGTATCATCCTATAAATATTAATAAAAACCTCACTGTTATACTGACTATATGATTGTAATGTGTCAGGCGGTCGGTCCCGCGCGCGTCAGAAGTCCGGCGCGGACGAGGAGTGCGAGGGCGGCGCGGAGGACGAGGGTGCTCCGCTGGCGGACGGCGCGCCCGACGGGAACTCGCCCATCGCCAAGGCCAAGCTGCACCGGCACTCCAGCACCAGGCATAGCTCGGAGGTCAGTAGTACCCGATAGTGTATCATTTGTGCCTCTTTGATAAAAATACAGTAGAAAAATTAACAAAAGTTTGGAAGAATTTCGACGGCCACGAGAACAAAACCCGGGGAGACATACATGAATGAAAGAATAAATCATCAGGAATTCTGTACTTTTTAATCATTGTCATGAATCGTCATAACCCTCTGTCTCTTTTTATTTCTCTCTTTCTTTCTCTTTCTCTCTCTCTTTCTTTTTTTTCTCTCTTGTCTTTTTCTACTTTTTACTGACTTTTTTTTCCTGATTATGAGGCTAAGTACAGAGTGTGTCCCAGGGTTGGTGCGGCGGCACGCTGCGGCGGCTGGACCTGTCGGCGCTGCGGCAGGTGATGCGGCGCACGGGGCAGCGCGTCATGCTGGCCATCGACTGGGACCCCACCGCGCTGCACCTGCGCTACCAGTCCACCCGGGAGAAGGTACCACGTCATACCATACTAATATACCGTCCGAGACTTCATACAACATCATGCAAAAATCCCTTTGGAGACATCATACAACATCATACAAATGTTCCTTCCAAAATTATAGAAGATAAAAAATAATTTGCAAAATCCAATACTTGTGACCACCATCACGTAGATACCATACTTAGATAAATGAGATTACGATACGATTGTCTGTATTTATTTGAGGATAACTTACAATTTAAAAAAAAATATGAATTTGTTGCTGGGCGACTCTTTGTTATTGGTATATGTTTCATTTACTTGCAGATAAAGCTACGTGTACAAAAAAAAAATAAAAAAGACTCAATTTCTGTGAACTAACTTCATCATTACAGTAACATGCATATTTCAATTCAAAAGGACTTCTCTATCTGAATACAGATAACTGTAAGTATGTGTACACCCGCAGGCGTTCACGGCGCACTGGTCGGTGGCGGCGAGCGCGGCGGAGGCGGCGCGCGCGGTGGACCTGGGCTCGTGCCTGCGCGCCTTCACGTCGGAGGAGCGGCTCGACGAGCGCTACCACTGCGCACACTGCCGCGCCGCGCAGCCCGCCACCAAGAACCTGCAGATCTGGCGCCTGCCGCCCGTGCTCGTCAGTACACGACATGCTCACGCACAAACACACACGCACAAATACATGCATACACAAATACTGCCAACACGCACGCACGCTGACACTCAGTGGCACTCACGCTCACGTACACACGAACAGTGCACCCACGCTCACGTACACACGGACAGGGCACCCATGCTCACGTACACACGAACAGTGCACCCATGCTCACGTACACACGAACAGTGCACCCACGCTCACGTACACACGAACAGTGCACCCACGCTCACGTACACACGGACAGGGCACCCATGCTCACGTACACACGAACAGTGCACCCATGCTCACGTACACACGAACAGTGCACCCACGCTCACGTACACACGAACAGTGCACCCATGCTCACGTACACACAAACAGTGCACCCATGCCTACGTACACACGAACAGTGCACCCATGCTCACGTACATACGAACAGTGCACCCACGCTCACGTACACACGGACAGGGCGCCCACGGTCACGAACACCAATATACAGAGATTAACTAAATATTACTAAAATAAAATGCACAAAACTTACTTGAGCATCACACTGTTAATCTACAAAACCAATATAACAACCACTTTCTTTCTTACCCGCAGATAATCCACCTGAAGCGTTTCCAGTTCGTGAACAACAAGTGGATTAAGTCGCAGAAGGTGGTGAACTTCCCGTTCCAGGACCTGGACCCCACGGCGTACCTGGCGGCCATCCCGCACGCCACCATCCGCAGACACATGCAGATACACAACATCAAGCCGCAGGTGTCGCCCTACGTCGACCCGCCCATATCCGATAGCGAATCGGATGACGAGCTGGAGAATCAGGTGAGGGGAGCTTGGCAGTCGCATTATTATGATTATCATTGTCGTCTTCGTCATCGACGTCGTCATAATCAATAGCAGCAGTAATAGCAGCAACAGCAGCAGCTCATAAGGGTTCCATTGCTGAGCACGAGCTTCCATTCTGACGGTTTAGGCCTTAGCACACCACGTTGGCCTTCTACGACTAACCTAAGAAGTTCCTAATAATTTTTAGGTGTGTAAATTTCACCACGATGTTTTTCTTCACCATTAAAGTAAGTGATAATTCACAGTGAATACACACATAACTTCGAAAAGTCAGAAATGTGTGTCTGGGGTATAAACTCACGACCATCAAATTTCTCGACGGCGTGCCTTAATTAGGCAAATGCAGTATGTTTAAATAACGTATTCATAAACATACATAACTTCGAAAAAGCTGATGATGATGATGAGAGATTCTCGACCGTGCATTTAAACCTCGAGGTTATCATTGAATAATACAGCAAAAGATAACATCAAAACTTATCTACCAGGAGAGTGCATCAGCGGCGGCGTCCCAGCGGGTGCGGCCGCGCGCGGTCCCGCGGCGGCAGCGGCTGCAGTCGGCCAGCCTCAGCAAGACGCCCGTCACCGACGACAACCTGGTCGACTTCCACCTGCACCACCTGCTGCCGCAACACGACAAGTTCGACCTCAAGTACAACCTCTACGCAGTCATCGTTAGTATACTTACCAATATACTTTTTATATTATGTGTCAATGGATAGTTTATGCTTTTAGATAAAAATTTGTCATTCAGTGTATGTGCAAAAATTTAGTTTCTGTTGTCAATACTAGTTGGTTATTATATCTTATTAGGATATGTTTGACTTTAAAATGACACGTCTTATGTTGCAATATTGTGCAAGGTAATTCACATTAAATATTGTTAAAAGGGTTATTATTACTCATGAAATTTATGCTCACTTGCCTATTAGACATTGTTTTAAAGTTTTTAGCCAATTTTTTCAGTTGATTTTTTATTTATTTTATTAAGTTTCTTATTATTTAAAATATTGTTTTAAACTCTAATTAATAAAATTTGCAAAAGAATTTCCTTCAATCAACATTAATGAAAATAGTGCCTAGACGTCTATCTTCAACAGTGGACGAATTGGAGGATATTGATGATAATGATGAAAAATAAAAGCTATGTGTTACCCCCCAGTGCCACAGCGGGCAGATGTCGGGCGGGCACTACGTGGCGTACGCGCGCAACCCGTCGGGCGCGTGGCTGTGCTACAACGACTCCATGTGCCGCGAGGTGAGCGGCGCGGCCATCGACCCCGCCAGCGCCTACCTGCTGTTCTACGAGCGGCGCGGCCTGCACGCCGACCGGTACGTGCCCGCGCCGCCGCCGCACGCGCCGCCCGACCTGCAGCTCGACGCGGACGACGCGGACCTCAAGAAAATGTGCGTGCTCGCGTGAATAGTCATGGACTGGACGATATACCGCATATATATAGTGTATTGGGACCGTGATAGGAAATTAAGGCAGGTAGGTATATGAGGTGATAAAAAACGCACTAGTAAAAAATAAAAATTATACGTTTTCCATACAAACTACATACATTTATACAGATAAGGTAATTACAAACACCATGGTATGAAAGGAAATCCTAACAAAAAAGAAAAATTGTTGACCTCTATTGCCCGCCTTAGTTTACAATCACGGTTTGAATAAACTGTGTATTATTCAAATTAATCAAATTTATTTATCCATTTCAAACAATTAATTGGGGAATCAAATTTTGTTATTGCCATATATCCATGAATGTCCTTAACATATTAAATTATTGTACATTTGTCATGAAATTTTTATGTTACAATGTTGACTGCACCCAAAGTTTGCATGTGCTGTTGCATTGGTTAAGCATTCCGTTTGTTATTTCTGAGATGCAATTGAGATGAATTCTCGTCTACTTATGAATTTATAAATGCGCCTTGTGTCTGTACTCTGTAAGTCATTGCAGCAATTGTTTTATCACTAACAATATGTTAAAAATGTTGTAAATTATAACCTAATGTATTTGTTACATTAATATAAATATTTCTGGAGACATTACGATAGAATGAGTTCAACAACTATATGAGGATAGATACTATCTTCAGCCACATACATTTAAACAAGCTACTTAATAGGCTTGGTATAGATTAGTTGTTACACATACGGCAAGCTCACATCAATATTATAGAGTTGTACATACAGACACAAGGCGCTGGTAGCAGCATGTCCAATGGTTATGTTCGTTGCTGTAATGTAGTTTTTATTTGGTGCGATGGATCGCCGGCGTCACCCGTCGCCCTGTATCGGAGACTGATGTGATGTAATACAAACATTGTGATGTGCTATATTTACTCATATTTTGTATAATTTAATCATAGATACAGAAATGTTTTGCATTACGCACTGGTGTTGTCTACTTACTAGGGCTGAGTGATGGACTGAGGCTTAAACCCTCTCAGTTGCAGAGGAGGCCCATGCCCAGTAGTGGGATATACACATGGGCTGATGATGATCATGATTGTCTACTTAGACTTTACAGACAATTTGGGTTGTCGGTCAATATTTAGAAGTTTCAGTTATTCATTTAATATAGCTACTTGTATTTATTCCATTATTTTGTATTTGAAACAACGAAATAAACAAGCAGTATGTTATTTAAGTCGCAGTGCGTGGTACAAAACGTTTCAACATAATATATGCTTTTAGCGAAGACATATTTAGAATTATGAATATTAATATAACACAGATAAGTTTATTTTTAATTATAAATTATTTTATTGTTTTAAACAGTGATTTTTATCGTGCTGAGCTCGCGGCAAGGGCTCAATTTATTTTATATTACAAGTACGCGGCCTAGGGCACAACGTAGCGTTGCTTAAATAGTGTGATCCGATAAGTATTAGTTTAAATTGTTTATATATTGATATTATTTGTACTCGGACGCACCACTTGACGATACAAATACCGTAGACAAAATTATTAACAAGAACATGTTATCTATAGTCAACAAGTAACATACAATAGTAGTATTTGAATAGAAGCAACAGTTCCTAATAAACAACATATTATATGTTAGTATGTAGTGTGGAGTGGTGCGTCTGACAGTTGGCGTGCTTACATTGCGCGCTCGAGCAGGGAACATGTTATAAAATAAGGCATTGTATATTTAATTCACGGTAAACGTGCCATCGAAATGATTTCCCATTTGTAATTATACCAAAGTCATTAATGTTTCGGTGAGGCCACTGTCGGCGTGTTGTTTTGGCAGTAAAAAATGTTTTTTACGTATCGCTGGGTTATGTGTCTGTACTTGTATTCTTGAACCAAGAGACTAAAAAATATTACCATTTATTCTTCATGAAAATATTGTTTATATTTAAGTCATCTTATGAATCAATTTGGCAGTTATTAATTATATTTAATATGTGAATTTGATTATTCTTGTGGTCTTTTTGCGTGGAGTACAAGTCAGCCGCGGCCCGGCGCCGCTTGTCGAGTACATTCAATGTACGTGTCGAGTCTACGCTTGTCACATGCCATTTGGATCACGAATCGAGTCGTGTTTAGTATGAAATTGTTATTAAGTATTTTAATATCCCTGTGCAATAAATAATTTTTGTATCCAGTGATGTGTTTCTTTTAACCCCAAGTAATATACCTAAGGGCCGGCGCTCACTGACGGCATGGCACGGCAGATTGTACTGCAGCATTCTGCGACTGCCGTGGCATCCCGCTGACGGCTGAAAGCCCAACCACTCCGGTATACTCATACCGGAAAACTGTTTGCACCGCGCGGATTCGAAATTGGTTGTGTCATTATGGTTGACTGGAATTTAGTATGAATACCACTTCTAGCTTAAAATGAAGAGAAACAAATAAGAACTGCTAATTTGACGAAAAGACAACTCTGGGTGCATAATTTGTGGAAAACAAGATCTACAAATGGTGAATTCAGCAACTTGCGAAACAGTGACATGCGAAAGTTCTATGATTATTACAGAGTGGACTATGAAAAATTAAGTGATTTGCTAAAATCGCATGTAATGAAAACCAAAACTATTCGATCGCCTATACGCCAGTGGCGCGCCACGGCATGCCGTGGAATGAAACTAGTCTTGCGACTAGTCATTCCACGACGTGCCGCGCCATCGCGTATCGAAATAAATTAACATGAATTTTGACTTCCTTGAAATAAGATTAAAAATAGCTTTACTACTAAAGAAATCCTTTACCATGCCATGCCGTCAGTGAGCGCCGGCCCAAATTACTCAAGAAACGACTTAGTTGAGAAAAATCTTCCTACGATTTAAGGAGTGCTCTGTGTCAGTACGTAAAATCTTCAAATGCCTCTAACTTGAATTGCTATGATTGTCATATTGTAGACAATAACTTACAATAAGGACAGGTATGTAGTAGGGTAGAAAGAAAAAACATTTCTGTGTACATGTGTTTATTGGCTATCGGAGAAAAGTATGTAGAAATGTCGAATTATATTTAAACACCGTCGCCCACATTCTGTGACTTGCAATAAAACAAAAATGCGGACTTTTGAATTTTTATTATTAGATTTACACTGTCATTTACAATAAATTTCCATGTAGTTGGTAGGACATAAATCAATATTGCATAACACTAAGGCTAATTGCATCAGTATTTTTGTGGATAAATTAACAAAATATATGCAATATTACAAATTCAAATAAAAATAACGCTAATATCTTACTAGGGCACGCACTTGCTGGGGCTGCGCTGCCACTACGCGCTGTTCCGAGATGGAATGTGTTCGACAATAAATACATACACAAGTGCATCACCTTAACCTAGCACAAGTTACCACTACGCCTGCAGAGTGCACCTGGCTCGGCGGCGCTGCAGACCCTAACAGATGTAGCGCTACAACAGTTCATTTTAGACAACTTGCGAAATTACAAAAAATAAATTAAAATATACAAAATCTCTATCACAATACTCGTAAGTAATTAAAGCAATTCAAATGTGAATACTCCAATGTTGCAATACGAACGAAGCGGGAACAACGACAATGTCTTTACTCTATGAGAGGCGGGCCTTCACCTACGTACTGCGAGCCACTACGTTATACCACCCTAATAATGTTACACAATTTAAAATATAATCATTCAAATGTATAGAAGTGCGGCGCGCCACTACGCCAGTCTCGCCGCGGCGCCTCGACCACTTTGTGCAGACGGCGGACTCGGCCGGCGCGCCGCCACACAGATACATCCATTGTACACACGGTATAAAATACTTAGAAAATTTACAATTCCCACCTTAAACGAGTAGTTGTCGGAAAGTTCGAGTACATGTAAATGTAATGTATAGAAACTACGGGAGTCGAGTGAGAGACGAGACGAGCCGCGACGTCACTAGAGATCAATCGAGAGTAACCGTAAGGAAATACATTAACAACATACAGTTAAAATGCAAATACCAAAGTACTTTTTATCATCTTAAACATTATTCCACGTAACTGAAAACAAATATATCAAAACAAGTACATGTTTTCCATACTGTATATTATCCATATATAATTTGACACATACACAAACGGAGCGTCGTCACGTACACGGGTATGGTTGTAGTGTGGGGTGCGGTGTCTGTCTGTCTGTATGTCTGTGTGTGCGTGCGGTGGGTGATTACGAGACGTCCTGGTCGTCCTGGTCCTGCGGCTGGTCCTTGTGGTCGGGGTCTGCGGCCTCCCCGTCGCCCTGCATGTCGGAGGTCCACAGCGTGAGGTTGTCCCGCAGCAGCTGCATGATGAGCGTGGAGTCCTTGTAGCTCTCCTCCGACAGCGTGTCCAGCTCGGCGATGGCGTCGTCGAACGCCGCCTTGGCCAGCCGGCACGCGCGGTCCGGGCTGTTCAGGATCTCGTAGTAGAACACCTGCAACCGCGTATTGTATCCATACATATCCTCACATACACAAGCCACGTCCACTTCTATATGCTATTACTCACAAACATATACTCTATCGACCTTGCACAGGTCGGTGGGAACTTGGCATAACTATGAATCATATTAGACAATAAACTTCACGATACGTAATCGCATAGTTTTCTGCCTACGCCTCAACGTGCGACATTACATTTTCAATTATACTTTATAATAAATTGCTTTATAAAAATGCCTCATTATGAATCATCAGCATCATATTCTCTGGATTTAGAAGTTCAATGTGAAAAAAAAACAAGTAATGTTCGCCCTACCGGTGGAAAAGTTTAATTGTTTTGGCTTTGGCCCAAATACCGTAATATATCTGTTTTATAACCTTAGCGTCATACCTGTAACTACGGGACGCTATCGCAACGCGTCACTTATCATAATCACACAAAGATCGTGATGATAACTAATATTATTTAAGGTTTCATCCAAAAAACTAAACGTAGTCAAGTCTACATGTGAACTTCTTTCTTTGTTATACTAATTAACTAAAAAGATTCATACTTCATTAAAAATAACAATTGCGATAGGTTTCGGAATATAAAAAGATTTTATCTTTTATCTTTTTATAATACTTTGGCATGCATGTGAATAATTTTGAAACGAATCTTGAGTGTAAAATTATGTGTTACGTGTAGACAATATTTCCCAATACAATTAACTCTTTTATCATTTTTTATTGTTTTTTTTTTTTAAATCATGTTTCTGTAATTTTATTTGTGGTGAAAAATAAAGTGTTATAAATAAATTATGTTTTCTAACGTAAATAAGTTTGGTAACAGTTCATACAGAGCACGCAATGTGTACGTAAGTGTGTACTATGTACGTAACATTTCGCCGGTGTCACGTCTGGTGCGTGAAATTCCCTGCGCCGGCATCAATGGGCCGTTTGCAATACATTCAAGCAATATTTGTAATTTGTATTCCGTTGAGGTGGGCCCGCACCGTGACTCATCCATTATTGTGGCTTTCACTTTTTATTTTGGCTATCGGCTTACAAAATACTGTGTTACGTGTCACTAATGCTAATTGGGTGTGACTTTTGGGATTGGAATGTGTCTTAGAGCCTAATATATAAATAAAATTCACAACAGATCAGGGCAGTCGATAATATTTAAAATAATCATACCGACTGCCCTGGTCTGTTGAGCAAGATATGTATAAATGTACCGCGAAGAGTCCCTCGTTACCGTAGCCCATTATTGTAAGCCCCACGTGCCCGAACCAACCTCGGTTTACATTCGCCTATAGCTAGATTATCATACAAATACAACGAAATATCAGCCAACTCTCTGGACATAGATGTATTCAATAACACCTTACCGAAATTCAAACGACTTATTTCAAATACACTAGTTGATGATCTAAGTGTTGACGCCTCATCATTTTATGTACTGTAAATAGTCTTATAATTTTAATTTCACTTTGGTACTATTTCGTTGTTTAACTTTAGTAGCATTTAATTTTATTTAAATTTAAGTTATTTTGATTAATAATTATTTGATTTCATTTGTTTCTCTATCATCTTTTTGCTATCATTTTGTTAAAATGTTATGTTTTGTTGTGATTTTGAGTTTATGTTGTATGTTCTTTTTTTTATATAAAATTTTATATCTGATTATATTTCCTGTAAATTGTGCAAACTGTGTCGTTCTATTATAAGATGCACAAAGTTTTAATATGTTAGTTTAAGCATGTCATATGTAATCTTAGTTTGGAGACCTATTTTAATAAAATAAAAAAAATAAATTACATATTTTGCCGGTCAAACGTCATTATTCTTAAAGGAAAGAATACTGTACTGTGAATATGCTTATGGCAATATATAAAGATGTAAGCGAGTCCATAGCATACTTAAGCCTATGTAGTACCCATTGCTAGAATTAGCCCTTAATTCGACCGACCTTATATGTTTTTATTTGTGTGATCATCTTAATCTTTCTTATTGAGCTTGTGAGGAATACTAGAAAAAATCTGTTTATTTCAAAATACTAAAAGCCCTACGTCTATTACAACGGGTATTATCAAGGAAAATGATACTTTAACGAGAATTATACCGCACGAATTCGACGGGTTACAGTTTCCTCCTTACACAAACATTCCTTCACCATTAAAGTATTCTTAGTATCTATCTCCGACCCATGGCATGTTCCCCACATATCGACATTTGCACCCACAAGTATAGTACTATTACGTCGCGCATATCAAATCCATTGACAAACCCGGCGAGTGCGCTTTCTTCTCGCGGTGACATCACGCGGCTGAGTCATGTGCGAGTTACACACGCCGATACATTTCGAGCAAACGTTTTCCCTCTAGAGTTGGGAGGCCACGCGTTCTCGGAACATGGCGCGAGACATACTAATCGACAGATAATGACAACGTCGGTGTCGCGTCACTTAAGATTAGTTGCCGAATATTGAGACGAAAAATTTGGGGTCGGTGACAAAATATCTCACATAGAAGAGACCTTTAATAAGGAGTTTACTTTCGAAAAAGAGATTTTGTGTGTGGACCTTTACTATTCTTATTCAAAACCATATGTAAAAAACACTACAAGTATTGAAAAATAGAATTACATAGGACGAATGACGCGATAGTCTCTGGCGCGGGGATTCCCACAAAACCACAAACGGATTCATATGCGTCAGGCGATATTTTCCGATGCGGAAATTTAACATTATAAACAATAACGCAACATAACAATTACTAACAACAACAAATATGGTTGTTGACGAATTATACCCATTTGAGTTAAAAAGTTAATTAAAAGAAGAAAGACTGATTATTTACGCAATTAAATTTCCTCATTTGTGCAATAAAAATAGACGGGTTTTATTGATGAATTACCTTAGGGTACCCGTCTTACCCCACCTTCCCCTAAAGTCGGTTGGTAGTGATAGCGCAATGTACAGTGTAGTATACTTAAACATCGTTAATGTGAAACTCATTGCGTTACTGTGGCGTCGGGTCGCGGTGACTCACGAACCGGCGCGAAATATGCCCACCGACGACGGCTGTATTACTTTCAACGGTCAAGTAGGAAGTAATATGCTCCTAACACACGTCACGTCTGTATTGCTCTATAAAGGTCTTTACTACGTTGACAGTTTTAAGCACAGAATATGGAAGGGTACATAGTTTGACTTGATGCTTCTACGGTGGATTATATAACGGAATCTTATACTCTTCCGAAATATCCTTTTGACTGACCTATTTCTGCCACAGACAAAACTGTCCTCGTGACTTTTTAGTGAGAGGGTACAGCTGTACTCGTGAAATATATATATTCATCGTTATTTTTCTTTTATAGTAAAATAAAAGTACACTCCCAATCGCCCGCGAGTGGTGCTATAAAAACAACGTTATCTGTCATTTGCGTTTAGTATTTACTACCTTCTAATTCTCTAATCTGTGTGCTCGTTTATGAATTACTCTGGTTGTTATCGACCGCTTATCTCACGTCCGATTGTATTATCTTAATCTGTGGCGTGCGTAAACAAAAACTTAATCTATAATAAACATATTCTTGCCATAAAATGTTCTACTACTACAACTTATAATGTGGTAAATTTTAGCCACCGATTGTTATTGGCGTCAAAATTCCTGTTGAATTCGTACACAGTCATGTCTTACTTCTTGCACAAAAGCAAATTTCATTTAAAAAAGTTAACAATGAAACAATTTACGAAATTGGTTAAAAAAGAGACAAAAAACCTGTCTATCCCTTTCTTACGCACTTACTTTAGTGGCGGTTACGTCATTGTGACTGTTTTACGTCCTTAACTGTTTAGAAATTCCCGTAACTAAACTTTAAGCATTTCAATTTAAATAACTTAAAATGTTTCGAATATTCTTGTTCGTCTAGCTGATTTGAGGACATTTCGAAGTCTTGCTAAAAAATCATTTTTTAGCAATTCACACGATATATCGCCCTTAATCCCAAAAACCCAGAATACAAAAGAAAACCAAGCGACCACGTTAATAATGCGGGCAAACAATATTTGCGCATTGTAATTGTACATGAAATTATCGCACACGTCATGCAAAATATTGATTTTCACAATTAACGCCCCTGTGTGCGCGGTCATTACAACCTCACTAATAATAAAACGTAGTCAAGTGTCACCGTATGCGTGGTTAAATTGTTTCGTCAAATCTATTGTAGGTACCAATAGCTATTTTGAAAGATTGACTTTAGTGGAGTAGGGCGGTACTATCTTCTACACAATTATGTTTTTAATTTCGGTATGCACAGAAAGGGTAACGGATGTCTTTATGTTAAGAGGAAATCGCCAGCTTAAATATTCCATAATGGTGAGGAAACTTCAGTGAGATACAGAGGTATCTCTAGCAAGAGATGCATCAGTGTAACAAAAAAGCTCATGTCTCCATCTGATTAGCACTAGGTCTAATTTCGGTAGCTTTATCAAGACTTGAGGTATATGATATGTATGTGTGTGTATAATGTGTGGTGTATGGTAATGGCGGCAGTTCGGTCATGGCGATGTCGGAGGCTGCCTTGTATTATTTGTGTGCTGTGTATAATGTGGTGTATACTGACTGAGAAGTTGAGCGCGAGTCCGAGGCGGATGGGATGCGTGGGCGGCAGTTCGGTCATGGCGATGTCGGAGGCTGCCTTGTACGCCACCAGCGAGTTCTCGGCAGCCTCCTTGCGGTCGTTGCCCGTCGCGAACTCCGCCAGGTACCGGTGGTAGTCACCCTGCAACATACACGCACGAGATGCACTACACCACACTTGTACACCTTTACACCTGGACATCTTCAACAGCTTCTTCTAAGTACACCAACAGCCCTGTACGTCCCACTGCTGAGCATGAACTCCTCGACCATCGAGAGGGTTAGGGCCATGGTCCACCACGCTGGCCTAGTGCAGTGGGTAAGTGTTTCGATGTAAATAGTGGAACTCACAAATGCAGATTATCACATGATCCTAGCAGTTTGATATAATAACCAATATTGAAATTACAAATATGCGCTTTGGACTCGAACCCGCGCCAGTTGAACCAGCCAAATTATAAATTAGCTTCAGCATTAGAATTTGCGACAAGATTGAATGGAAGAGGTGACCTTTATTTAGTAAAGGCAATGTAAATTACATCTGTCATTACTGTCAGACACATGTTTCTTCGAAACAGTCGCTGATCACTCATATATTTAGTATAACAATAAAATATCATCGCTTCTATGGCGTTTAACCTTTCCCATTTTGCAATATAGATGACTATCAGCCATCCTGATAGATTTATTTGTAGCAAATTACAGCAAAGGCAAACTCGTATTTACATGTGGCCAGGTAAAAAGCCGGCGATTTACTGCCGGTACAAACCAGATAATCTTGTTTCTGGCTAAATACCGATAGCTACAAAAACTATACTAAAACTAGACCCGACACAAAGAAACGCTGTATTATGGACTGAAAATGTCCGTTAGTTGCGACCGTTCTTAATTGGCGGAATCCATTCAAATGCATGATCATATCATAAAAGATGTCATAAATATTAAAAACCCTGAATTTGACTTGTAAAAGCTATAAATTATTTATGAATATCAACTTTCACCAAACGAATAGTCTGAAAGTAAAATTGAATTCTCGAAACACTCGGTCGAAACTCTTGGTTCGTATCATGAATATACATACTTCCACATTCCAAGGTAAGACAAAAAGTATGTAACTAAGCATGTCAAACTACTTTGTTTTTTTTTTCGCGACTACGAAGTCATTGCGTCTATTCTTTTATACTGGCCGTGACGTAATAACAGCTGATATAAAGTGCGATGTATTCCTGTGTGGTAAGAAACCGTTACAGTAATCCCTGTGTGTGAGTGTATTACCTTCATTTTGTAGTAGAAGACTTTGGACTCTCCGGTCTGTGAGCTGGGGATGAGGTGTTTGTCGAGCACGCCGAGGATGTCGGAGCAGATGTCGCGCAGCTCCTTCTCCACCTGGCTGCGGTACGCCCTGATCATGTTCAGTTTGTCCTCGGCGCCCTGCAACACGTACACACATCATTGAACACAACGCAGTAACTACATCAAGTAATGATATTTGAACACACATATTTTATTGGGGGAGGCCTATGTCTGGCTGAGGACCTCAATTGGCTGATGATGACGATGATATTTTCCTTGCATCATCATCAGATAAAAGACATCGGCTTTATGTCAGAGGCCTTCTCATAAAATTACAGAGCGTTCTGTCAGAAGCTTCATGTGTGTCTAACTGCTTACTTGCATATCTTTATTAAAAAAATAAATATTGAACTGTATAAATTAATCCCAAAAAAAGATACAAATATTAATTGAGAGATGTTACTTAGTCACAACTTACAAAATTAATTAACAACATCATTTGTTTATTCTCAACCTAACATTTATTTATACAGCAGCATTTTATCCTCCACTACTGTATATAGAACTCTTGTTTTGTGCAAACTGCTATTCGTATCCTCGTATTCCTCACATGAGGTATAAAACCTCTCCAGTGACCCAATCAAGTGTGTCGCGTTCCAGTTCTGAACAAATAGGCCAACAGGTTTTCCGCACCTATCCCCATTATATCATCCACGACATGTCTCTAACTTGGTATGATGATATAGTAGGTCATTATTTTTCCTGACACCATTCTCAGATCAAGTACAAGTTTCGATGCAAGGAGGTCCGATTTCCCGATATAAACCTCATTTGTGGTAATGACGTTTCGACTAACAGAACAAACTGCATGTTGGTAACAGGCGACGACCGTTTCCGCCATCCGCGTTATCACGGTTTAGCTGTGAGTATACGAGATTACGCGCGTATCGTTTCCGGTTAGACGCACCGCGACAGATATCCAGCGCTTAGTTAATGACATTGAACTTTACGAGCTCGCATTTCTCTTGACGACTCCGCTTTTACACACTTTTATCGCACTTTAACACTTTTTAGCAGATAAGCCCATTTCAATATTCGTGACGAAGGCGACAATTCATTTTGTTTTATGATTGACATTTCTGCTATAAGTTTCAATCACTACCATTTTATGTGTAGTTTATATATCATTAAAATACTGTGAAGGACCACCGACTTTTTTACATATTTAGGATAAAAAGGTACCTCCTTCATATCAAACGTATTTCATTTGAGGAAAAGGGTAACATTAGATAAGATCACCACAATTCATACATTGTGTTCGGTATCAGTGCGATTGCGTCACACGCACAACTACGTAGTATTTACACAATTATTTCATGCTTTTAACAATAACTGTTTTTCATTCTTCGTCTTCTTCATCAACCCATATACGCCCACTGCTGAGCACGGGTCTCCTCAACCATTGAGAGGGTTTAGGCCATAGTCCACCACGCTGGCCTAGTGCGGGTTGGCTGACTACACACCTAAGAAATTCCTAAGAACTCTTAGGTGTGCAGGTTTTATCACGATGTTTTCCTTCACCGTTAAAGCAAGTGATCATTCAATGTGAATACACACATAACTTCGAAAAGTCAGAGGTGTGTGCCTGGGGTTCGAACCCGCGACCGTCGAGATCCTCCACCGCGCGCCCAAACCTCGAGGCCATCACTGCTTTTTTGTTTTTCATTGTATTGTCATAATCATGAGTGTGGGTTCATAGTTATGTGAATAGGATGCAATTGGCTATTTCCAACCGGAATCCATGTGAGACATCCACAGATGATGTTACAAAACCGCGTCCAGACGCCTCGAGCCGAAACCGCAAACAGCGGGCCACAGACCCCTTCATTAATCGCCATTTAGACACGCAATAAGGTCACACGGGTCGATCGTATTCGCGCAAACCCCCGTGTCCTCGGTTTGGTGGAAAAAATGTATTTTTACCTTCAAAAGTAGGTTATGGTGGTGTTATCGGGGGTGTGAACGGACCGAGGGCCGCCTTGTAACCTTCGGCTGAACATGCGAACACAGCCTTCGCGATAGAAAGATTCCCCCAACACGTTAGCTGGATAATTTATGTTATTGTAAAGGTAAACTGTCGTATTACGATAAGCGGTTATCTTCGCGTAACATCACTTCTAAGGTGCATTACCTGTTTTTAAAATAAACTTGGATTAAACTACCCAGCTTTGAAAGCAGCTCCTTCAATTAGATAGAGCTGATATTTTACGACATGTTTTAGTAAAACCTGCTTAGATATGAGAATTTATGCATAATATGTGAATATGGGTGAAATCCTTGCACTGACATTAAGGCGAATCGCACATAAAATGTTTACGAGACCAAAAAGTCTCTCGGAATATTCTGACACGATCTACGGAATAGTCCTAAACTTAATTTAATTTAATTTAAAAAAGCTCAAAAGTTGTTAAATACTTACTTGCCTCGTTGAGAAACGAACAATACATTGGCTTTTTTATTTCTATTTCGAGTGGGAGTGAAGATGTCATAAGCCGTTGGATAAGAGCATATCCAACAGGTCACACTAGAAAATCACACTGGTTGGAGGCTTATGAAGACTTTTGAATATAAATAATAAATAAATAAATACACCCAACAGTCACATACATAGTCCTGACCCCACACTAAGATACGAGTCTTGTGTCGTGGGTATCAGAAACTACGAGAGACTTTTTTGGCCTCACAAACACCCAGACCCGGAACAAATATTTGTGGATCGCACAAACATTTGTCTCGGTGCGGGGATCGAACCCGCGGCCGCTCGTTTCGCAAGCTGGTGTCTAGCCAACTGCGCCACGGGGCTGTCAAACAGCTTTTGGTATATAAAATTGGCGAATTTATTTAGAATGTTCAGGCAAACGTCCAATACTAAATATTGAAATAGCTCCGCAATTAACTTGAAAGTAGTCGATACTTCACCGACCTTTCAAAGTAGTTTGAAAGACGGGTAAATAGTCGAATACGAGGTTTATTATGCTTTCTATTGTCTCAAATAACGAATGAAACTCGATTAATATGGTTGTTGTAACGCAGAAGTATTCTTTGCGATAATGATACTACTCGATTAGGACCATAATATCGGAACGATATCCTAAGGGAAGATTCTATTAGAAAATAATGCAGATACAAGTTTCCATTTTATGTTTTAGGTATTAGCTTCTTCTCACAACTAAGCTTCTATGGAATGAATTTATAACATCACGTACAAAAGTTATAGATAATACAATTATCCAAATTTTAAATAGATACGTTTTCGACAATACAAAACTAAAATTGACTTTTTAAGGGTTTAGTAGTTACATTTATTTATTATTCATGTATCCATGTTATCGTGTGCCAGGAAAACATATATGTATACAATACTAGACGCTTATATAGTTCCGAGCGTATCGCGGGCCATATGTATATAAATCATTTAGGTATGAGTATAAACGCTCGCCTACTTGTGCACTGAAGCTTAAAGTTGCCCGACCGACAGTCAGTTCAAAAAGTCTATAAAACTACGCTTTTTAACCATTTTTTGCTTTTTAATGTTGACATTACTGTTACTTTATAGTTTATAAAACCGTTGGTATGAATTTTAATAAAAATTTATGTAGCCCTTCTTAACGCGGTATTTTTTTTATGAAATTAAATAAAGTTTTTGCTTTTATTTCTTCAAGTTTATTTTGATTATTATACAGTTTTATAAATATGATAAAATTCAAGTTACCATGACTTGGTTGCGAGCGCCGCAGAAGTTAATTATTTCAGTGTTAGTAGTAGCATAAATACCAAACTCAAACATTCAACATTTTATTCTTCCAGATCTTTTATCACATTACAGAAACCTCCCAATATCATGTCAAGCTTCAGAAATGGCGCGCAGTTTTTAGCATGATTATTAATAGTTTATTACATCGAAATCAGTTTCCTGCCACTCTATCAATTTGCACGTGCCGATTACTTCAGAATCAATTCAAACCCGTAAACGCGATTCCAATAAAACTCTACTGGCAATAAAAAAGGGATACCGGAACCCCGAAAAAGCTTCAATAAAGCGAATATATTGAGGTTTGAATTGTTATTCTCTCGCCTGTGTGCACCATTAGCGAAAATATCCAAACATTTTTCCGTACATGAACATGAACAGTGCAAGTTGCGAGCACGGCGCGGCGTAAAGAAAACGCCTAACGAGACGCGACAGCCTCTCCGACAGTCTCCATAATTATACCCGTCAGCTTAATTGCTTGTTCACGCTTTACTTCAAGAACGCCACACGACCAAACTACGCTTCATTGCGTTTCCATATTTTCTTAATTATCTTAATTTGTGTTCATTGTATTGTTATGCATTTCAGCGAAGGTTGGTGTTATGTTTTTTGAATAGTTTTTGTGATATGTTTGCCTGAGTTGGCGCAGAGCTGTGCCGGGAGCCTGTTGATAGCGCGCCGCTGGCGGATCAATAACGCAGACAGTCTACCCGCGCTGACCTTTCAACGCACCGCCATACAGCTACATCACAATGCTGCTCTGTCCGCGCAACAAAGCCATGCTTTGTGCAAACAAACCTATGGAGAAAAAAAACTGCGTCTTTTTTCAGCTCATCCACGCCCTCAATTTGCGGTTTTTGCTTTTTTCATGCTCGCGTAAATTAGAATACGTACGTAGTTATTATCGCAATTTTTTATATTCCGGTTTTGTTTTATAGTCTTTTGTGCGATTGAACTTATGACCTTATGTTTTCCGTTCGAAAGTTTCACGCCAATGAGGTGGAGATGGCGTAATATTAATGTGGAGGAGTGACAAGACATGATGGCAACGAATAAAGGTGTTGGGGCGGTTACTATGCTGGCGGTGGGCGCGCGCCCCAGCCGCCGCTCCCTATCGACCGTGTGATGTCGGCTACCACTAGCTAGTACTCCCGAGAGGAGTTGACGTCAGACAGCCGGCCGGTCGTAAAATCAATAAGCAACTCTGCTGCAACACACAAACGTGTACGGGCGCCACATAGTCTCGTAAGATTCGCAACATTGGCTGACCCACTTCTTTTTAACAACCTAGTTGGTCTTACTGTAAAGAACTTTTTTAACGGTCACAATTTTGACCAACAATTGCAACGAAATAATATTCTAAGATTAAATCTTGGCACAGTTACTATCTCCACAGATTTTTATTACTCTTTTAGTTCGATAATTTGCTAGAAATTTTGTTTTACCGCAACCTCAATTTACTATAGCGTTAAAATAATAATAAAATTGATGTGTACAATAATGATAGACGTTTCGAGGCACGCGACACATGACGTGAAATAAATACGAAATACTGTAGCAAACTAGTAAAGTAGCGAACTTGGGAACAAATAACGATCGAAGTTGGCAATTGTTCTCAACACGCTACTTTGCACAAAGCCGTCAGAACATGGTCAAATACTAATGAGTTAGCGGGTTGGCGGCTGGGGATCTTCAACAAAAGGCCTCGAGCATATACAATATTGAACATTGAAAATGTACAATTAAAATAGCGTTAGTAAAAGCGTACAAGAATGACGTGTATACGCCATCCCCGAAGGGGCAAACCGACGTATATTCCGCTATTCCCACGTGATACGATGTGAGGCTAATTCCATTTGCCGGTCATTTATCTAGACTGTGAAAATTTCTTAACGGAATAATCCAATATCCTTCCGACTCGGGATTACAACCAGAGGGATCTAAAAGGGACTTAATTTTTGCGGATCTAACAGGATTGTATAAAGACTATATTTCAGTGCGTATTTCAACACATAATAAGGCCCGAGAGTTATGAGCAAATATGTGACCAAAAAAACGGATAATTCTAAGAAGCACCAACATATTAACTAAGTCATGCCTTTTATGCTTCACAAAATCCGTTATTCCATTAGTGGAGAGGATATAAACTAGTCTCTTGTGGTCCAAACACGCGAGGTCCTGGGGTATTTTCCCACGTAAATAGCGCATCTCCGGCTAAAAATCCACACGGCCACTAATGCGCATTGAGCCGGCAGTGACCACTGCGTAGATACACCGGCCCATTAAGTAATTTTACAATTTCACAGAGCAAATTGTTTGTCCATGCTTTCGACTCCAGTGTGAGCTATAAGCGACGCAAGTAGGGAAGCTAATACTCTAAACAAGCGGAAAAAACTGACTTCACAGCATAGACTTGGTGCTAATTGTGGTATGTAATTTAACGGTAAAAAACGTCTTTACAAAAATAACTTGGTATTTTTAAAGCTTACAACTGTTCTAGGTCAACCTTATAGGCTTCCGGTAATGTCTACTAATTGCAGTGAACGCACAATTAAAACTTGAATATTGGTTTTCAAGTCGAAAAAGTAATACCTTAGTTATGAATATTTTCAAAGTTTAAATCGTAACTTTAAACCGGCTCTAAAATAGACTATCTCTTATTATATTAGCTCTTCATTTAAGTGATTACCAAATTGATCAACGGTGGCGCACTAAGTTATCTCCATGAGTAACATAGCGTCGGCTATCTACATTATTGAGGTGGTGATCTCACTGCATTCCAAAACTTCGTCAATTCACCGCGTTCCGCATTAAATCGATCAATATTTGAAAACATTTACCGAGATTGCTTTAGAAAGGTGGTTTGTGAGCGAGTCCGCAGTAAACTATTGAACTTTTCACTGTTAGACAAAGACCTTTCACTCGCGCGAAATTTATGCACGGGCGACATTTTATCGTGCCACGTGTTCATATTTTATTTGCTACACATGCATCAGCGTTTCTTATGAATTCAATACTTGGCAAATAGAAACTAGAGAGGACGGTGTTAAGTAGATAAACCACAAGTGTATCAAATGAATTCCTTTAATTGTTGCTAAAAGCGCTGCGATTAACAATGTGTGGAGATTTATTAGTAGGTATACAAAAACATCAATTTTAAAAGCAACATCGTTAATACACGAGAAGCCTAAAATTCCACGAAAAGTATCGGCAGCAAAATGATTCTGAGAAGGCTCAAGCAGATTTATTTCCGCGAAGATATTAATTATGGAAATGGGGTACCTATGATCCTAAAGTCAGTAATTTAAAAAAAAATACAGGACACAAAGCGTTACAACTGGTGCAGGCGACATCCACGATAACAAAACAACATACGCAGTTGCAGTTGATGAGCAAATTGATAGGTACGAGAGTGACAAACAAGGATGTGTGTAGTGCTAGAATGACAGCATGTCGTAGGTGCCGCCACGTGAGACATGCAAGGGTATTTTAGATGATTTTCTTACATGTCGGACTAACGTTAAGAGAATTGGAATGCTCGTTTTAAACGAAAACCAGCATCAGTCTTTCAACATTTTCATAATTAGTTCTTACAAAATGTGATTAATGAAAGGTTTTGAATACATAAATAATTTGCATGAAAAATCAATCGTCACCATCAAAATATAGGTCTTTTCTAATCGCATATTCTAAACATGTTTTTATTATATTCAAGCTTATAGTCAAGCTCAAGCTTCGATGGTTATTATAAAACCTAAATACTAATTAGGCTTCTGAACTCAATTTGAAAGCGTCTCAAGAATTTTATTCATCCACAGGGTCGTAATAAATCGGGGGGAGGCGTACGTCATTGCCCACATTGTTCGAGTGAGGCTGTCGAAGAGTCGCGCCCTTGCCAGTTCTTTCACGCAACACCACAGCCGTGAGCCCCCGCGCCGGACCAACTTCGTTCAATAGAATAATAACACAAGTTCGCTATACAATGCTTAGCGCAAGTTCCTTTACAAATCGCTTATACTACAGAAAATATGTTCAAATAGCTTTTCCGTAACAGTTATCCCATTTGTCTATTGACGGCGTACTAAAATATGGTCTGAAATGTATCTATGACAAATAACTATGTCTTAAGCATGATAACGACATAGGCATAAGACCGCAAAAAGTTGGACTTCCCAAGATTATGTATAATGTATAAGACATCACGTTTCGGAACTTGAATTACGCATCTAATATCAGCAAATATAAATTTGGTATTTTTTATTGCAATGATTGGTATTCTTTTATACCCATTCATACAAAATTATACGAATCTAATTCACCTCGCGAGTTCTGGCCAATTACAATTTTACGAGTTCTGTTTACGCTTTCGGAATAATCAGCGCAACACAAGCTTTTATCTAATTCGGTGCTCGGCGAATAATTTTGTTTGTCCCCATTCTAGTTATTCGATTTGCGTGTTTGTTTTACCGTTTCGTCATCGAGTTTTGTTTCACGTATCGATTGGTGGCACCGACGCTTCTCAAACACTGCGCGCAATGCCAATGGCGGATAATGAATGAAAAATATGCATAAAATTTAATTTCCACGTGCTCCGTTAGTCACTAAAATGATACGCCAGCAATTTTGATTCGATTGATTAACAAAATGACTCAAACATTGCACAGTCTAGCCTGATTTACAATTCAGTATTTGAACTCCTAAATATTCAATCAACTTCACCATGGCAATTTCTAATGTATAAAGGTATAGTCAATAAGGTAGCACGTGTTGAACAATGCAGTCTCCAGTATAGGGGAATCAATATCAAATAGCATTGACGAGTCACGGCAGGCCTAGTACAATGTGGTACATGTACCTTTACTGGAACAGCCCTCATACACGATAAGAATCGTTGCGAGCAATTTAAAAGTTAATGAGCGGCTTTCATGTCTAGTTGAGCGGTCGATTTGCCACCACGTATTGTCAAAGTCACGTTAGGATGTTATCACAAGTGTTGCGGTATGCAGTTGCAATTTTATTCAACTTCAGGCTACTTCCGCACTTAAACGTAAGAGAAAGATATGAGATTGGCATTATGCGGAAATTCATAGATCTATTTAGTTGCAGTATAAATAGGACATTTAAAATAACGCAATTACACACTGCAATCGTTTGT
This sequence comes from Cephonodes hylas, assembly GCA_030295005.1. Classification (NCBI taxonomy): domain Eukaryota; kingdom Metazoa; phylum Arthropoda; class Insecta; order Lepidoptera; family Sphingidae; genus Cephonodes; species Cephonodes hylas. Next base: position 10,475,791 of record AP025380.1, on the reverse strand, counting down.
GATAATGACTCACTCCCATTCACATGAATAATACACATTGAATCACGTAAATGGGCTATTTAAAGTAAGGAAAAGAGACATGCCAAATCTGAGACGCAATTAAGCTATTCCATTTGGCAGCAGACTACGTATGCGTTACGTATCCAAGAATGCACCGCATCCGAGGCAAATAGCGTGGGGCGTGTCCAGCAACTCCCGACGATCGATATTTCAATAAAACATTGTCTACGAGATTTGCAAGCAGGGAAATGCGTGGAGCTGTCGGCATCGCCCGGCTGTAGTCAGTGTGGCGTAAGCCTTAGATTTACAACTGTCGCACGACTCCTGCCGACTGCATATTTATTTTCGCAGCCAAGTCAGACTCACAATGCATACCCTGGCCCTTGCAATATGCGTGCACACACCAGATGCGTCACCATATTCAAAATAATACAACTGCCATGTTGGATAGTGCGTTTTTAAGCCGTCCGCCGGATCGTACGCTATATGAAATAATTAGGCGTGAGTCACTTTCCTCATTAAACCGCCTGTTAGTAGTCGCGCCACTATACAGTTTTTGTCGTACAATGTCGCGAAGTCGAAAAAACGTTATCTCTGTAACGGCGCTTTTCTACGTATTTGGGTTCTTCCTCACGACTGCTTACCAGACTTTCTACTGTTCTGTTGCATGAGAAACGCAATACAGCAGTTATTTTTTTAATTTGCTCATAGAAAAATAATTACGGAAATTGGGTAAATAGTTTTACACATTCCAAATCGAAGGGTCAGCACTTAAAGTTATCTTAATGGCTTTTCCTGATATCATGTTTCTGTACGTTAGACCTCAATTTTACTTTTACGAGCTTAGATATTTTAATGTCACACGTGTAAGCTAAGCGAAATTGTGCGAGACAGTAAGTCATGCATTTCCGGCAAAGTGTGCTCGCACAGCAGTCGCCGCATCCAATTATTTCCATTTGCAACGTTATATAACCGTCAAACCGAGTCCATATCTCGGCGTACATTTCGCGCAATAGATTTGAGCGTTCGGTACACAAGTGTACGCGCTCGCCGTCCGGATTATCGATCGCGTAACATCTCGCGCCGGTGACAGCCCTGCCCGTCACAGACCCGTAATTTCTCCAGATGAAATTGTTGGCTCGGTTTTACCGCTACAAGTCGCTTTTTTAAGACCCTTGTCCTTAGTCGCCGTACCACGTGCTGCTAATATGCGGTCGATGTTATCGGATGGCGCTCGTAAAAACCTGTAGTTGCGCATTTTTTCCGCACAACTCCCCTTTTATCCTCGTAAAAACTACAGCGTAAAATTCTTTATAGATACCTTGGCGCCTCCTCGCGTACTTTTCCTTGTGTTACGCAAGTCGATGGGTAGTTCCCATTTCTTACGGCTTTTCACGTATGTTTTAGTCTCCGCGGTGCTAAAAATCCGATGGGACCTGTCGGTTTTAAGTGCAACGGGTACTCACTTTTGTTTCTTCTTTCTGTTCGATTGAGGAAATAATCCTCCAGGAGGCGCGGCGGGCTCCTATGACGTTCTTGTAGGCGACCGACAGCAGGTTCCTCTCCTCCACTGTGAGTTCATTGTCGGACACGTTGCGCGACGCCACGTTCTTCATCGCCTCCACCATTTCTGGAACGGGGAATATATTTGTATGACAATTTGCCGATAATTTACGATGTTGGAACGACATGTGCTATGGGATTAAAAAGACCAACAAAATGTGTCCTGCGCGGTTTTATTGTAATATTTACTTTATTGAACCGGTATTTCAAGTAAACGCATCGACAATTTACGAGATCACACTGTAGCACCTGATTAAACACACCTTGCATTTTCCTTGCAACTGCTTAATGAGCGTGTTCATTGATCCTTGCGTTAGAATCCGATATTCGAGGCTATGTTAATATTCTCTTGAAACAACCAATGATTCATGCATTATACAAAACCCACACCCATTCTCTTATTCATTTTATCATTCTATCTAGGACAAGACATGCAATCTTCTCTATATCACATTAAAATAATTTGAATAATTCCTATTCAATGGAATTTTATCTACATGGAATAATATGAAAAATGTATATTAGACATCCACCCAGATAAAACTATGATAATCTAGCCAACAGATAGGTCTATTTGGCCAATACTTGACCATAAAAGGAATATTACATAAGGAATGTGTTTAGACCCCTAGTGAGAGACAAAACAGTTCATTATCATACACACAGTAACCAGATGATGTCCTTGATTAAATTTTAGTTCTAGAAACTGGATAAATTAACATAATGTGGTGAAAATTTAAATCACATGAGACATGTTTAGTGTTTCATAGAAAATGAGCAGAATCCAGTAATATGGAATTTAAATCTAGTTATTGATTTATTCATTGTTGTAATTTTAGAAAAGTGAATGAGATAAAAGCCATATTTTATATAGTAGCTTTATTTTTATGTAATACTTAGAGCAAAACTTACAAAGTCATAGTAAGTCTTTCTCAATTGATTATTTAGAGAAGGCTTGCATGGATGACATCATAATGATTAAATTAGAACCATTTGTAAGGGGCAAGGCCTTATTTTTACAACAGTATGGACTACACAGAATTGGGGTGTAATAAAATTCATTATAACATACAATTATGTATCCATTGTCAGGTGAGTTCAGTTATATGACAATTTATTAAATTTTACCAAGAAATAGTCCACATCAAACAGATGATGTAACACAGAATTAAAAGCTACATAGTTACATAGGCACTATCTGTTCAGGTATAATATCTGCAATAGAAATAGCACAAAATAGTAAATAGTTAGTTTTTCCGCTATAAGATGAAAAAATAGATTAAAAATTATGTAACCAGACCACATGGTAAAATAGAGCTATGATTATCAAAAAGCATAGTTTGCAATTTGTTAGTAAATGTGATGTGAGACAGAAACTCGAATGATTCTAAAAACCTAAGCACATGGCAAGTTATTGATTTGTGTCAGCTATTTTAGACAATTTGATGAGTGAAAAATCAATTGTTATTCAAATATTTAACATTCAATGCCACCAGACATGCCACAAAAACTCATTCAAGACAATTTTCTTGCAACTGTGCCCTAATTTTTAACATTTTTTGCTTGGTAACTTAGTCATCAACTTACAGGTCTCTAAATACATTCATAAACAATTCTTTTCTGTAAAATGGTATATTTAACTTCATCACACATTTACAACTCATGTGTTCACTCATAAATGGAAATTATCATACAATTTAGGTATGTTTAATATTGTTAGTAATACTTTCTTTGTCATTTTATTGTTAGGGAATTACTAAAGACCTGCTGAATCAACCTCAAAGGGTGTGGTCAAGTGCACATGCTCTCGATTTTTTATGAATATTAACGACCGAAACCATGTGGTCCACATTTCGACGCAATTCCTATTTGGTGACTAAAACATAGCCCTAAACTATGCATACGAACATGGCGTGCAGCATCTCAATTTACGCGAGTGGTTTGCAAGCGTACGAGAGAGATAATAAATATATCAACTGTCCTGATATTGATACTGTCGCAATCGATAAAAATCCTTGAAATTTGACAGTTATGGTTCGCACAAAAAAATGTCCGTTGAGAAACAATACGACTGCCAGGCGTGTGGTTGATAAGATTTACGATATTTCCCCCTGCCGAGATACTCTCAGACGATAATTCTAATAAAGGTCAATGAACCGTCGCCCGGCCGCTTAATTTCATTTAATAATGAGGTGAAAAGCGATGTAAGCTCGCACCTGACACCAACCACGGATCTCTCACAATGACCACATTATTATAAATCTCGTCACTGTGTCAGAAGGTGAGTTCCCGTGGTTCTGATATCACGAAACAATGGGTGAAATCCGAGGCGACGTAAAATTGCGTCGTCTAATACTACCAGAACATTCCGCAGCCTCCAAACGAGTTATTTGTCCAAGGCGCGACATGCATGACCGAATTCAATGACATCGATCGCGATTCTATTACCCTGGGATGGGAAAACTTGAACACAATTTTTTTCTCCAACTACATAGTTTTACATGCATTTAAGTCATTGATTGTAGTTTTTACGACTGAAAACATAGTTATTACTAGACCGTGAAGGCTTTTTTACGCTTTTCGAAGGTTTTCATTAGCTTTATCATAGTAAAAAATGTAAAGGACATCCCACCGGCGGATGACGCATCGATCGCTGACCAAGCCTAACGAGTAACATTGATTTGGTCGTAAGGTAATAAAAGAATGAAAAATGAATGTATTATACCCTATTTTCTATTGAAAAAGACCAAATGAGGGTCGTACGTATTATTCATGCATATATTTTTTTCAAACTATCACCAAATCGTCTTTCAACTGTCGGCGAAAATACGATGGAATTTTCGTCCTAATAGAGGCGATAAATTAAAAAATATGTACTCACCGTCATAACGCTCAGCCTGCTCGGCTAACTTGGCTTTATACACATTATCTTCCCTTTCCGACATTGTGGATGACAAATGATTTTTCACTAACTAAAACCGAATCGCCAGGTCACTAATTCACCAAGATGGCCGCGCCCGCCAACCGAATCCGAATTCGATCTTCAACTAAACTCCGCCCATGACGTCATAGACATGGCAGCTTCCGTTGCCAGCTTATTGCCATAAAATATTTCTATTTCCTACCTAAATAGATATACCACACTTAGTAGATTACACTGATATTTATTTTTATTATAAAGCTAAAAATGAAGAAATTGTACATAGAAGATTAAAATAAAAATTTTTTTCAATTGTCAAAATCTTCTCAAAGTTTTCTTCACGAAGCATACAAGGATTTTTCAGTAAAACTTATGTTTCATTAATAATTTCCCTCAACATCCCAAAATTTTATTTAAATTAATCAAGTGTGACTTCAGAAATCTGGAAATTAATTTGATTTTATTTGTTTATTTACATAAATCATTTCTAAGAATACAATACATCGAAAACTGAGATCCTTAACAAAAACTGATTACTACGTTTATTATTAAATGATTATTGCATTTGAGGTTTATTTGTCTAAATAAACAAGCGAATATCACTTGATAAAGGGAAGTTTTGGTTGTTTTTGTTATGCTTTTGATCAATTTTGCTAAAGAACTACGCAACATTTAGTCAGTACAACGGTACGTTTAACTGAGATGGCACTACTATCGCACCAACATTCTTATTATTATTTCCTCCAACTTTTCTTTCCATTAATGCAATTTTTAAAACAGCTCAATACATCTATAAAATTTATTTTTTGTATCCTGTTAAGAATAGCAGCCTGGTGAATATGAAGTTTCAACTTTCAACTAACTATATTTTAGATATTATCCTCTTGTCTCTATAGACACGACGTTGGAATCTAATGATACCCTTACTAGATGAGATAAGTTTTGTTATTCGTTATACAGGCATACTAATTTTATGCATACTAAATTCGGAAACATGTTTGTAGACGACAATTTATTATTTATTAGTATCGGCTTTACACTACGACGTTCCGAAATTTTGCACCAAACGAAGTCTCAGCAAAACTTTCATAAGGTTTTCTGCGAGACATTCAAGCCAAGTAATTAATTTAAGAAGTTACATGTGATAACGGGCCATTCATGTGGGAGTCCCACTTTTACTCCGGCATAGCTCTACCAAATTAATTCACTACCGTCAAAAAACATTAAATAAAAATACACAATCAAAAAATATGTATACAATTAAAGGTAATAAGAGGTCTACATTATTGAAATAAATGATAATGACGAATATTGTGTTTAATTAAGATTATAACGCATTATTATCTTGATCTTTCAAACTCTGCCATGAATTTTTCTAGCAAATGCCAACCCGGTGCCAACTGCCAACCGCGTTAGCTGTCAAACAGTTGCTCTTGCTTGACAGTTATTTTGGTCCAGTATTGATTAATTATCCTATAAAAATATATGTTCTTAGCATAACTGGGGTTACATCTTCTTTTCTTCTTATAGCGAAAATGCTATTATCTCTTTTTTTCCAAGCTAGACATATCAACTTTTATTACTAATTGGAAACTCGACATCTAGCGGCCATTTTTGTCGTAATTCGCTCTTGCTTGTGTCGGTGTCCCGTTCTGTTCAAAATTTACAAACTAATTTTGCTTTTGTTATTCAACAAAGGACATTAAAACGAAATAATTACATAAGTGCAATATATTCCTAGTGTATGATGTGTTTGCAAACTCCCTTTTAAGTTGCTTTAACAACTATAAACTAACTTTGTTTCTACTTTCTTGTGGCTACTTCTTTGAAAGTTTTAAAATTTAATAACAATATTTGAAGTTATTTTAAAGTGATAAAATGTCTAATGTTGGTTACGACCTGGACACTTCGGGCGGCTTAATGCCGGTGAGATGAGCTTCTGGTGTTTATTCATTTGAGCAAGCCAATTTTGATTGTGCCATGGCGCCATTTTATGCTGGGATTAGGTTGGAGACTCCTGTATGATAATTGAGGTATTCTTAATCATGTGTGTATGATTTTTAGCTCATAAAGGCGCTTATAAAGCCGCCGGATGAGGACTTGAACGCTCAGAAGCCTAAAAAGCCACAGCATCCTTATTATAAGAGGCCTGGGAAGGGCCACAACCACGATTCTTGCGACGCGTGTGGCGAGGGAGGCGATCTCATCTGCTGCGATCGGTGTCCGGCCAGCTTTCATCTCGGTTGCTAGTGAGTAACTTTATGGAAACACTAGGTACAAATCAATGAAAAGTTTATTTACATTATTATATAAGCACATGCCAATAGTCATGATTAATTATTGCAAGGTAATTACGGAAAGATAAAAAAGCATTTAAGTATTTCAGAATTCCTATTATATGAATATACTGTATGTAAAATTTTTGTAAATAAATTGGTGTGTTTCCATTAATGCCATTCTCTTCATCAACCCATATACGCCCACTGCTGAGCACGGGTCTCCTCTACCATTGAGAGGGTTTAGGCCATAGTCCACCACGCTGGCCTTATTATCTATTATATGGTGGGATTAGCAATGCCATAATCACTTAATCTTTCTGTAATCCTTATCAATAATCTATATAATATTGCATTATTTGATGTTAAATCACAAAAAAAATCACATACTTTTAAATATTATAAGAAAACCTGCACAACCAAAAGTTCTTGAAAATTTCTGTGACATGTAGTCTGCCTACTTGCACTAGGTCTGTATGTTTGAGTAAAGCCTGGACTGTCTCAGTTCTAGAAGAGGCCTGTACCCAGTAGTGGATCATATATTGTCCTTTAGCTTATAACACCGTGTAAGTCAGTTTTGCCCAAATTTACAGGAGACGGAAAAAAATGTGCATTGTTGAGAGACCAACCGACTTGCGTGCTGCCACTACTTTTCGAATTACGGCCTCTGCTAGGCCGAAACCAATATCTTGTGACCTATGGTTCGACGTGTAATGAGTAGCTCTATCCAATGAGATCAAAATATAAAAACCATTTTTCGAGTTGAGCCGTGTTGTTAGCTAAGGGACAATATAGCCTAATGATGATATAAATTCTATTTATATTACAGTGACCCACCACTGGACGAGAACGACATCCCAGCGGGGCTGTGGTTGTGCCGCGAGTGTCGCGCCAGTGATGAGAACAAGCCGGCCAGCTCCCGGAGCAGCCGCGCGCAGTCACCTGCAGACTCCAAGTCTGACAGTGAGAAGAAATCTAGGCAAGTTCCTTATCATAGATGAGGCTATGTTAGTGTTCGGCAAATGTTGGATGCTTGGCTTGGTAGGCCAAGTAAGTGGCAGTGGTTGGATTACCAGGGATGAAGATTGAGCTCAGAGGCAAGATGTTAAGTCCTTATGACATAAGCTATGTTACTATTAGGCAAACGTTGGACGTCCACTGTCTAGGTAGCGTGGCATACGCCAAGTTAATGATAGCGGCTGTGTTAGGAGGGCTGAAGATCAATCTCAGTGGTGTGTCTAATGAGAGGCCTATGTCTACCAACTTATGTAATAAACTCTGTTGATGATTATTTTTATGGTGATGATGAGGTTAGTCATACACTCACACCTTACCTGAATGGATATGCAGAGATGCATTTTGCTAATTATTTTTAGTCCTACTAAGTTTGGGATGGGCTTACTGCATTTATTTCAAGAGACTTGGTGCTGCTTCTGAAAATTTTCTACTCGAAAGACCTTTATTACACTTGTCACGGCCTAAAATGGAATCGGGGACCTCGGCATAGAACAGCATAAAGAATTATGTCGCGAAACCACCAGCAAATTGAAAAATGACATAAATCGTGGAATACCAAACTTTCTTCAAAATACCTAACATACACATAAATATTCCAGATCTCTACGCAACAATCGCACAAACTCCAAAAAGAAGAGTAAAGATGAAGACGAAGAGATCAAAAAGGAGCCAGAACAGGAGAAAGAGAAAGAAGAGAAGGAGCTGAGTCCGATGGAGGTGCTGGTGAACGCTGCCAAGATCATGAACCCCAGGCAGTTCGAACTGCCCAGGGAGATGCGGATACCTTGCATATTCCCTGGGACTGAAAAAGGTGAATATCTTTGACTTTGAACAAATAAAGCGTCAAACAGTGACTGAATTCTATATTTTGTTTTCCTTAATTTTTAAAGTATTAGATACATAACAAAATTCTAAACATTAGAAATGTGCTGGGGTTTGAACTTGCGACTGCGGAGATTTTCGTCCGCGCGCCTTGATGTCAAAACCATTATAACGTTAGTATTTTAGTTATTGCGAAGGGATATTTCTTAAAGGGTTAAGTTTTGACACAAATAAAAACAGAAAATGTAAAGTGAGCATACTATGGGTAAGTTCGAAATATACTCAAAAACATGAATGTGTAAACATTACAAGACAAAGGGTAGGAATTAGGAATTCCAGGATTATTCCTACTATTCCCACTGGCCACTACTGTACATAAATCACACAGTGATATGCGGTATAAATACAACATAATATGATGATATCCTATTACAGAAGGCAGCAAGAACGGCGGCGCGTCAGTAATAAGCGCGGACGCGTGGGGCTGCGTGGCGCTGCCGGCCAAGAGCTGCCACGTGTGCCAGCTCACGTGCCGCACCGCGCCGCTGCTGCAGTGCGACTACTGCCCGCTGCTGTTCCACCAGGTGCGCACTGGAACCTATATGGAACTTCACGAGGAACCTACATGCACCCCATACTCACCTTGTATGGACCCCACTCAAATCCCACTTTCTATACATGCGTCTCATACACCCATCCCATACACATATCCTATATACACATCCCATACACACATCTCATACACGCATTCCATACATAAAACTGGAATATGCACATTGAGTTATTGGTGCATTATCCTATAAAATTAATGAGATTATCATTTATAACCCATCTATTTCTATACTAAAATTAGTTAACAATAATTAAGCGTCATTAATAAATAAAGTAACTTAGTAAAATTACTATTGTTTTGCAGGATTGCCTGGATCCGCCGCTGACCGCGCTTCCCACAGGACGCTGGATGTGTCCCAATCATGTGGAACAGTACATTGTAAGTATAACATGCGTACTTGCCTCTGTACCTCTAACAGGGAAATATATAGATGAGAGCAATCCGTTTTTCACTTTATTGAATGTCTATGGAAAAACGAAAAAAAAAAGTTTTTAATTGTTTTACAATATAAACTTTTGTTTAAATTACTTTTTTCCTGGTAATTTTTCTTGTTATTGTGTGGTACATGAACAACAAAATCTGTAAGTAAATGTATTCTAGAAAATATCCCTTCAACTATTTAATTAGTATCGTATTGGCTACAGGACTGGAAGCTGGTGAACTCGATATCAGCGACGGAGCGCGTGGCGCTGTGGGACAAGTTCTCGGGGCCGGTGGACCAGCACGCCATCAAGATCGACTTCATACGGCGCGCCAGGAAAGAGAGGCCAGCCTTCAGGTACTATTATTCATTAACTACAAGAAATTAAACACTGCCTAGTGGTACAAGTGGTTATCGTATTATCTAGATGGGTGTTTCCCAACTTTTTGGGCCATGTCCCACTTTAACATTTCTAAAATATTATGAATCCATATATAATTGTTAACCTTTAAAAGTTGTCGTCGCACATAAGTCGCTACCAAGACGTGTCGAGTCTATTTTTAAATTGCTGTTGGAAAACACTGTTCTAGAGCTTTTTGGCTTTTCTTCTTTTTTTGGGTAATTTTTAGTAGCAACACAAAGTTTGGAAATGTGCCTGAAAAACGGCAATAAGCTCGCCTATTACGACTATTAGTTCCAAGTCTCAGGATTGATATTAATTATTAACATACCCAGCAAATTGCAACATACCTGACGAAACATGTCTGTAGAAATAAACTTGCTCCTATCTCTTGTGCTAGGTTATGTCTGTATCAGTGGCGGTACTTCCATAGAAGCCCAAAAGCCTGGCTTGCCCTAACATGATTCCGAATTTAAAAATGTAAACTAGATTAAACATTAATAAAATACAAACAAAAAAAAAATTCATCCAAAAACACAAATTTACGTAAATTTAATAATTTACGTAATTTTTCCCGCGCCGCCATGCCGCCGCGCGCCAAATCCCGGCCCATATAATTTCAAACAAACACAACGCGGGCGCACTAACGTCAATAGTTTAGAGTAAACATCAATACCTACTCACCATAATAATCATTAGAGAGAGATAGGGCGGGCTTTACCGCATGTGTTCCCTCTCACTCGCACAATGTCAAAATTTCTATTGGATTTTGAAAACTCGACGTAAACAAGATACCGTTATTTTAGCAATTAGTATGGAGACAAAAATCCTGCTTTGCCTCTGAACATCGTCCCGTTGGGAGCGCGGTGTTGCACGCTTAGTAAAAAGTAATGTATTATAATAATAAAATTTATTTAGAATAATAAATTTTATTTTATATGTTTATTATTTTATAATATTGCGTGTGATAATTAATTTATTTTAGATTATATTATGGTGAACTTGTACAATTTTTTTTACGTTGGCAATATTAAACGTCGGTAATAAGCAACTTCACAATTTGTCAATTGTCATTGAGGGAATGACAACAACATTGAATTATATTGGTTTTGTTGTTTACATTTTGAATACTTTAATTATAAATGAGCGTAATGAGTGATGTTGTTCCTTGCGATGGTTTAAAGTGTGTGCAAGTTTTACTCTTCGAGGATAAGGTAAATTCATTAAATTATACCGAGAAAAAACAGCTTGTAAGTAGTTCAAAACCTACACCGGACTTGAGTATTTTGCAAATTAATAAAAGTCATAAAAGAACCTTTTAAGGATCCGTGTATCAAACTAATTGGATTGTCGGATGTTCCCATACAAATAGGCTATATTGCTGGTGTTGTATATTGTTTTCTAATGATAGAAATGTTTGGAATTCTAGCGGATACAACGATTTAAATAATTTTTCTGGTGCTTGTAAAAGGCATTCAAATTCACAAAAGCACTTGAACGCGTTAATTTCTTTTCATAATTTTGGTAAACAGTGCATTGAAACATCGATTTCTTGTCAAATATCTTACGAAATTACAAAACATAACACTCGCGTTGATCATAATCGTAATGTTTTTCAAAGATTAATAGATATTATTTGTCATTTAGCTCAACAAGAACTGCCTTTCAGAGGACATAATGAATCTAAATTGTCATTAAATAAAGGAAATTTCCTAGAACTCGTGACTTTACTTTCTAAATACGATAGCGTATTAGAAAAACATATGCAACAACAGCATGGCGTCAAAGGAGGGCCGAGTTATTTGTACAATAAAATACAAAATGATATAATTTATTCCGTGGCTGATGTTTTAAGATCGTGTATAGAATTAACACGACACAATTTATATCAATAATTATTATTGATGAAACTCCCGATATTAGTAATATAGAACCGTTGTGCATAATATTAAGATATTATTTAGGCAATAATATTCGAGATTGTTTCTGTTTCTGAAAGTCGTACATCAGAGACATTGAGTAAAATTATTTTAGATTTTTTATAAAAACATGACTGTATCGCAAAATTAGTAGCACAAAGCTACGACCAAACATTATTTTTATTTTAAAATAGAAATTAGTTTATCATATTATGTTCGACTGCCTCGTGGTCTTGCGGTACAAGTATGTGCCGTGCGATCTAGAGGTCCTGGGTTCGATTCCCGGGTCGGGCAAAGTGTTATTGGGTTTTTCCATTAGAAAATTCTCAGTAGCAGCACGGAGTCTGGAAATGTGCCCGAAAAACGGCAATAGGCTCGCCCCCTATTACGTGGGACTGAAACATACCTGGCGAAATGTGCAGAAATGCATCTCTGCCTACCCCTTCGGGGAATATAGGCGTGAGGTATGTTTTATTATCTTCAACTTTTATTTAGGATGTACGCACAAAACCAGCTCAAGAAACAGTGTTCCTTCAGTTCATTCGCTCAAGAAACCATAAAAAACGGCTTTTCTCAAAGCCACAAATATTTCCTATAATACTATCAACGAGTTTTGAAAAAAAAAACATCGAGGTACCACCAATACGATAACTAAATTACGGTTGCTCATATCGTGAATGTAATTGTAACCAGCAGACCAGCAGTAGGTAAAATTACAATAATAAAAAAAAATGGGCTTGCCCTAGCTTGAGACCCTAGGCACGCCACTGGTCTGTATGTACTATTTACGTGTATGTATGTATTTATGTATGTATGTATATGTCGCAGAGTGAAGGTGCCGGCGCGCGGGCGCGGCCGCGTGCTGGTGCCCGCGATGGTGCGGCACCACTACCGCCACCCGCCGCCGCTGCTGCCCAGCCGCAGGGAGTACGTGCGCTGCAAGAACGGTACCTACACACAACCTCTTTTTAGCCGATTTCAAAAAAAGAAGGAGGTTGTCAATTCGTCTGTATTTTTATAATGTTTGTTACCTTAGAACTTTTGACTGGACCGATTTCGATTATTCGTTTTATGAATTCTTTTGCCGTCTTGCGCTTATTATGTAACAAGAAAATATGCCCATTTAAGAGCTTTTCATTGACATGGTCGTTGAAAGCCTATAAATTGCCACTTGCCGGATTAAAAAACCATTGTTTGTATAGGACAGAAAAATACTTACAAATTCATCCCTGTCGTCCTCAAATATGATTCGAATTAATCCCTGCTCTTAAATTAAACATTATAGTCCTAAATCTGCTTTGGAACTTCTTAATTCATAAAAATTTTACAATTCATTATTTACAATTTTTTTCAGTCCTGAGAAACCTAAAGTCAAGTGGTGTTTATGAGGAAGACGAAGAGGAGGACGGTCCGAAGTACACAATCTGCATGAACATGCAGTGTCCCACATACACTAATGAAGGAGAGTGCCCTGCCAAGGAAGAAAAGGTTGAACCTCCACCATCACCTAAGGTTGGTAAATATATAAATTTCAGTTTTACATTGTATTCTGTTTTCTTTTCAAGATGTAGGCTACCTGTGTCACTAAGAACATATTTTCAAAGCAACACATCTTCTATGTTAATTTTAATTAGACAAAATTGTTTTTCCTGTTCCTTTAGAACCCCGTAACTTTTTAAATGAAAGTAATAAAGTATGCATTTGTATGTTTTTATCTTGTAGACATATTTCCTTATTTAGTTTTATGGATACCATTTTGTGGAAAAAATGGATCTCATATTGGGTCTACAAATAAGTATGTTGGTTATGTATGACAGATTAAGTATACTGTTTAATAAAGTAATTTTTAATTTTAAATCAATATCATTTTGCCCAGGATTTTTTTCAGCCAATCCACCCGAAACATATTAATAAACATATACTTAAAGGCAATTTCTCATTGTATCCTGTATCCATGTTTCCAGGTGGAGTCATCATCATCATCGTCATCATGCAGCGACACCTCGGACATCGAGACGGAGTTCCGTGCGTGCGTGAAGCGGCGCGCGGCGCAGGCGGCGGGGGGGCGGAAGCGGGCGCGCGTGGCCCCGCCCCTTTTGCACGCCGACGGTGACGTCACCGACCTGCTCGCTGCGGCGGACGAACAGCTCAAGAAGCTGGACGAGGGGTTGGTGAAGCTGCTTGCTTGGCAGAGGTTGCAGCAGGTGATTATTGGTTTTGGATTGTAGTAAGGGTGAAGGGGTAGGGATTGGTGTGTTCATTTTATTGTCGTCGTCATCATCATCGTTACCGTCATCGTCATCGTCGTCATCATCATCATCATCGTTAAGCCTATATACGTCCATTGCTGGACATGGCCCTCCTTTATCCCTTAGTCCACCATGTTGACCTAGTATGGGTTGGCAAAACACATAAGTTCAAAAAGTCTGTGGTGTTTGTCTTGCTTTGGCTACAACTTGGCTTTGTCTCATCACAGAAAGTAATAATAGGTAATTTTTTGGGCAAATTATAATTGTTTATTGTAGATGGGACGTCGCTGGCTGCAGGCGGCTTCCGACCGTTCCCGGTGGAAGTCATTGGGGGAGGCCTATGTCCAGCAGTGGACCAACACAGGGCTGACATGATGATGATGATGATGATGATGATTGTAGATGTCTACGTTCCATATCAGGTGGCGTGGGGCGAGCAGACAGGCGGCCGCTGGCGTCGCGTGCAGCTATCAGTCTCCGCGGCTCGTGCAGTGCAGAGCGGCGTGGAGCTATCCCGCCTGGCTCGCCACGGGTTCCGCCACGTGTCCCTGCCGTCCCAGCTACTATCCCGCGCGGACAGGGAGCGGATAGCGGCGCTAGTGCTGGGCGCCCCGCCCCCGCACCACCCCGCCCACCACCGCGCGCACCACGCCCCCCGCGCGCGCCCGCAACACTATACTGACACTGCGGTGAAGGCAGCGCTGTGTGCGGTCAAGAGGCCGGCTAAGTGAGTACTTGTGACTAGATTATAACAGCTTTGTCTTTTTCTCTTGTATTTTTTTAATTACCAAAAATGTATATCCGCGGATGTAGATATTAAGTGTCAAGATCCGCGGATACGAATTGAGTTATACCCTGCTGCTATGGTAACTTACTAGAATACGTACATTTTCAAATTAAGGTGCCAAATATATAATTTTAATATTAAAAATACCCGAGATAGCGTTTTAAAAATTATACTACTTAATTCATGTTAATTGAATTTAAAGAAAGATCCGAGAAATAGTGACAGATACTGCTACAGATATTCGGAACATCAGTGGTTACATTAAAAAGGAATAAATATAATAAATACAATAAAGGTGATGGATAGGTACGGATATGTACACGGATCTTATTTCATCCGCGTATATCCGCAAATACGGCTACGGTTATCCTGAACATCACTAGTCCATAACACAAAGGAATAAATCTAATAAGTATTAATACCATGCTGTATAATTGCAGGAACGGTCTGGGCGACGGCCTGGGCCGGCCGATCCCGATGCGGCTGTCGTCGCTGTGGGTGGGCGCCGACAGCGGCTGCGACGTGCGCCTCGACGCCGCCGCCTGCGCCAGGGTGTCGCGCAACCACGCCGTCATATTCATGGACGAGGTACACACACACTGACAATCGTACATAGTAGTAGTACCTTCATTAGGGACCATCCGTAAATCACGTCACACAAAACTCATGATTTTTGACCTCTCCCTCGTTCTTGTCACATCTAGCCACATTTTTACGAGTTTTCTTTATCTACACTTCACTATACTAGGCAATAGGGAAGTAGAGGTAATTATTTATTAATATTAATAACTATTTTTTATTTCCAGGTGAGCGGTCACTTCGAGTTGATCAACTACTCCGAGTACGGGACGCGCGTGAACGGCGTGCTGTACACGTGCGACGCGTCGCTGTCTGCGCCGGGAGACACGCCCCCCGCGCCCGCCACGCCCCCTGCACAGACCACGCCCCCCGCACAGCCCCCGCAAGACGCGGCAGACGACGCCGAGAGACGAGCTGCGGCGCTGAGGGAACTACTTAACAGGCGGAACCCGCAGAAGAATGATAGGAAAATTAAGTATGTAACTTAAGCTTTTTTGTGTGTATGAAAAAAAAATATTTGAGGGTTAAGACCTTTCTTTTTAAAAAAACGATCGTTATTCTTTAATACCAGAAAAAATTTAAAATCACCTTAGCTATTACTTGCTTTCGTTTCCGATAACGATTTGAATACACCCTGTATGTACGGTATTTTTATTTTTTTTCTAAACATCCATGGGCCGTGAATTGGCAACCATTGTACTAGACTATTACAGAGTTCATTTGCATTATCCGTCTACCAACCAATGGAGGTCTACTGCTGGGCATAGGTCTCTCCCAACTACCTCCACCGGGATCGGCTGAAATGATTGCTATGATGGTATCGCCTACATGTGCAGGAGTACCGAGGGCGCGGCGTGCAGCTGCGCCACGTCCGGCGCGGCGGCGGGCGCGTGGGAGGGCTCGGCGCTGGTGCCGCACGGCGCGCTGCTGCAGTTCGGCTGCCTCATGTACGTGTTCTGCATCACCGACCATCTCGCGATCAACCACCTGCACCAACAGTCCTAGAACCCACTCCCGCAGTCACTACAAGTGTGTCTGGGTTTGGAATTTAGCTGTTTGTATGAGTGACATTGGAAATACTGTCATGGTCTTCAAAATTAAGGGTTTGCAATAGAGGAGTGTAATCATCATCGTCATGATCATCACCATCACTGTTATCATGATCAATATCACCATCATCGACATCATGATCAATATCACCATCATCGTCATCACCGTCGTCATTATCAACATCAATCCATATACGTCTCACACTTGGTAAGGGTCTCTGGAGTAAAATGTTTGGGCCTTAGTCTACTAGGCTGGCCAATCAATAATACAAAGAATACAATGCAATTTTTAATTGTTATAGTAAGCCCTGTACTGAAATGTCAATATTAAACTGATAATTGAGCCAATCTATATAAAAAATATTGTCTGATATGGATTAGAAATTAGTTTGATGCAATATACTGAATTGTTCAAATAATGCTTAGAAATGTTTAAAGTAGCAATAGAAGGAGAAATGTACACAACATCAGTTATACTTCCATAGAAGCCCAAAAGTATTACATATTAATAGTGTAATCTCTAGTTTATTGTGGATATTCTCATTTTTATGTCAAATTGCTTTTAATAAAAGCTTAAATATTATTATCCAGTACTTTGTAAGGAAAGTTAGGCTTTTAGGCTTCTATGAAAGTACAATCATTGCAAAATATGCAGTTTGTCATGCTAATGACCTCACAATACTTTTGATACATTGTCTTGTGAGTGTAACAAAGTAGGATTTGTTATAGAAGCAGGATTTATAACTACCACCATGTGATTTATAAATGGATGTTGAAAATTAATTTATAATTGACAAATGCTAAGAAAACACAGGCATTTTAATTGTCATGTGTATTTGTGAGATCTTGTGGCCTTCAAATGAGTATTACATTAAGTTAAATTCTATATTACCAAGACAAAGTATTTACAATATTACAATTTTGTCGTATTCTCATTTTTTAGTGGCTGTTACGCCTATATTGTTTTTGATTAAAATAACTAAGATATAACAGTGTGATATGTACTTGAAATATTAGACTGCCGAAATTATATTTGATTGCACCATAATATTGTAAAATATAAGAAATCATATCCTATACCGTATGAATGATATAGTATAGCCATTTACAAGACCATATAGCATTGTAAATACAAGCCTTATCTTAATATTGCCAACGAAAAAAATAGCAATAATTATTATCCTCATTTATACTAGATAATTTTTAGATTAAGTAGTTATTGTGGTTGTAAGGGATTTAGAAAAAGATGAAGCAATCATTCAGTCTACAAAAAGAATATTTTGACTGCAAGATTATTGTCTTTTTCTTATGTTGTTGTGAGACTATGTGTAGAGAAGTCCGTGGATGGTAATTATGGTAGCCGTTAGTGCAGAATGCTTTTGGAATGTTAACCTCGCATTATAACAATGGATTGTAGGACTTCCGTTTGGATTTATAGGTATTGGAGTTGGATGGAACATGGGTGTCTATCAAGAAAATTAAATATTGCGTTAATATATAAATTCGGGCTTATATAACCTAAATAATAGGCCAGAAATGTATTAAAAAAATGTTTGTCACAATGCTTCATGATACAAATATTTGTGATCTGACAATGTTTTTCTCGGATCTAAGTGTTCGCGAGACCTTAAAGATACAACTCATATAAAATAGTGTGGGATCATAACAATATATTTGACTGTTATGTATTTCTTTCAACAACTTTTCGTGGTAGACACCTTAAAGGTGCAAGGCCTACAAGTACAAATTGTAGGCTGGCACATGTTTTGCAAAAGTGTAAATATTCAGTGAGCAATACAACGCAATTTTATGACTATATAACGCTTAGGAGTCATTCTTTATTATATACAAGTATGTATACAAATTTAAAGATATTATATGTATTAATAATGTGATTTGTATTGTATCAGTGAAAATAGTGATAATTCTCTTTTTAAGTAGATAAATATAGATTAGATATTTTGAAAGAATCTTGTATTGTGGTTTGTCTTATGTTTGTGGTTGGGTGTTGTGACTGAGGTATATATTTTGTATAAAATCCGCAGTTTTACTATATCTTTCATGTTACAAATTAAATTTGTCTTTTGTCTCGCTAAATGTAAATATATATATAGCAACAATATCAATGCATTACCTCTATTGTAAGAGGCGTAGGCTTCAGCCTTCAGCTCATTGAATAGTATTCTGTAGTTTAGGTATATTGTGGCAATTCTGAGAATAATAAAGGAGAATAGACAACAGACTAGACAATAGTCTAGACTAGTAAAGAATTACTATGGTTAAATGGTTCCAATATGTGCAGATGTTGGTCCTAATGGAACATTATGACTTGGATTTACAATTATAATATGCCTGGAATTATCCAGTGTGTGGTTTAAACATGTGATAAAGCTTATTAAGAGTGCCTTCATTTTTCTACCATAAAACAGAATTGCAAATAATGGTTTTGAAAATTGTCCTTATCATTCTCAGAGTTCTACCATTGAGTGTTATTTAGTGTAATGTAATTGAAATATACAAAGTAGCAGGAAGTTTTACGTTTGTGGAATAAAGTTAATTATATTAGATTATTTTGTTTTATTTATCCTTATACAATTTTAATGGAAACTGAAAACCCAATATTTGTCCGACACGGTAATCAAACCTGGATTTTAGTACCTTTAGATAGATCGGCACGTACTGGTGCCTGGATACCACGAGACCGTCCAAAGCAGTTAAATTACTTTTACTTATTTTCACATCCATATAAAAGAAAAATGTTTGGATATATTTATGTAAAATATGCAACTAAAAAAATGATACTTATGTAACATGACCCCATCGTTTTTCTAAAATGGGAGAAAGCCCTGAAATAAAGATTTAAGTCTAATATTATAAAATGATTATATTGAACTGTTTTTAAGATCTTTTTAAACGTGAAGAACAACGATATCGAGAATTTCCCATTGGAAAGTCTATACTCAATGACCGGCTCTGGTATCGAACCCGGGGCCTCTAGATCGCTCAGTGTATATTTGTCCAGGAACAATCATTATATAATGTAATTATTACAGGTAATTAAAGACAAAAACAAACTCATAACAAAAATATATTTATTCTCCATCATTATCATCCGGGTCTGGTTCATCAAAGTCCTTAATTTTCACATCTGCATCTTCGCCATATTGTATTATATTGTCTATGGTCAATAATATGTTGTCTATGCTCTCCTCGTCTTTGATATTGAGCGGGTAGAACCGAACCAGACTGAAATTCTCTATGACTTCACCGATAGCTTCTGTTAATTTTGCATACTTTTCGTGCCATTTCGATTTGGCATTTCTCATGTCTGTTAGAAGTATTTGGGGATCAGGATCTAAATAGCTGAAAATAGAATAAATATAAATGATTTTTGACTAATCATACCGTTTTTATATACAAATAATTTTGCTACATTTATAAACATTTTAGTAAGAATTTTCAATAAAACGACACGAACTATTACTATCAGTGTGTGTTGCTGAAGGAGTTCTTCTCTACAGCAATAAAAAGTAATAGCAATAGTTTAAACTCAACAATTTAAAAGCATTTTTAAGTCTACTTAAAAATATTATTTTCACTTCAAGAGCTACTTAATATCTTATAATGTTAGATTGTCCTCACAGAATACATGCTATAGACTATCCCAGGCTTAAAGTTACATACCTGTCGATTTGATTCCTTGCAGTTTTTGTGAGCAAGTCCATCTTGGTAAGTATATTAACATGCGGCAACTCTAGATTCACCATCACACTCAACGCTGCCATGGTCCCTATAACACAAAACGTGAGTATGAAACCTGTAAACTAGAAATCAATCTTTGGGTATCCACTAAAGGGGCCGTTTATGCATCACATAGGATTTTTTTCAGAATTCTTGCCCCCCCCCCCCCTAAAATATAAATAAAATATCGTTAGCTATCCCCCTCCCCCCTCATCACAACTAAGTCCAGAGAAGAGCTTTCGCATACCCATAGTCGAATTACCCTAACATTAGTTTTGTGTATTCTCCGATGGGTTAGGCAGAAGTGCATTTCAGTAGCCACCATTCTCAGGCGTGTATCAGTCCTACGTAATAGACGGTGAACCTACTACCGCTTTTCAGTCATATTTCATTCATACTGCTATTGAGAATTTCCTGACTTGGGAATGGAACCCACAATATCTAGATCACCGGTACTTTTGCCGTGTGATCTTGGTCACAGTTCATATCGGCATTTACGCTTGACTACACACCTCAAAACTTTAAGGAATTACATAAAAACACAGACCTGACAAGAACTTCGCGCCATCAATCATGAACTGCGAGTCGACCATGAACACGACACATATCCTGAAGTTCCACCGCTGCAGCGTGTCCACGAGCTTCCTCATCACTGGCAGGTGGGTGTAGAGCTCGATCTGACCGGGACAGTCAAACAGGATGTAGTCGTCGTCTACGTCACCAAGCTGCTCTTCTAACCAGTCGCAGTTCTCTAGTAGTGTCCTGCGAAGGATAAAGTAAGAATTAACATGGCTCTTTACTATTTTAAGGGAATTCCGTCGAAACCGGATATAACGACATTGAAGGCAAGCAATACACACAAGTAGTTATTTGTTTATAGAGATCTTGCCTTTCGGTTGTTATAACTGGCCCGTGGTTACATTCGGTTTTGACTGTATTGACAATGAGAACAAAGTTCTAAAAGTAAATGTTAGCAATATATCTTGTTATAATACTTCTTGGTCATAAAATTCTTAGCCCTTCTAGGTTGTTTAAGAGTTTTTTTTTATAGCAAATACACCCATAACTCACGAAAATTCAAGGGTGTATGCGTGGGGTTCGAACCCGCGATCGCTGAGATTCTCGGCCGCATGCCATCAATGAATGATGAGGCCATCAAGAAAAAAATAATGATAAAATGATAACTTTTATTAAAATACTCATCATCATTCCCCTGCCCTGGTCCCAATTTATTCCTTGGGGTTGGTGCAGTATGTTTTCTCCTTCCACACATCCCTGTCAGCCGTCATGTCTTCATTCACCCCTTTCTTTTTCATATCTTCAGTCACGCACTCCATTCATCTCTTCTTAAGCCTTTCTGGGCCCGCCCATCCATCCACTTTCATATTCATCACCTTTTTTCCTACATATGATTTATCGCTTCTCATAATGTGCCCATACTACGACAGACGGTTTCCTTTCATCTTTTCTATCACAGGAGCTACTTTCAGACTTCCCCTAACATATTCATTCCTCAGTCTGTCACACCGTGTTATACCACATATCCATCGCAACATTCGCATTTCTGCTGCATGTAGTCGTCTTTTTGCTCGCTCCATAGCACGCTGAGCGACCTTGAATTTGTGGACCAGACCTTTGGTGAGTGTCCACGTTTCGGCTCCGTATGTCATTACGGGTAGGACGCGCGTAGGCAAACGTAGTGTAGGACGACCTGCAGCACGATGGTCCGACGACTTGAGAAAGGTGGCGGGTAACGGATGGATGAGGGCTGCAGAAGACCGGGATGGTTGGCGCTTTCTAGGGGAGGCCTACGTTCAGCAGTGGACGGCGATAGGCTGATGAGAGAGATGAGAGAGTCGTCTTTCGTCCGCCATTTTATTAAAATACTCACTCAATACAAAACACAAGTCCTCCATTAGGGCCAAACTGCAACTCCTCGTCTTCCATGGCATCATCCAGGTGTATCAGCTCCCTGATGTCCACTAGAGGCTCATAGTCAAAGTGTTCCGCTGCCGGGTCCAAGTTCACCACCTCTACTATCCTTTTGGAGTCACTTGCATGCTTCACTATCGTTGAGCAGTATGTGGACTGAAATTTTCAACCAAATTTTTCAATGAGTTAAGGATCTTTAATTTAGTACTGCAATTTAAAATTCCTCAATTTTATACTGAAGGAGAAGAGAATCATAAAAAAAATGTTACAAAAATAAATTTCACAACTTGGTACTTCTACCACAAAAAGGGGTAAGATCCATGCAGTATCAAGGCAGGTTGCTAATTTAGTCTCTTCTTTAAGGACCTTCTGTCTTAAATTATTACATAGTTAGCTAACTTAACAACATTTCATTTCAACATGTTGATATTAAAAATCTTTTATGTTTAAAATGAAACAGATTTTCTACAGGTATAGGTTGCCATACTACCTGTCATGTGCCTCTATTTTAAGTACCAGCCATACTTCTTTGTTACTCAAGTCTCGAACATAAAATTATGAGTATTATCTAGTTTACAGGAATTTTAAGAAAGAAAGGGTTTGTGTAACAATTATTACTTTATTATTAGCAAAATTTGAATAAAATGACCAAGTTGGGAATGATTGGCGCTTTCTTATGGAGGCCTATGTTCAGCAAGTGATAGGCTGAGTATATATGAAATTAATATTATTATGTTGTAATAAATATAATTTGTAGAATATGCAGTTGTTGACATGGTCCTTATCTTATAACTTTTAAGTTAAAATTTTATAAGTATTGTGCCAAATACTTATAATGAGTTTTAATCATGATAATTACCTTTCCACTGCCGGCAGGACCAACGACTAACTGCGCATACCTCATTGTTTAACAACAATTCAGCACATGTGAAATATCGTATGATTCAAAGAGATAGGTTATGTATTTAACAACAGTAACTTTATTATATTCGTTGGCTTTATATTTATTCTCCTGTGATTAAACAAAACGAAAAACTATTTCTTAACTTCGTTTATACTAAATATTTTCTCTTAAAGAGATATGTTTACCCTCTAGATTTGTTTACAAAATTATTGACAGATTATAGTTTTCTGTTTGATTTGACATATGATTTTTTTAAATATCATGTGCGTGAGAAAACAAAACATACAGACATAATACAGTGAAAATGAAAAAGGGATATACAATAGTCAATAGAGTTTTGGAATATTTTGATGCTTTTACTGTTGTTCTTTACAATAAACACGATTTATCGATTTTTTTATCCAGAATAAATAATTATTCATAAAATACGACCATGTCTTCGATTATACATCATTCTGGCATGTTTATGACACCAATTTAAAATTGGAACACTACACATACATTGAAATTGTCAGAGAATATTATAAGAATCACAAATAAAACGAAGAAAATACAAAAATAATGCCAGCGGTTGGAATAGATTTGGGAACGACATATTCATGTGTGGGGGTTTGGCAACACGGTAATGTGGATATTATCGCAAATGACCAAGGAAACCGTACTACCCCTTCGTATGTAGCATTTACCGATTCCGAGCGCCTCATTGGCGATGCAGCTAAAAATCAAGTAGCGCTTAATCCGAGCAACACAATCTTTGATGCAAAGCGTTTGATCGGACGGAAATTTGACGATCCAAAAATTCAGGAGGACATTAAACATTGGCCCTTCAAAGTCATTAACGATGGCGGAAAACCAAAAATTCAGGTGGAGTACAAAGGAAAGATGAAACGATTTGCACCTGAAGAAATAAGTAGCATGGTTCTTACAAAAATGAAAGACATAGCGGAGGCCTACATAGGATCTGCGGTGAGAGATGCTGTTATCACGGTGCCAGCTTACTTTAATGATTCTCAAAGACAAGCAACCAAAGATGCCGGGGCCATTGCTGGCTTAAATATTCTAAGAATAATAAATGAACCGACAGCTGCAGCTTTAGCGTATGGGTTAGATAAAAATCTTAAAGGCGAGCGAAATGTTCTTATTTTTGACCTCGGAGGAGGCACATTCGATGTATCAATACTAACTATTGACGAAGGATCACTATTCGAAGTCAAAGCAACAGCTGGCGATACGCACCTAGGTGGTGAAGATTTTGACAGTCGCTTAGTTAATTTTCTAGCTGATGAATTTAAAAGAAAGCATAAGAAAGACTTGAGAAGTAATTCGAAAGCACTTCGCCGCCTGCGAACCGCAGCCGAACGAGCGAAAAGAACTTTGTCATCAAGCACTGAGGCTTCTTTAGAAATTGATGCTTTGTATGAAGGGATTGACTTTTTCTCAAGAATATCTCGTGCCCGTTTTGAGGAACTTAACGCGGATTTGTTTAGAGTAACATTAGATCCTGTAGAAAAAGCATTGAAAGACGCAAAACTAGACAAAGGCTCTATAAACGATATAGTCTTAGTAGGTGGATCGACGCGCATACCTAAAATACAGAGTCTATTGCAGAACTTTTTTAATGGGAAGAAGTTGAATTTGTCCATCAACCCTGACGAAGCAGTGGCTTATGGTGCAGCGGTGCAAGCTGCTATCCTCAGTGGAGAACGTCATTCAAAGATTCAGGACGTTCTTCTAGTGGATGTCGCTCCACTGTCATTAGGCATTGAGACGGCTGGTGGGGTTATGACTAAAATTGTAGAGCGTAACGCGAAGATACCTTGTACTCATTCCCAAACCTTTACCACTTACTCAGACAATCAAGCTGCAGTAACCATTCAGGTGTACGAAGGGGAGAGAGCCATGACGAAAGACAACAATCTATTAGGAACCTTTGACTTGACAGGAATACCGCCAGCTCCAAGGGGAGTCCCACAAATAGACGTCACATTTGACTTAGATGCGAACGGCATTCTAAACGTATCAGCCAAAGAGAACAGTACGGGAAAAAGCAAGAACATCGTAATTAAGAACGATAAAGGGAGGCTTTCTCAAGCAGATATAGACAGGATGCTTGCAGACGCCGAGAAGTTTAAAGAGGAAGACGAAAAACAGAAGGAGCGGATCACTGCAAAGAACAAGTTAGAATCTTATGTATTCGGAGTGAAACAAGCTGTGGAAGAGAATGGGAAAAAGCTGGGGGAATCGGAATGTACGAGAGCTAAGCGCAAGTGCGATGATATGCTTCAGTGGTTGGAAAGTAATTCGTTGACAGCCGAGACGGTCGAGTATGAAGATAAATTAAGAGAGATGGTGAGAGAATGTGGACCTTTGATGAAGAAACTCCACGGGGTTCGAGGCTCCCGTTCTCGACAAGGTGGTAGTGATGGACCCGTCATCGAAGAAGTGGACTAAATTTGTTTTGTTATTGTTTTTTGAGCCAAAATTATGTCGTAGTAAAATTGTTTGTTATTTTTGTTTAATTTGTGTTTTATTTGAACCTTATTTACCTTTGGGTAGGTTGTCGATTTGTGAAAGTTTCTTTAATAAATGCTGTAGGATGTTTATTGGTTTATTCTTCAATTGTCTTTTTTTAATGGTTGTGAACTCGCCTTTTTACCCTGCTTACTAAAAAGACGAAACTCGTTAACAGATCTTTTTGGACGAATATGCTTCATGTTGATTTCCAGTGAGGTTGAGGAAACAGTCTGATCAATTCTGTCTATACATAATTAATCAGTCCATACATTGTATGTCGATTATTGTGTCTATGGATTATGACTGGTGTTTGAATGTAAACAATGAAACAAACATTGATTAGCAATTTCTTTATTTTTAATTTTAATAACTTTAGAAATTGTTCAGAAAGAAGACAATGGTTTCAGCATTCGTTACCTTTAATATTATGATATGAACAATAATAATTATCGCTATGTTATTAATAATAATAATAATTTACTTCTATCCATTATTAATAATGTTGATAACGCGTTAATAATTCTATCCTCTACCGTGTCGTATATACACAATAATGCTACAAAATGATTCAACAATAAATAATACATGATGGCGTGAGATACCACGAAATGTAGTCTCAAATATTTTCAATCACATTCTTTATTACAAAATTTAAAGGTAGGAAATATAAAATAACGTCCACTAAATATATATTATTCTGAGCATTTCATATAAATGGAGTTTCAAGCAAGTTCTAATAAGATTTGATAAGTGGGGTAAAACGTTCTTTAAGGTCTTTTTGATGTTATCTGTCCGAAAAGAATCCAAGTTATTACATGAACATATTTTGTTTTTCAAATTTACTTTTGTATACTTTTGGAGAATTAGTAACATGTCTTTTCAGCGTATCTATTGTACTTATTATTTCAGCATTAAAAGTTAATAGTGAGAGAGCCGTTAGGACTTGGAAGTTTGCAAGGCTTGTTACATAATCGGCTGTTTTATAAAGTGGCTAGTCAATAGAGTTCATCTTTGTAGATGATTTTTACATTCGTCTGTGAAAAACCCCGTGCCAAATGGATAGAGAGAAACAAAACCATATTGAATGTGATGACAATACGAATGTTGCCTCCCATTTCAGTTTATGAAGAACTATTCCTACAAATAAGGTAATATAACAAATTAAATTTCAGTTTAAATAGAATTACTGATGTACCAGATAACAAATTGAACATTAACTTTAGATGTTGATTAAATTACGATTTCTTCTGAGATTGTGTATTTAGCTGACGTTATTTTAAGAACTACCCTCATAAAAAGATAAATTTTGGAGTAGTGTTAAATACTATCGGCAGCAATTTATAAAAATTAAAATGGCGTAATGAAATAAGAAAAATATCCTTGAATTGAAAAAATATCCTCGGAATACTTTATAGAATTGATTATGATCTACTATCGTTGAGTCTTTTATAATATCAACGATTGTGTTCATTAACTGAATTAAAAGACGCCGATATGAAGTGATTTCCGGTGATAAATATTTGAGACAACCATTTCAAACAACAATTACAATATCTATTTTATAATACTCTCAAAAGCAAGTAGCTTAAAAAAGATTAAACTTCAAAAAAATGATCAAAAGGATTCATAAACGTTTGTGACTTTAGAAAATTAAAGGATTAACTGTTAAACAGCCTAATCGGTTTTATATTGACTAATGTATATTATCTTATTCACCTATTTCGGTACATAACATCGATATGTATGGAGATTTTTTTTTACTAAAACTGTTATAAAGAGAGCCTCCTCAATGGTAAAATTGTTTTTTAATCTGTTACTGAATGCCTAACACTATGTTCGTTACAATTTTATGACATTAATTTTGATTATTCAAGATTTGTTACCCTCTGAAGTATTTGATTCGTGGGCCTATTTTTCTACTTATCTATATTTTTTTATTATCTAAGTATGATTTATTTACATTAAGTAATGTTTTTTAAATTATGTACAGAGTGATGCAAGGAGTGTGGTTCCTTTAATATACACTTTTTCTTACGCCTAGTAATATAAAAAAGGAAAAGAAAAAAAGAAAAAAAAAACAAAAGAAAAAATATGATTAAAAGCAAATTTATTGCTAAAAATAAAATAAAACTATAACCACAAGCAATACAATATTTGCTTAAATATTAAACGTATTTGTGTGTTTTATAATTTGTACGTTTTTCTAAAAATATATATGTATGATAAAAAAACAATTGTACGGAATTTATATTGTCTATGGAAACTAACATGACGTTGCTGTCCACAAATAGACATGCTTGAGCAGTCCCGCACATATAAACATACCATAGATAAAACATAATTTAAAAAGTAAAAAACTTACTCAACCCAATCATAATATTTTAAACCTCTCCGGTTTTAATTTATAAACATAATAATACTTTTAACTGGAGTTCATTAGAACGTTGCTTAATCCTAACATCTGATTGCACTTTTAAAACTTTTCTATTAACAATTAAACGACGGCTAAGTTACCAGCTTACACTTTACATAAAAGAAAACCCTAAATATATATACAAAGTTCGTATTCGACAAATTTGGTATTACACTTATTTACATTTAAAAAGCCGTATAACTTAATACTCTGATATTTGTACCTATTCAGGGTACTACTACATAAAAGAAAAAAAATTAAAGCAAATGCATCTTTTTGTATCGCAAGTTTTTGTCGTCCACGTTCAGAAGGAACGACACTAACAGAGGATATATATTTACAAAGTCTTTGGCCTTACAATCGAATATAACACTAACTACATTCATATAGTATTTGCACTGAACGTCTAATGTATCACTTTAATAAATATGTCCCATACGAAAGTTCACTGGTTTTCGTAATCACACACTAAATGTCACTAAAGTCTTAATACTCCCATCGGTCGTCATCGTTCTCCGATTTGATTTTGTCTTCCGGGATGACGTCGTCGGGAGTGTGGGGGGGCCGCGGCGTGTGGGGGGTCTGCGGCGTGCGGGGCGCGGGGGACGTGTCGCGCGGAACCGGAGAAGGCTCCACGCGGACCGTTTCCTCCGACTCTCTCCTGAAGTCGTCGCTCCTCATCACGCAAACCCCGTTGATGATGATTTCATCAGGGTTGCGGGGTTTCTCGTCCTGCCAGTCAGGATTCACCCACTGCGGCGCCGCCGGTTTTCGCCTGTTCGACCGTCCGCCTGCGTGGGGCGTGGACGCCGCTTTCGGCTCAGTCTTTGATTCGTCATCCATTGAGTCCTCGGATCCGAGGTTGCTTTCTACATCGTCATCCTCAAAATCGTCTCCGTCAGGCTCGCGTTTTAAAGGCATCGTTAAATCGAGTCCGCTGGCCTGGTCTTTTCCACCTTCCTCAGGAGGGATGAGACCACGACCGATCAGTGCTGCTAAATTTGAGTTAGCAGCGAAGTATGGCGGATACGGTAACGGCACACCGGCTAATCCCATCCTTTCCTTTTGCAGTTCCAATAATCTCTGATTCAAGAGCAGTCGGAACTGGACTGGGTCGAAAGGTGCAGATGACTGGTCCCTTGCTGGTGGCTCCGCAGGTAATCCATGAGGAGCTTGCTGCTTTAGCCTCATTCGGTGATTGTGGAACCAATTTGTTATGGTTCGTGTTGATAATCCTAGTTCAGCGGCAAGGAATTCTATCGTTGGCATGTTTGGGTAGGGATCTAAAGCGAAAGCCAGTCTTAATGCTTCTTTTTGTTCCTCTGAGAACAGAACTCGTTGTTTCTTTGCGCATGGCGCGCCTGCTGTGGGGCCAGGAGAACTTGAGTGGTAGAATTCAGAAGTATCATTGGATGATGTATCTGATGAGTTGTCCTGTCCTGGGCCGCTAGATCTTCGTCGCTTGTTGGCCTCTCGTCTTTCATTCTTAAGCGCTTGAAGGCGGTCGATATTGTGCGCATCGCTTAACCACAGCTGCATTCTGATAAACGGCTCCCTGCCTTTAATGCTGAGCATATGCCAAGGTTTAGGCTTCGATAACAACTCACTAACAGATCCTTGGGAAAGGCCAAGAACGGCTTCTCCGAATATTTTTTGTCCTATATTATTGGCTAAGAGGGCTTCTTTAATTTTAGTTGTAATGGTCTGCGTGTCGAGATCCTGTGTGAGGGC
The DNA here is from genome assembly GCA_030295005.1 of Cephonodes hylas. Taxonomy (NCBI): domain Eukaryota; kingdom Metazoa; phylum Arthropoda; class Insecta; order Lepidoptera; family Sphingidae; genus Cephonodes; species Cephonodes hylas. The sequence continues at coordinate 10,445,941 of AP025380.1, read as the reverse complement.
CGCCATTTCGTACACACTCGGCGATATATGTTGGTGCAGATTGCGCATGACAGGTGGCTGGTGGTGTGGTTGAGGCGGAGGTGGCGGCTTCCTCTCCTTGTTGTTGTTGTCGTGGTGCTGCGGTGGCAAGGTCACCGCGTGGTGAGGAGGGAAGCCCGGAGGAGTGAGGAGTAATGGCGTCGGCTGGCCGAGGTGGCCCAGGTGGCCAGGCCCCAACAGTTGCTCTTGTTGCATTTTGCTTAGCAGAGAAGTGGCGTCTGAGATCATTTTCTGCGTCGGCGGCATCGGCTTCGTCATGTTTGGCGGACATGCTGGAAATAATAAAGAGAGCTATAAGTATAAAAGTATAACAATTGCGAGGGATTTGAAATATCGATCATAAAAGTTTAAAGTATGAAATTAGTCATTGAGATATTTTAAACATAAAAATTATATTCTTCTAATAGTGTTAAATTAATCGCTATTCCGTATATTACGAGTATAAACGAACTGTTTATTAAACGAGGGATATGTATAGTTTGACTTCGTATGTAGCTTTGACTAATTGTAAGATTACTTACGAGGTGCTCCGCTGTAGTTTCCAGTCCTCATTAGCTTCTCCGGCGCAATCTTGTACTGCGACGCAACTAGCTTGTGTACAGCGTTATCGTCTTCCAAGAACATCTTCATCCGGATGAAAGGCTCTCTGCCCTTTTGAGTCAGCATGTGCCAGGGCTTCGGTCGCGCTAACAGATCGCTGACAGACCCTTGAGACAACCCCAAAACGGACTCTCCGAAGAGCCGCTGACTAATGGAGTACTGACTTAAAGCTTCCTTCACTCTTCGGACGATTTCCTCAGTGTTGAGATTGTTGAAGAGGTCGAACTGCTGTTGGGTAATTGGTGGCAAGACAGCCTTCATTGACCTCTGCGGCGGTGGATGATGCGGAGGGTTGTTAGGCTGGGAGATGAGACTATTTGTAATCGAAGCCATTCGCTGCAAGGGGCTCGCAGCTGCTGAACTACTGAAATCCTCATTCGGCGTTATTGCCGGTGGCAAGATGGCATTTCCTAGTGGGCTGGACGCGGAGGAGCCTGTCGACTGCTGTCCAGGTTCAAGTTTTGGCCTGACTAAGGAGAACGCGCTCCCCGCGTGTCTGATCGCCTCCTCGGCGTCCAACGGTTTATCCTTATCGCTATCAGTCATTCCATTCATTTTGGCATTTTTGTCTTTTGGCAAGGACAAGTCCTGGATGGCTCCAGAGCCGTTCATGTGCTGGTTCTGGGCTTGCTGCATGGCCTGCTGCTGCAGCGCGAGGATGTTGGGGAATGGCGGCATTCCTGGTAAGTTGTGCAGGTTGGGGATGTTGCCTCCTGGCTGGATCTTGGCAAGTTCCCGATGGTACGCCTCCAACGCCATGCGGATGTCTTCGGGCGGCCTCTCCATGTGCGGCGGCATGCCTCCACTGAAAAATGGTGGGAACATGCTATATGTTAGTTTTAGATTTGCTGTTCTCGTTTGAATTATTTTGTATATTGAACATTTTGCAAGAAAGCATATTTAAGAGAATAATTATTTAGTTGGGCATAGTTTGCGTGACTTGAAAATTATAACCAGAATGTAAACCTACCCAGGGAACCCCTCGCGACTGTGGCGCATGTCATCCACCCGCCTGGTCATGATCTTGGCGAGCTCCTCCTGGTAGATGCGCACCACCTTCTCCTGGGGAATGTCGTCGTTCTCGTACTTCTTAAGTCTTCGATTTTGACTCGAGTCCTGGAATGAAAAAAAATGAATATTAGAAAAGTTCTTTTATATTTTATTTCTTGCTAATTTGTACAACAGTATTATAAGCTATTTTATATTTAATCAGCTATTTTAAGCATGTAATTAAAAGACTACTAATCGAAGAGAAAAATACAAGCAAAGTAATCAAATTGAATTATAATGAATGATGATGAATGAATGAAACTTTATTTCAAATTCATACGTACCTTATTGGAGAAGGGAGAAGGACATTGCGTCCGCGGAGAACTAGAGTCTTCATTGCTTCTTGAGTCATCGTTGTTAGGCTGCCCTGTAGGCGTCTTCATCAAATGAGAGGCTTCGTTCAGGATATGTGCCAGTCGCTCATCCCCTTCACCATCAGGCCGACCAAACCCAGGTCCTGGTGTGCCATCCTTAGTTCCAACTGGAAAAGAAGCAGCTAAATTTCAGATTGGATAGTAAACGAATCCAAAATTTGGAAACTTATACTACAAATGCCGTTGTTGTATGGATGGACTATTAATTTAAAAATCTTTATAGACTAATGTTATGTGTCATAAAGCATAATAAATATTTTAATTAGCGTAAATTTCTGGCAACCCTGTAGAGAATTTATAAATGTCAAACGGACGGAAACAAAGAGCGTAGGCTATCGTGAATCATTCGAAATCCTGGAAACTAGAAACGAAACACTCAACGGTAGCGCTGTTACTATTGTTTTTAATATATTACAGTCGTTTGAGAAACACACGAGCGTATTTAATAGCCGCCACACACCCGCACTGTCCGAGTGAATGTTGCCAAGTAGTAAATAAACACTTTATATTTGGTCGCAATTGAAATTAGGCGAGTCATTTAAGCGCTGTGCGAGATAATATTTGAATGAGAAAGCCCAATCGTCGGCTAAGCCAGTAATCCTAAAACTGCGCCCGCGCATCCATAAACAAGACGAGTTACGCGGGATCCGCCATATTGCCGCCATTCATCCTGTCAACATATTGTCTCTGCTCGTACAATGGCGGTATTTAGACGTTGATTCGTTAAATTTAGTTTAATTAAGAGCGGTAATTAGTTTTGCTCGTTTAAGTGGATGGTTTTAGAATGACTCTGATCTTTCAAATTATCTGGTACAATATATATTAAAGTTCAAAGAAATTTTCATATTAATTTCGCATGGGGCGGTTAATGGCGAGATAGAAATTATTATAGTCCACTTATATTTTTAGAACGTTTAACGAACATGCATTCAGCTCGGCAACTGTACATTACATTTAATATGTGCTCGACTTTCGTATAATCATTTTGTAGGATTCATATCTAACGGAATGTTATAGCATAATTTTGTACGATTGATTCAATGAAGAGTTTTCTAGAGCAGAATATAAACTTGTCTAAAATAATTCCAATTTTTTGTTTTAATAAGCCATCATTAATTTAGACAGTCTATTATGAACTAGGAAGGCATCTTAAAATCAACGAATTTTTCTATCAACTATAGCTAAACTTTACGTGCAAAATATACTCGCGTCATTCCCGTTGAATATACATATTTCTGTATATGTTCTTATGGAGCGAATGATACCATCAAACAAAGTGACAGCACACTTAAGTGATCCAGAAACAAGCGATCATTTAAAACAATACGACACATCACAATGCACTCCGGACTCATTTGCGGTATTTTAACGATTCCAAAAACGGATCGCGGGGAATTAACATATTAATTTTAAGGATTTCACAAAGAGTTTAATCGCGTCCTTAAATTTAATTTTAAAACCGACAATGTGTTTGGTTATTTGTTCCGACGATACCGAATTGGAACGCATTCAGAATCGAGAAAAATAAATATGCTCTACAGTCACTTACATAATTCTGATCCCATAGTAGGATAGAAGTCCTGTGAGTATCAAGTGAGTATCAAAAACTACGAGAGACATTTTAGTCTCACCAACGCCCAGACTCGGAAAAAATTTAAGCATTTGAAATTTTCATATCTTCTTCAACATTAGTCGTCATGCTTAAACAAAATTAAATATGGAATTTCCAAATAACGCATTTGAGTTGACCATAAATGAGATCTTAAGACACGTTACCACGGACGGTAAAAACCTTTAAATGTTTAATATAAAACAAAGCACGTAAGATTACGGCAAATGATAAGATTAAATACGTTGAGAGATTCTAAAAATACTGCGTAAAACAGCTTACTGTACTCCGATGAGTCAATACATGAGAAATGAGGCAATTGTATCTATCGTAATGTATGACTAACACTATACATTGGGCAATTCAGCTTATTGAGATTGCAAAAATGATAATTTTAGTAATTAGTGTTATCACATATTGAATTTTTAATCAATGAGGTTCTATTCTGGGAGAAAGATATTTAAAGGTTTTCAATAAATATATAAAGGATTAAAGGCGTGAGTCTTAAAAAAACATTATAGAAATTTCAACGATAACAAAGACAGTGACTAGAGTAGTTAGTGATGACCAGAGTAAGTTTTTATTTGTATAGCAAAGCAAAAATGCCTTCAATCCGTTCCTGACTTGATTTATTTTCGATTTACGGTTTTGTGCAAATTTCAACTCTGATTAATCACAAATAAAATGCATAAAGCGATGGATCAAATGTGTTTTTCTTCGAACGCTCGCCGCGACTTTTTATTGGCGTCTTAAATGCAATTTATATGCGAATCAAAAAATGAATAAATGCGATATTTTCGTTGGTGACACGAAATAATTTAAGGAACTGTGTTTTTCATGGCACGGTTAGCAGAAACTTGACTACTGTGCAATCAAAAATTAATGTTCATGATTACAAACAATTCATACAATTTCTCTAAGATTTTGCAAATAATGCTTTTCACTTGCTGCGAGCTATCAAATGTAGTATAAAGTAGACACAACAACGAAATTGTCGTAGCATAATGACTGATAGACGTTACAAGAGGAATAAATTGTCTATGCCACTTTCATATTTCATAATGAATTGTGACAGTTGACAGTCCAGTCTCACGCTCCAAATTCGAAAAAATTGTAATAAAAAAAAAATCCAACGCGATATGACCGACCATAGAGCATATATTTTTATAAACCCATTCCCATTCTTAACGACCAATGTGGACACGTGATGTAAATAAATTCAGAAACCGTCCAGTTTTGAAGATTATGATCTTACATGACCATAACGTTGGCTTTATATCCGTAATGACAGACGATAACATTTAATACGTGATTTGTTTTCATAATTTAAGAAAATTAATAGCCTTATGTTTGCTCTATGGTTTTAGCTTTTTAGAGAAATATACCTTCAGATTTGTTTATGAATTACAAATTATTTTAGCTGCCTTTGGAGTTGCGTAATTGGTTTCTACTTGTCAAATGGTTACTATAATGGTCAGTCGGTACGTTTTACTGCTCCAAAAGTCGTGTTCAGTTGATCCCACGTCTCTGTAGGTTAACGGCACATAAAAAGCATAAATCCGCTCGGATATCGTAGAAACTTTTCTGTTTAAGTTAAAAGATAACTAATTTCTCGGAAAACATTCTAAAAATGGCAATTTACATTCATTTGATTAGTATACAGATGTTAAAACTGTTAAGTTTATTACTATTGATGCTTTGACAACATTTTAAACGGCGAAACGAGTACAACACACAAACATTGATGTCAGTGTGTGCGGTGGACGTTCAATTTGAATTCGTATGAGGCAATTGTAAATTTATATGACGAACTAAGCTCCGCTGTGACTTTGCTTGTTAAGTTTTCAGTGGTGTATTGGAATATCGTCTTAATTACATTTAAGTCGGTCAATTAAATACAACTTTTTTAAACAATTGAATGAAAACATACAATTAATATTTAGTTTCTGTTGAGTAATGAGTACAATAATTATGTTTTTGATACATTGCAACTCCCAATTTCTAAGCGAAACAAACGAACAAAACTGATCAATGGTTTTGTAGAGCATGGTAAAGTAGGCCAACGATATTCGTGATTGGATTTTGTTGTAAAAAACACAGCTATGTCGATGGTCACTAATCAAATGGTATTAGAATGTATGGCGTGTGCACGCGGCCGCTGCCGTCTTACCAAACCGATGCGTTGTGTTTGAATCATAGACACGCAATGTTGATGTTTTAAGATGTTTTTTTTTAATTTTTTTCTCTAAGAAAGACAGCCAGTTCTTATGCGTGAAACAGGTTTATATCTCTGCAAGTGTTAACGTTAATTTGAAGTAACATCTTTGTAGCTTCTCCGCTCCTAGTACTTTAACCTTACCGAGTATTTTATAGATTAAAACGCATATCTTCCTTGTGTGCTTATTGTAACATTGCTAACATAATGTTTTGTATTTTTTGTGTCAATGCCAAGGACATCGGTTAATTAAAGCACCAGCGAGCAAAATCCGAGCGACAAACAGTCTTACAAGAAACGATTAGGCTTGGTACACAATAGCTTCATCGATCGTTTTTGGTTCTGTCAAGAAGTAATAACGGAAGTTTGTCGGACGAACAAAAAGACTTTTTAGCATAAAAAACTCGTTGTGCAAAAATTATCTATTTGGTAATCAGATACATAATATGTAGCAATTTGTATGTGCGCCTCCGCCGCTCCACACACGGGCTATCGATAAATTTCAACGCACGTCTATAAATGCCTTTGATCTTGTTGGTGACATTTTGTTATTCTGTAAACGGCACGCGGACAATTACCGCGACGTGCCTCGAAATATTGTCAAAAACTGAGGTTATTTCCACGAGCGCGTGACGCAACAGCGCGCGCGCCATCTTGTGCGCCCGCAACACAACATGGCCGCCCGCCGCGCTTCAACGCTTTATATTAAATTTTTATTGATCTAGTTCACATAGCGTTTGTAATTTCTTATCTCGACGTCCATAAACTAAGTAACGATATCATTTTTTTATTGCCGCCATTATGATGTGCATTTTTGATGGATATTTTTGAAAAAAAACTACGCGGTCAATTAACGTCATCCAGTCACGAAGTTTTAAATTTATCGGCGTCGGTTTGATCGCGTCCGTGCGGCGCGGGCGAGAGTGCGAGCGCCCGGCGCGGGGATAACAACAAAAACCCTAAGAAATTATTTGTTTTATGCGACATTACAATCGCGTGCGTGCACGCGAAAACTATTTTATTTGAGACCGTTATTGATTGCTCGCCGTATGAATATTCAAATGGTTCGGATCGTGTGGGGGGGCCGGTGTGCCCTAAATTACGCTGTCACTGTATTGCTATAAAAATACCATTGTAATATAAGTGTGGAGGTCGAGTTTTAACGGCGTTGTGTGTCCGGGATTGTAAATCAAGTTGGCGGGTAGTCGTAAGAAAGGGGTGAGAAAGAGCGCGTTCCGTACGTCAGTGGCGGATCGATGCTCATTTGCATGTCGACCGGCGGCGGCGGCGGACGTCAGGCCCGCTCGAAAGTGTCGACGGCCGTTGGAAAAACTGCACCATTTGAATTGTTAATCCCGCGCACAACGAATAGTTGCATAAACCGACGTCCCGTACTAAATTGGGCGCTAAGTGTCGCGACAATGAAATGTACAATTGTCGCCTATTATTCTAGCAATGTTACATTTAAATTTTATGAAATGAATTTAGTTGGAAATTTAATTTAAAAGTTCCTAAGGGTTCTTGGGACTCATGTTATTAGGTTTTTCATACAATACAGACATTAAAACTACTTAGATTCCTATTATTTGTACAGTTGAGGCCATGAATATCCTCTAAACTACCGAAGTCTATACTACTAACTATACTAAAGTCTAACGCTGCATCAGTCGGTATAAAATATAGATCTCGTTTCGTCTCTATTGCACCATTAAAAATGGTAAAAAGTAAGTCAACAGAGGCCCCAGAGCACTCAAAAAACACCGGATACAGTTTAAACCTTGTGAAACATCAAACAAAACATGAGAAAGTCTATCGGCGAAAGTTTATGTCGATTGCGATTGCGTGAGGGTGGACGTCGCGTGTCCCGCGGCAATCTAACGTCCGAGCGCCGGCCGCGCCGTTCTCTCAGATACATTGTGTATTGAGCTGTATCGCAGATCATCTCTAATCTGTCTTTTGTTTCCGCCATTTTGTAACACTTTGAGGTTATGAATAATTTTTAGGTTAAGTACTGGGCTGAATAGTCCGTGTTCCTTTGCCTTTGTACACCAATATGACATTGGCTTTATTAATAAAAGTAATAAGTACATGAAAATTCGACGTACAAAATAAAAGTAGGTAAGATTATACAAAATTAATGTAAGAATAGCTTATATATAACGTTTTCGAAATATTGGACAAACAACTCATACGTGCTCAAAGTGAGGATATTCGCGACAACAAAACAGCTCGTGACAGGAAAATCGGCCGACTCATGGGACGCGATAAAAATCCACTTTTAAACCAGTAATCCGATCTAATGTCACAATATATAAATTTTATATTATTTTATAAGTGTTAAAACAAATATAAAACTGTATGAAATGGGTCACATGGTATTATTAAAATTTTTTTACATCTAACATCCGGAAGCAATTCCTCCGCCATCAAAAGGCATTTATATTTGTAGCAAGGTGTTTTATTACGTTCGATGTTTGTCTCCGGTGGATTTCGCAAGATATTTCATGCATCTTCACGGCTTTAATCTTCGGACGCGATAGGAAGTTTATTGCTCTTAAATTATATTTTTTTGACACTATAACGAGTTGGAATTTGATTATTTAACTGATTTTGATGAATCAAAACTAAACGAAGTAAACTTACTTACGTATGTATGGTGTAGATTTGTTTTTACGAATTCATGAAAGTCTGAATAGAAATAAAAGCTGTCTAGGCTGTATGACTATGTTCTTTGTCTATTTATAATTAAATAACAAATAACTGTCAAAAATTTGGCCGTTTTCGCCAATGTGCACTAAATAGATCATACAATATTCCCAAAAGGGTAGAGGAGAAAAAAGTGCCTGTTTCGCGTGCGTCAGTAGTTGGTAACTAGATTCGATAATCAATTTTGGCAACTGCGCGCCGTGCGCTTAACTTGCTCAAATTCATAGCCGAGGAATGGAAAGCATAAAATCAAGTCAAAACTTATAGGGATGTGCTATGTGATGACATCAAAATAATGTTAGTATGTTTTTATTGCTTATATAAACAATTAGACAATATTATAATATGGTAAATGCCTCAAATTATCATTCTATGTATTAAGCGTAACGTAGCTATAACCATAATAAATAGTCAGGCAACTTATTGTATCGAAAGAATTCTGAGCAGGCAACTTAATATAATTTTGTTTCATCGGATAAAATATGAATACATTTATATTACGCTGTCAGTATTGTGCGAACTACGAAAGCCTGTTCAGGGAATGCTAGACTACAGATAAGCGTCCCGCAGGTATCGGCTGCGGCGCTATCTGTCCAACTTTTAACGATATCAGCCAGGATGAAGTTTTTTTTAATGAAATAACCGAATTCCCCCGTCGTCGCGCCGCCACTCGCGCTGTACAAACCACTTGTTACCTTACTTTATGGCTTTTTTATTTTTAATCTATGGATTAATTGTGTGCTTGAATTTTCAAAAAAAGAACTACTAGCGGTTTTTTATTGCGACACGTATATTTAATTATTATTTTTAAATTAAATGATCTTTGTTAATTTTTTGAAATGCTAGTTTTTTCTTTTGTTTTTTAATCTATAATTCATTTATGTTTTCAATAACCAATTAACTTCATGCTATTATTACTATGTAACTGACACGCATTGTGTGATCGCTATCCGTGACTCGCAGATAGAGGCAATTATGATCGGTTTTTTGTATTGGTACATAAGGCTTAAGTATTTAACACGTTATGTAGCCGAGGTATTGACAGAACTTTTCTACTATGAATGATAAAAATAACAATTATGTATGGAGAAAGCGAATTCACTTTAATTTACCATCACATGTACCTATGTATTGCTATTTAAGAGATCTCGCAAGAGATCGAACCGAAATCTACCGTTGACTGCACATGCCACCAACGAGGCATACCGTTTATAGCTATTAAAAAACCTCCCTAATCAAGTTCATAATCTCGTGTGAAGTTAAAAGGCATAACAGTGGCGTTGTTTGAAGCTCGGTGTATAATTAATGGCGATCAGTGCATGCCCGGTTATTGATTGCAATTGGAATTGATGTGGGCGCAGCACGCTACTGAGGGTAACATCGTGGTATGACCAGATGAGAGTAACTAGGTTGATTTACAGGGCTTTTTTGGTCTTCTAAACCTTACATTTCTGTAGAAGAAATAAGATGTATGTTTCTGCATCTTAATGGAATAATTTTCTTGTTTATTTGTTGCTAGTTTTGATTTAGAGTTCTATAATTTAGTTCTACATGAAATACTTCTATTTTAAAACATGTAAGTATCTAAAAAAAGCTGGACCCTTCGCATAAGGTTTATGTACCCGTCCGCCATCCTCGATCTAGTAAAGCACATAACAATATTCCAAGTCATTCATAGTCCGGCATTAATCCTCGCTAATTATGCAAGACAAGTGAGCAAAGATATAAAATGTCGGACACAAATCGCGTCCCCCGTGACAGGTTAAACGGGCCATCTTGTGTGACAGCGCTGTGATTTAAGCCGCTGTTTCAACGCAAGCAATTAATTAAACCGAATAATACGTCAGGATGCATTTAATTTCCTATTAAACTGTTGTTTGTAATGAGGTTAACAAAATGGCCGCGCGTCGTTGTTTTTGGCGCCAATTTCGCGAATTTAGAATGCGCGTAGTCGCGGGCTGTCAAGCTGATGTCTCGATTAATGAAATGATTGTGTTATTATTAATTTTAATTTTCTGTAAATTGAACCTTTTTTTTTAAATAAGAACATTTATTTTTATTGCAAACGCCACTTGAGGTATTTAGTTAATCCCTAGGTATTTTTCACTAAAGCGGAAGTAACAGTGATTGTTATTTATATTCATATTATGACGACAACGGACACGTTATTGTCCTGTGCTCAATTGTTCTAACAATCTATGTTTATTTCAGCCTTATTAAACGGATACATTACAATACTAATTAGTCGTATGACGTACAAGTTATAAAAAGTTCACGTCAGTAGGTTAGCCGTGACGTCTGAAATAATTTTAGTCGATTATTTTATTGAGATATGAGTAGGCGATTATATTGTGCGGGGAGACGAGTATCATTAAGTGGCAAAAAAATAGTTTTCATATCTCAATATTGTTGGCTTCCCATCTTATCTACATAAATATTAATGCAGGCATCCTTGTTTCCACAGAATAGGTACACGGGTAAAATATAGCGTACGGAATGTCCTTAACACAATAAGCGGTTAATAGCGTCCAGAAATAATTTTGAATCGTTCCAATGTTGAGAGCTTCACTCATTTTGTTGTATTGCCCTGATGTATGAGTTTTAAGCGATAGTTTAATTGCCGACGCAGGGCTGGCAGACATGTGACTTCGTTTTTAATGACAGACCAAAAGAGGTTCCATGAGTTGTTAGATGCATAACTTGGAACAATTAGCTGATTCTCTCTTATAATTATTTCAGTCAATGGTATAAATCAAGCGTCATAGAGTTCAACATTCCAGGATGTCATAAACTACAGGGGTAACGAAGCGTAGTGAGATTTGATTGGTCTAAATAAAAATATGGATAAAAAAGTTGTTCTCATAAAAGAGTTTCATTGAGCCTAGTAAAACACCATTTGATCCAGATAGTCAATCAGTTTAGTATAGGCTGTTGGATCTTATTAAAAAGTTTTTACTATACTTTCATTCACAGTAACAAAACGCCTCATTTTAAACAAAAGTGTATCGACAGTTCGCGCGTCGTACACTCAAGGTCATAATAAAATACTCGCCAAATATTCTTAGAACATTAGGCCTCAGTTATTGGGCTGAATAATGTCACATTTAATCCGCAGACCTGGCACGGCTTAACGACTGGAGCCACTCGACAGCATCCGCGATATTAGTCTAGACTAAATACTGGTCCTATTATAAGCTTCAGAGCTAACTCGTAATGTGCTGAAATCTCGCAAGGCGCGTTAGTTAATTGTTTTATATTTGGACGCGCTAGTGCTACTGAGATTCAAGTGTATGTGATACTTGTGAATGGAATTTAGATTATTATAATTGAATAAGTTTTTTATTGCTCCTCTTTTTTCAGCCGGCTGTGTGTGTCAGTATCTTTGTCCACGCTTTTGTTTTTAATCTATGGTAACTTTAATACGACAATTAATGCGTAGTTAGATCTTAATAGAAAAATGCCATCGTATATAATTGTGAAAGCAGAAGCAATTTATAACTAAACAATTAGAACACGCGTCATGCCATAAAATCTTTGTTATAACAATCAAAAAGGATAGACACTTAAGACGTGCGAGTGAGAGGGCAAATATCTCCGTCCCGCTCTTGTCCAGTTGGCGCGTTTCTGTGCAACAATTACTCGCGTGTTATTACCGTAGACGTTTAGGTATAATATAAAGTATATAATACAAGGTATTATAATAATAAATATGCCCTTAAAGTGGTCTGATTGCTTCGTCGGAAGCCATCAAAGCGGCCGACGGTCGGGGCGAATTCCGCGCGAAATTTCTTAAGCTTATGCTACTCGACAACAGAGGGCGTTACGTGTACATTGTGACGCGCATTACTCGCTTTTTACTATAGTTTTTGCGCTGAATTATTTCTGCGTAAGCGCTTTAAGCGGTTATTTAGTTTTTCAAACCGCTTTCTAAGTGGGCCGTGTGTAAGTTTTTGTTGGGGACGTCCTTTGCGATGTTAGCTGTAATTGCGTTATCGTCGCGGTCATTATTGTTTTATACGTTGTATGAGTTCAATTAAGGTGGTTTAATACACGAAGTTTACATTTTTGTGTGTCTGGTACGGAGCGCAATCCTGTCGAGGAATGCGTTTGTTTACGCTATTAGTCGGCAGATGGCGACGTGTGGCATTTCTGTCACCAAGTCTTTGTTTCATTTTCAACACAAGACATAATATAGACATAGATTAATTTATAATTAATTGAAGTCAGTTTTAAAGTAACACCTAACTTAAGAATAATATATATTTATAATATTTTCATAAAACTGGCATCGTTTTTAGTATTTTTTTTTGGATATATTATATTCGCATACTAAAAAGGAAAACATATTTTGAGTCATAAACTGAATAAATCTAGAAACGTTTTTAATTATTTTAATAACCTTGAATCAAAATTCATCCTGCGATTATTTTTAAACTCAAAACTAAAGAATTTTAAAATTTCCGCATTTAAAAAATTAAGAAACTAACATTCGAAATTCAAATCCTATTAGAAGTTGGAACTGAAGCGCAAGTTGTAAGTGGGACGTGGTCCGAGTATAAGCGCGCTGTGAATACACCCGAGTTGGGAACTGTTCAGATCTAAACGTTCGCGACGGAGTTTCCGAACGTGACCCGCCATTGATAATGTATCGCTAGTTGTTCCTTTTATGAAAATTCAAATTTGGAACGTTTGAGACGCTGATCACTTTAAATAGGCAAAGGAATTACCTACATTAAGTTTCTTAAATTATTTCGAGTAGATTAGGTTTTAAAAATAGAACGAACGAAACTGTCAAAAAAGGTTTACAAACTTAGGTGGATTATATTCTATTTACGTAACTGTAATATAGACTAAGTATACAAATGTTACAAACATGAAATAAACATTTAATTACAAGTTTATACGAGTAGTGATTACATTCTCCTTTCAAATTCAAGTGTGAGCCCGAAAACAAATCTCAAACATCCAAAAGCACAATTGAATATTAAAATTTGCTTAGCGTTAAACTAAGAGCACTACAAGGATAGTTTGCAGTTCGTGAGAGCATCGAGAGCGCTTAACTTCGAGCATAAAGCCTTCGGGTGTCCTGCCTCGGCCGATAGTGGCCCATTGAAAATAGATTTTCACGCTACGCTCCAAACGTTTTCGAGTGGCAAACTTTGTCCAAATATTGCTATGGACGAATTCTCTGCGTGTATTCGAACGTAATTAGTTTTTTATGTTGGCACTATTGGAGTTCTAATTTTTTTATTCACGGCCAATTGAATTCATACTGGCAGTGACATATTAATGTCATAAAAATATTAATCTTTTATGTTTGTATTACTGGAATTTTTATTTTTTGATTAATTAAACGGCTGTATAGACTGTTTCCTTCTCGAGTGTAATTGATAAGTGACAACTGTCAGTTTTGACAAATGCTTTTAAGATATTAATTCGCGTAGCGTACAGCGAGCGCTCATTACAAATTCCGTTATAAATAAGAATTAAAGTTCAATTATTTTTATCACTGAACCATGTTGATGTATAAAGCTATAATATTTACAAGCGCAGTAATCACATTTAATTGGGAGCTGGCATACGCGATGTTAAACGGAAACTGCTCTTGAAAAACGATTTTACGAGACGTCGTCGTGCTTGCGATGATGGCTTACCGATTTATATGTTTTGTAATAATTAAATTTAGTCACGGAATGATGTTATACAAATAGTGTATTTTTTTAATAATCGCCCACGAGCCTTTTGATCCACTTACCGTCCATACTTTAATTGACTAGCTGGCGATTATTATTATAATATCAAATGTAATAGTTTTATTAATAGAAGAGAACAATAAGAAACTTGTCATATGGACTAGATTACAAACCTTTAACTTAGACAATTATAAGAATATTTTCTGCTTGACATTAGCCAAACATTTCTATAATATTTCAAAGGCAGGTATCTTAGTATGGGGTCAGAATGAAGTCTATCGCTTCTATTAATTTAATTATAAATATCCGCTCAATTAATATGCATATTAGATATTATATCATACAATCCCCCTTTTATAAGTACGTTATTAATACACGTTTGTAATTAATCAGGCGCCATTTGTTTTTTTGCCTCCGTAATGAATTGTAGTGTAACACGATGTAATTGCGATGTTCATTATAGCTTCATGAGCTTTTATTATCTATTATTAAGCTCTTAAACGTACGTTTATCGGTCTAAGCTGGTTTGAGCACTAGGTCTTGTCGAATGATATCTTTTTAACTCTATTGAGAAGTTTGATTTTAGCCTGTTAATGTTTGTGAGACCGAAAAGTCACTCGTAGTTTCTGATACCTATAACTAGCAAAGCTATGTTGGGAGTATTTGTTTATTTATATAGTTGTAACTTTTACATTAAAATTACTTAGTTAGTTAAGTATAAATAAGCAGAGATACGCGGGATTTGAACTTGCGACGGTAAATAAAAATCTCGCAAGCATACGTTCCTATTGAAGTGAATGCACATTTTTTTCATATTGTCTATGGAAAATGTCTTTAACCAACTTCAAGTCCGTCAAAGTGGTCTGTCCACCCGCGTTCACACATAGACAATAGTTTCACAAACAAACGGACATTACGCACTCGTATGTGTAACGTGGGAAAAGCATAAACAACACGCTCTATACTAAATGAGCGGTTGGAAGATTATGGTGCGCGTCGTGTCTATGGTATGGTGGCTATGCGGAAAGTGTCAGTTCGATCTGTTGCGAAATGTAATATAATCTAATGTCGTGGGAATAGTAAATACAAGCTGTAAAAAATGGATAAATATCGATTCAAAAAAGCAAATCTGATTTTGATTAAAATAACCTACCCACACTAAAACACAACTCAACCAGCCTTTTGGTATGCCAATTTTTTTTTGGGAATCACAAAAAATCTTCTGGGTTTCGAACCCACACCCTAACGTTCTAAACACAAATCCTACACGCTTATAAAAATACCTACAAAATTGTTCAGTAATTCGAAGTTCGAATTTTTGAATGTAACGGAATCTAGATAAATTGTTTCTAATTTCAAAAATACTTAACCAACGTTCAGATCCATAGTGTTTCTTAACCGATCGACTTCCGTTTCCCACGGTCCAGTTGTGACGCGCCGCTTGCGGTTCATTATGTGTCATTATGAGGTATTAGTTACCGGGTTCGACTCCGCGTTACACCACGCAATCACCGTCCGTTTGATCATAGACAATTATTTAAGGATCTTCTTATAGATGGGGTGTGAGGTGTAAAGACCTCGTTTTCTTGGTATTGAAATTATGTTTTTTTGACTAAATTAATTTACCATCAGGATTTAAAATATTAGTCAATTTGAGGACCTCAGGATCTCTAAGATCACGTTTATAAATATTGTACATCATAGCAACTACTTATTTTATCTCATTACAAATCTTGTTTCGAAGCTATCAGTAACTGCAGAAGGGTTTTCAATCTCACAAAGACTTAGATGCGGAACAAATAATTAAGTATACTTCTAATTCCAGTAACAAAAATCTAAGTAATAAATTTAAAAACCATTAAAGCTGACCATATCGAAGCTAGATTGAACTTATTCCTATCGTCCTCAGAACAACCGCGTTACAAAGCTCAATTTGCATACTCCAACCGTTTCATTGAAGTTCGTCTGTTTTTTATAAAAAACCTTCTAGACAAAGAAATGTATTCGCATGCGACAAAAGGCAGGATAAAAGACAATAGTATCTGTAATGCAATCTATTTGTGTGCGGTATCGATGGGGGTAGAAACGGGGTAGAAAGGGGCACAGTTGGGGTATATGCATTGTCTGCCAGATTTATGTTATTTTCTTGTTAATGACTCTTTTAGAATTTTTGCCCAATTTACATACGATAGAGTTTCATTCTCCCTTGTTTTCGTGTAATATATCATTAAGGTTATATTTCGCTGTATGCCGACTATCAAGATAAAACAATTTGTCTTCACGATTCCAAATGTTGTAAAAATCTTTTCCTCAAATTTAACCATGATTATGTTTTATTTGCCTAATCTAAATTTAGTCGTAAAATAATTAAGTTTAATCTGATAAATACAATAATCACGACGGACTTCAAAAATAGACGCGGGAATTAAACAGTCCTTAATAGATTTTACGTCAGTGAGTTCTTTTGTTTGTAGGTTATCTTTACGTCAATCGTGCCTGGCCTTAAGCACATATCGCGTTTAAAAATAAATGGCCTAAGCTGAACAGAGGTTCCTTTGCCTATTCATAACCAAAAATAAAAACACCGTTGTCTATGCTAATGCAGAGACAACACGTAACAATGGCGCGAGATGTCCTCTGTGGAAAGTGGTCGTTGTATGAGCCGGCGCTAGTTGCGTGTCCGCTTACTCCTCCATTGTTCCGTCCATACACTTTTGCCCTATTTTGAAACGGTCCGTATCTTTATGAACTCTTTTAATTGAACGAATGAATGTACGAACCAGAGTTATTTTTGCGAAGCTCAAGTTTTTTTAAACTGTGGAATTTTTAATTATTGCCTGGTGCGAATTTCTAATTTAAATAAAGAATGTTTATGTTCACAACATAAAGACCTACTATAAACTCTGCTGTCAACATTGCATGTGTCCATGGTAACTTTAAACTATTCTCGAGTAACGGGATTTACTTGCACGCGACTGGATTCAAGGATAGGGTCCGGGACGAAACGGGGACAAGGTTAGGATACAAATAAAAATTAAAACAAATATGTGCTAAAATAATAAGTGTGGAATAAAAGTTAAAAATAAAAATAGTAACGCTGTGCATTCGATTCAATTCGATAAAAAATTGTAAGCGCAGGAAATTGAATTGGATCGAATTTTGGCCGAAAATATGAACGTTTATACAACGTGTGTTATTTTTGTGTGAAAATACTCACAAGGGGTAAATGCTTAAAATGTAAATACAGCTCACACACACAGAATCCATTTAAACTATACAGTGCCTAAGATATATGTTAACGGAGCTCATGTCAA
Source organism: Cephonodes hylas (assembly GCA_030295005.1). Taxonomy (NCBI): domain Eukaryota; kingdom Metazoa; phylum Arthropoda; class Insecta; order Lepidoptera; family Sphingidae; genus Cephonodes; species Cephonodes hylas. The sequence continues at coordinate 10,428,341 of AP025380.1, read as the reverse complement.
ATTTGATTTTATCGGGAAAAAAATCATTACCTTTGCAAATGGATTATAACTATAAACAATGGGCGCACACATTTTTAAACAAAATTTTGAGGCAAAGAAAACAGCACGTAACGCCAGTAGTCTTCAATCGACGTAAAACGTGGCAAAATTTAAAAAGCTTATAAAATCGGAAGGCGACGTTAGAGTACGGTGCTACTGAAATCTGCCGCGCTATCTTGCATTCACCTCTGTGATTGATGAGAGCCATTGTCAGGTGGCCTGACAAGCGATAAGCGGCAACTCGCTCGGAAGATTGAGTTAAAGGGTTCGGAAATTATGGCGGTAATAATGCGTGGTATTAACAGAGGCCAATGACGGCGTTTGATTGATTTTCTAGTGAAAAATATTTGCCGCCAGCCCTGTGGGAATGTGATCATGTTTTCAAGGAAGTTGTGATGTTCATCATTGAAGAGTTTTAGGTGATGCAAAGTCGCATAGTGAGAGGTTGAGAAGGAATAATTGAGAAGACGAACTATTGGAATGCTACTGTAATGATTTTTGCCTCAAGATTCGGAGATGTGATTGTACAAGAGATAAAAGTAGTTACCTACACGGTTCCTCATAGCCACGAGTCCATCCAGCGCAACAAGACAAATAAGCGTTCAATAAATGTACCTTTTTTAGGGATCAGAGACTTGAGGAGCATGATGGCGGCCTCGTCGCAGGCCCACGCGTGCATTTTCCTGTACGAGTCGCGGCCCTTCTCCGTCAGCTTGTCCCACGGCTTGGGCTTGGAGAGGAGCTCGGAGACGGTCCCCTGCGACAGCCCCAGCACGTACTTGGCGAACAACCTCTGGCCGATGTTGTGCACCGACAACAGCTCTCGCACCTTCCGGCTTATGTGAAGCGTGTCGAGGTTGCTATTCGCGTACTTGTCCATGTTGTATCTGAGCATCTCCTGCAGGCGCGCTTCCATCGGGTCCCCCTTGGGTATGAGCGAGTCGCCGAGGCGGCCGACGAGCGCGCCGGGCGGCAGCGGGCCCATGTCCTCCGCGAACCGGTACGGCCGGTGCTCCTCGAAGCGGAACGGGCTCGGCGGCGGCAGCGGCAGCGACGCCGGCCCGTTGTTGTTATGGTGCGTGGTGTTGTTGTTGAGCGGCGGGGGCGTGCTCGGCCATTCCTCGCCACCTGCGGTGAGAGCACGGTTACGGGAGCTCGGCGGTGCCGGGGGGCCGGGGGGCGGGGGAGGGACGGTGGCGCGGGGAGGGGTGCGGGGCCGGCGTACGCACGTAAGCGTCGCAGCAGTACGACGTGCGAATGTTAAGTGCGCGCGCGGCGTCTGTCATCTCGCATTAATTCAGATGTGTTGTTTTTTTGCGTTTGAAACGGTTACGCGCGTCCGTGACCTGCATGGCTGGGTGGTGGGAAACTGGAATGGTCCTGAGCGGTCGGCGTCGGTCGGGACTCACGGCAAGATAAGCGAACACGTACTAGCTACGGACATACACAGCGTACACGGCGCGAGGCGTATACGACACCTGACGACGGCCACAAGCTACCGACACGCGGCGCCCCGATCAACGACACTCCTTGATCGGGGTCCGGTGCACATTTTCCACAAAGGTCGCAGCCAGTTGGAATGAAACAAAACGTTCATTCCAACCGAGGTGCCATATTAAAACTTGACCAATTTTAGTGGTTTAGGAATTAGTCTATAAAATTCACAGCTAGAATCCATCTAAATGTAGTCAAGTCAGGTCGGGGTACGTACCTGTGTCCCGTCGCTCGGTGCTGCGCTCCCGCTCGGCGGAGTTCCTCTCCTCCCGGACGGGCGCGGCGGGCGACCGCAGAGGGTCTGGCTTGCGCTCCAGAGACCTCTCCCCCGCACCCAGGTCTAGTGACCGGAGCATGCTGCAACAAAATTTAGGTTTTAATCCAAAGTCTATTTTTTATTTTTATAACGATTTAAAAAAGGAATGCTCTTGTATGTAACGGAAAAACTAATAAGATTTCCATAACTAAAACTCATTTTATTTTTGAATGCATTCATAACTATCTTTAATAATACCTTACCTTCACAAAAGTATTATTCATCTAACTGATTAATACTATAAAGGTAATTTTTGTACTGACAATGGCAATTAAAAAAACTATGGCGTATTCCATAGCGGCCACCCGGCCCTTATAAATTGAGTCACAGCGAATTGATTAAAACCATTTCAGGTGAATTAATTAAATATTTTAATTAATGGAATGTGCGCCGGTGCCCTTATTGGCTATACTCCTTTCATAAATTTATTGAGATCGGGCCAAATGAAGGGTACCTCACGGCTATTAGGAGATAAGGCCCTTTGTATTTTATCACTGATTACGCACTGTGTAACCTGCTTTATGGGGATTTAATAAATTTGTGGCATAGACAATTTGTTTGTGACCACACTGACTTTATTACCGGCTGAAATGATTTACATTTTAAACTAAGCTTTGATCTATGGAATTTAAAAACCGTATTCTATTTTTGAATTTACACTAAAACATTGAACACAATTTCAAAAATCGAACGTGTATCGATAAGAACAGCCTATACCGCAAACTGTTCAATATTGTAAGCCAATTTATAATATTTGCACCTTCCTCCCAAAACGGGTAGACACCCCCTCTCGAAGGGGTTATAATAACCCTTGCACCTTAATTACATACTAATGTAACTCCAATTAAGTAGTCGATTGGTAACACTACCGAATTTAGATGGCTGTTTCACCTCTCCGTTCCAAGTTTAAATGGTGCTTTCGAAATTGGCCGTGTATTGTTTAGCGCTCGCTCGCAGGTGGCAATTCTCATAAGAGCATTTTAGTCGATTGTGGTTAAATCGATTTATTTGGGTAGCGTTAATATGCATTAGTATTATTTGCTTTGAAATGTGTTTTAAATTCTCCTAGTTATATTACATGAAACTTTTAAGATACCTATATGTATTTTGGCTTCTAAGGAAAACCGTCGTTATGAAACCTGCACACCTAATAGTTCTTAGGTTTATTAACCCGCACTAGGCCTCAGTGGACTAAGGCCTTAACCCTCTCATTTACAGAGGAGGCCCGTGTGTGTCCGTGGAACGTATAATGATGATGACATAGTCTTCTACCCTCAAAGGAGTTTAAGTTCTTTGCGATTTCAAACGATAATCACTATAATAAAATTTTCTTCTCTTGTCTTTTTCATTATTATTAATTAGCTGGTTCTATTCAATGGAGGATGTAGAAGATAAACTCTTATGACGTAAGTACAAAGTTTGATGACACAGTTGCAATTTGCGAAGTACGAAAGTGGGTGAGGCAGTGTTTTAACAGATCCTGTCGGGAGATGGGTGTGGAGTCGACTTGTGGATATATTTTTTAGAGAATTTTTGTAAGGCAGTCGATAAAGTTTAGGAGTATTTGGGAAAGTTGACCTTGAGAAATGAAATCTTTAGTAGAAGTTTTTTTTTCATATATATTTGTGTCTTTAGGTTTAGTCGAGGTAATTTGAGTTAGGTTTGTTTTTGTTATATACGATTTATAAATTAATTATCATTGTCAAACAAAATCGTAGTTAATGAGCTATTGAAGGATTTATTTCAACGTCAAAATGATTTTACTTTAAGCTTTTGGCAACGGAAAATTTTTAATACCAGACCACTCCATTCCTTTTTGTCCTGAGGCGAGCTTAAAAGCATCTTTGTCTTCGGCCAAACGGCTTCAGTTTTAAAGCATGTAACTGCATGAATACTTGATGATGCAAACTGTGTAACCGATGCTTTCTCAAACATTTCCCTTTTAATATATAAACACGCGTGTTTCACGGGTAAATTAATTAATATTTCATCAATTTGTTTTAAACTGTTTTTAGTATTAGGGCTTTTTGGGTACTGGTTTTAATGGGAGCTTGTTTTAAAGTATTGTATATGGTGGCATTTGTTTACACTAGTATTTGGTGTAATGGTGGTCTTACGTAAGGGCCACAGGTTCAATTCTCACACGAGACAAATTTCAAAACCAAATTTTTTTGGCTCAATTTAAAGTGAAGTAATGTTGTATTCAAAATGTAAAATGCGTTGTATTTTTCGTCGATTCTCTTATTAAGCTTGTATATAATGTGACATTTCCTTGATTGCGTCATTCCGTTCCAAAACATATTGTTTAAATACAATTAGTTACCGAGACTCATATAGTACCGTTTACAAATGCCACGAATGGAAGACATTTGAACGCAAAGCAAATTCTACATTTAAACATTTAAAATTTCCGACAAATTTTGATTGATCGTTTCCCGTTCCAAACTGGGGTATGAATTCGCCACCCTTCGCCAATTTCAAAGACATATTTCTATGGGGTAACTGTAAAAGGATGCTTCCATATTGATTAGCAAATTAGGAATTCCTTTTGAGTTCTTGGCGGTTGCGAATTAAGCGGCTCGCGTCGGCTGTACATCACAATCTTTACCGGCCATAACTTGTATTTAAATAGCGAGATTAGTGGATAGTGGGCGAGCTGAGTTGCACTCACGACACAATGACGATGACACGAGATATCAATCGTCATCGCCGATAGCCCCGCCCACTCGCCACTGACCAATCGCGATCTATCGGTCAATATCCAGACGATACCGCTTCGTTCACGAACCGATCTCTCCGCGCAGGTACCGCGTGCCGCTCATTGGTCCCTCGCGTGTCAACACCACTAAAAAGCTTAGAACGTTTGCTCAAAAATGTAGGAACGTAGATTGCTTGATAATTCGTGTGTGACAGAAATGAGGATCAACTTTCGTTAAATGTAAAGCAAACAGGCCTAAGTAAATGGTGGCAGGTGTCCGCGATACGCTCCTATTGATATATAAGCGTAAACATAGGTTAGTTCGTCGGAATATGTAAATCTAAGTGTGCACAGACTAATTAAACACGAGATAACCGATCCGTTATTTGCCTTTTTTAATTCCCAACTTGGACGTGTCAACGTTGATTCTTTTTTTGAATTAATCAAAGAGTCTCGGGGGTGTTATCTCGGCGATTAAATTTCGAGGTTATGGGATAGAGCGGGCGGTTTAAGAGGCTCCGTTGCGTTCAGAAATCAATCCATTCCACCCTCCATTAAGCTTTAATCTTCGGAGGCTGGCTATAACTTAATCCCGACTTCGGAACCAGGAATAAATAAGCAATAAACCGCTGCAGGTGGCTCCCGCTGTTTATATCGGGCATTATACATCTTACAGGCTTAGTTCAGTGGGGCTTTTGTGAAGAGGTCGATCATGGGAACACGGACAAATGTTCCGATTCGCGTGTCTCGCGCAATAATTGAATTGTACGTATGTTTTCGTACTGCCGTTTATTTTTCTATCGGTGTGTCGTGAGTTTCGATAATATGTCATCGGATTGTGACGTGGATAGTTTTTTTATGAGTCTCATAGTGTAGGAAGTTATTGTTATTACGTACAAAATGTTTACAATTCCATTTCTATTTCTGTTTGCGATGGCGTGATTGCTGAGTTGATTGTTTTTATGGCGACATGATTGCGTTTAGGATGGTGATTGAATATTGTACAGATGTAGGGTAGTAATATTCTAAGATATTTATATTTATAAAGGCCTTCAATTGGCTGATGATGATACTTATAAAGCTGTAGTGCTTTTTTCGTTTGAACTCGCTAGCCTTAGGAACTAATGATCCAATTTGAAAAATTATTTCAGTGTTAGACAACTCAGGAAGGATTGAGATTATATATTATCACGCTATGGTCAATAGGAACGAAGCAGCAACAAAATATGTGACAAGATTAAACACATTTTTGAAACATTCGTTTTGGTAGGTAATTCTTGTTTACATTGCTTGTATTACACTTAATTACTTTTTGACAATTTACTTATTTAATATTTTGGCTTTCATAAAGCAATATCCCTGTCTACCTTCCTAGTGATACAAACTTCAAAATACCAAAGTTTATTTATTTACGATGCTAATTTACACGCACCAGATGCGAGGCGCGAAACTCCACTGCCGATTTCCCGTCGTAAACCTCTCGATAGTTCAAAAAAGCGCACCGAAATCTTTTATAGATGTTTTCGTAAGGCATTTGATGTTGTCACAGCGTTTTTGATGGCTCGCCCTTTGATGTAGCCAGTGTCAACACGTTAAAAGTAGGAATAACATTGGTTGTACTGTTTTGCCGCCCGACAAACTGTTGGACAGGTGGGACCTGAAGTTTGTTTTATCTTCATTATGCATTTTTATGTTTGCAGTACTGTTTAGCGTTGGAATGTCTTATGGTTGGGATTTGAAATAAGCCGAATTTTCGGAGTAATAGAAAGGAATGAAATTGATATTGTCATGTAAGCGTGGCTAGATATTATTTTAACAAAGCTTAAAGGAGATTCATATTATTAAGAGACTTACGCCTATGTTACTGTTGACGTAGACATTAGTAATAGCTACGTTTCACATAAGTTTCTTCAACTATGTATTAATGTTGACTTTCGATATATAGAGGCACATTTTTATATAAGAATACCATCAAACCTAATATCACCTAATTTAACAATCCTCGATTGAAAACTCAAATTTACCTTACCTAATCGTTCCTAATCATTGTCATCTGTCCCTAATTTCTATACAAAGAATCGTTATCACGCGATGTTCTAATTGATTTTATCAGTGTTATCTGGATGTTGACTGATCGCTTCCTTGGTGATAACCTGTGGGAACACTTGCCCGTGTTTGCATTAATTGATTGATGTGCGAATGGATACTGTAACTTTTTTTATGAAACAATTTGAATGAACTTTGGTATCGTAGTAATCATGGATGATCAATAACCGGTCAGTTTTTACCTTTGTATGTATGTTTTTTATTTCTTTTTTATGTGTATAATGAAGTGTTTTAATTAGTAAATAAATATCATTACAAGTAATGAATAAGATAGGTTAGAATCCCAAGTAAAGGTATTTGTAATTGATACTTTAAATAGAGTCTGGAAATAGACGTTAAGTGGCTAAAATACCTTACAGTACCTACGTGGTTTTTAGAACAATTATATAGATACATTTCTGCCTAAGCGTGAGTCTAAAAAAACCAAAAGCAAAAATATAACTGTGTTTATATTTCCCACTGCGACAGGAAACGTAAAAAAACCTCAGGGAGCTATCGATTAGAGTCATTTCGGGAACGCTAAATTCTCTATCTGAACCGTTTAGCGTGCCCCCGCTACATGTAGTGGGTTCGTGTGACACGTGAATTTCACAAAAAACGAGGCAAAAAATCTTTGTGGGGGCCTAAAGTACCGCCGACTTTGGCCCACATAAGGGTTAGGAAAACAAACTGTTTATATACAGAGAGGGTTGGGTATATCTCGCCCTTATCGCGGTTTATTCAAGATTTCTTCCTGATTTAATTAAACTACGAGATAAAGACAAGAAAATCAACAATTAAAAAAGAACGGTTTTCAGAATTGATATTATTGCATAAATATATGAATCCTTATCTTAGCCCTGAAGGTCTCCAGCAAAAAGTAAATAACTCGAGATACACATAACATATTTTCCTTCTGAAAATAGACTTTAGGTATCGCTTTTATCAGATTTACCTCCTTTTTGAAACATAAACATGAGGAATAAAAATAGTCATTTTTTATTGACGCAACAGACTCATTTGTTTGTATCCCTTCTAGAATGTAGCCAAGGCTACCAGGCGTTCATAGACAGGAAAAAGTTTTCATCACAGCACGTGGTAATAAACTTGATAAGGCCTATCTCAGGTTGTTCACCCGATGTTTGACATAGATTACTGTGTTTGCGATGTTGGGAAACAATGATGTGTAAGCCTTGATTCTGGTCGAGGAACCCTGATGAGGAAATGGCCTAGAGCACACACACACACATGTTATCAATAGTTTATACAATATGTGATTCGAAGGAGTGCAAGCTTTCTGTAAGTCAGAATTAGGTGTAGGTACTGTTTTATTTAAGATCAAGATTCAACCTTAGTAATGAGTTTTAGGTGATATGTAAGTAATAGATGTGCGTAGACAAAATTAATTAGCTATTTGTTTTGTTCTAGGAATATTTTATTTTTATAACTAAAATGTAATAAGTAGTTAAAATGTAATACCACTTAAGTTTCAAATTATCTACTGAGAATTAAACATTTGGCTTGAACTGGCGATCGAACGCGAGACAAATCAAACTAGCTATTATGTCACCAATGAGGCATGCTTTGAAAAATAACTTCACCTTAAAATTAATCTCGTGAAAGGCCATAAATTAAATCACAGCTTAACATAAACAAATGCATGTAACACCAAGTGATAAAACTTAATTAAACTTGTAACGTAAATATGATAAGCTAACTTATGTACTTTCCGTGTTGGCTAAGTTGGTTTGCTTAACTGGTGACTGATAAGATGGCGCCAGGGTTCATTGCTAGTGTTTACTGATGGCTTTGGACCTCTGTCTCCCTCGGGATCATGGGAAGCTAAAGAGTTGTCTTAACATCATACTTAACGAAGACATCCTGAATTTGACAAGGACAGCTGAATGGGATTGGAAATAGACGATAATTTAAAGGTACTTTTAAATCTTTTATAAACATAAAGCCAGGTAATACGAGAAATAAAAAACACAAAACAACCTACAAAACTTTCATTTTATGTCGCGTAAGCAATCTACAATAATGCTAAAAAATCACTTGAATATCTCTTAGTAAGTTTACACGCACATGGCAGAAAAAGTACATCTTATCTACATAATTTCAGAAGTTTAGTGCATCGGTTTTGTGTTGTAATTCTTGTTAAGTTGGATCACTGCCACACACAAAAACACACACAGCATCAAAACTTCAAGTTGACACGTCCAAAACACTTAAAAAGCGCTGTCAGGGCGGCATACAACTCAATTGCTTTCAAAAACAATTAACGGTGAAGTAAAAGAGTTTCAGAGGAAATGCTCGGTAAACAATGCGAGTGATCTCTTTACACTTAACGCAAGCTGAGAAAACATTGTCTTGAATGACCATTCGGGGTTAGTACATCGTGGGGTGATGATCTGTTTGCATCTGATTGCTATGCTGCGGTTGTAAGATGATACTGAACGGGAAGACGGGGGTCCGGTTGGTAGGAGTATGTGAATTTGTCTAATAATCATGCGGGTTTTGGACTGTTTAATAAATATATGATTGTGGGTGTAAGAAGTCGTTGTAATTATCAATTTGTAAGAGCTTGGACGACGTAATTTTGTTCTGGACTTTCATTTTTTAATGATTTTTATTTAAGAATTCAATTGTTGATAAGTGTAAAAGTACCGGTTAGATAAAGAAATATAATAGGCACAACTTTCCAAAATGTATGGGAATTGATCTTAATTGATTTATCGTTGAAAGAGCAATAATGAGCATTATCTAAAATGTATGACAATGATTCTTACTTGATTTCTCGTTTAATGTCATCGTAGTCTCTTTGTGTGTCGAGTCTAGCTTCTAGCCTCGCGATGTGCTGTTTCTTCTCGTCCAACCTTTCCTCCAGCCGCTGCAGCTGCTGAGCATGCGCTTCCTGTAGCGCTGAAAGCGATGCCTGTAGTCTTCTCACGTCTTCTACTAGTTGAGCAATCTGTTGGAGATAAAACAACGGTTAGCCAATGTTTGAGCAAACATTTGTACGATTTTCGATGTAGCCAAGATTGGGTGTTATGTTTGGAGTGAGGAATAACATATTTTGGGACTAATTATAACCTAATTTGAAATCGGAATATAGTCTTTATGAAATAATTTAGTGAAAATATGTATCATAAATTATTTATCAAAAAGTCTTCATTCATCAAGATATTATTATAAATAGGATAATTCATCTTAGTTCCTTTTAGTGTGAAACAACAATGTATTAATATTGTCGCTTGATAAGATAATTTTTAACATATTTGCAGAGAATTATAAAAGTACGCTATTGTGACGCATTCGTTGGCAGATTGATCTAATTAAAATAATTATGCTGAAACCTTACTGATAACTGATAATGATAATAAAAAATTAAGTTTATTGTCTTCAAAGCTATAAAAGTGATACGTTTTTCTGAGAAAATGACGTATTAATATTTAAGTTACACTAAAATCATATGGGTTTCATTTCCATTTATTTGGTTACCGTTCTCCTTGTCAGCACTGGCCAGTACAATAAGATCTCTGTTGCAATTAAACAAGAAACTCACGAGAGAAAATCAATTTAATTCGATCGTAACACCATCAGATAGGTCTTTACGAGCAGACACAGTAGCTGGTTCCAATCAGTTTGATGAGGAATCGCCGTGTACGGCTTACAATGCGTGTTATGAAAAAACCCCATCAGATACAGCCGGTACATAAGCAGGAATGAGTCATATAACTGCAATTTCCGTCACATCCATCTTGGTACGATAAACATCTTCACGGACGAGCGCCGGCTCCCCAGCACTCAACAATTGATATCTTCCGAAGGTCGGCAAATAATACGTCTGCACACCTATAATAAACTCTTTACGCAGCTATACGACCTTAATACGATGCAGATAAGGTTGAAAATGGAGCAGCAAATCATGACAATAGAATCGAAGGCTGTTATGACATGTGCTGATTTTATGAACGGATCGACAATTGTCGAACGGAAATGTTACCTGTAATTTGCTTTTAGAATTGTCTGAGTGGGGATTTTTTGAATAATTTTTATTGTGAGTAGGGTATATGCGTACTATCTGGCTCACTATTTCGGGCCATATTTGAGTGAACCGACTCGCTCGCCTAAAAAAAAAAAAAAAAAAAAAAAAAAAAAAAAAAAAGTTTGGGTGTCTAATTGGGGGTTTTAGGGGACGCCCGTTCGATCTGTGCTATCCGTTTTCTTGTATCTGCAACCGTTACGATTTTAGCTAATGTACTGCAACAGCCCCACTACCCCTAATTACCTCATTACGGTACTCATTACCTGCTCTTAATTACGGTCACCCATTGTGTTACGACTCGACACTAATCACCCTTAATCACCCTGTTCCTCATCAATAACAACACATTATTTCAATTGTTTATGCTTTATTCATCCAAAAATTGACTTAAACATTATATCCACTAACATGTCATTTTTTAAGGTATCCATATTGAATTGGTTGAAAAAGTCAGTGTTGGACATCCCATTAAACTTATTAAATATGTACAATATACAGTACTCTCCACAAACTGAAGTCCAATCATTTTGTATCCGGTTACTACAAAATTTCCATTGCTTTGAATTTCTATTCAAGAACATTTTGTGATAGCCAGTAGGACAACGACCATATGAATCGAAATATTCTCCAACACCGCGACTGTCTATATGTATAGCTATCCAGTGAGATCCTGGCTTTGTGTCCGGGTCCAAATTGCTTATAAGATACATAGGAACTTGTACATTCATTGGCAATCTGTTTGCAGCATATACATTGTACTGTAGACTTGGATGAATTTTTACTAAGCATTGTTGAATTTCATTAGTATTCATGGCTGCATTTAATTTTGATATGACTGAATAATTTGCTGGATCACAGCTAAGTGAAAAGATGAAGACATGGTACACATATATAAGAGGTAAAGAAGGTGTAAATAAAAGGTAAGGATAATGTTATAAGAAGCTTTATTTTAATCATAAACTTAGCACTAAGTAATACAATATTTACTATACTAGTCTTAGCTGCTATAATCAACAGTTACATTCCGATTTTTATCTATTTCGATAATGTTATCAAACTCGGCATATACCACACAGTTTATTGTTTGAGTAAGTGTGGATTCAAAACGAACTTCTAATCTTACGCTACCGTGCTTTATAAGATTCCAATGACTCGACGAGTTGGCTGATAAATCAGGGGTAAGATCAAAAGCTAACAAGCAATATCCATTGGAATATTTATCACGAGATATCCCATTACCTTCATTTAGAAAATGTATTCCCGTTCCTGAGAATAAGGTATGATAAGTTGTAGTAAACAATTTATTCTCAAACGATGGTTGCAAAGCTTTTGAGGGTATTTGTTGCCCATCTATGTACAAACAAAATGAGCTCATATCATAGTTTTCAAAGTTCAATGGATTTTTAGTTAGACTACCATTGAACGCTGCATTATTAACAAACCCAACTATACATCTTTTAGGTACTTGGCCGAGAAAAATATTATCAAGTGTTTTTCCTTGAACTCCTGATGGTATTGTTAACACTTTAACTTCAGCTCGAGTTATGGGATATTTTGCAGTAGTAGATGCTAGAACTTTTTGATGAGCAAGTAAAACTGATGGATTAATTTTTGTTCTTCTTACAACGAGAGTTGCATCTGTTATGCTAACTTTAAATTTCATGTCATTCGATGAAGCCATAAGATTAAACGATTCGCGAGATCTGACTAACTTTACACTCATTTCGACACCATTGATTAAAAACTTTTCCTGATTGAATATATCACCGTGCAGATGACCAATCATTTCTATTTCCTTACTCTCAGATACTAATTCTTGTCTTTTAGTAAAACCAATATTTGTCTCATCAGTTGCGTTCATTTTTCCTTCTGTATCTTCATACCAAAGACTACATGTTAGATGTGATTCTTTTGCAGCAGGGGAGTAGTTAAGGAGTGTTTCTATGTAGGCGCGATAGGGATATGTGTTGTTGGGCGGTGAAACTAATTTTTGGTTCAAGTAAACATCCAGTTGACTAAAAAGTGAGTGTAACCAATTATTAACAGGGGCGACTACAGTTGACGCACTCAGTTTTGATGAGTCTTGAGTTAATATCTTCGCTTTTACATGAATTAGAGTATGTGACAAATCTATATAATCATCTCCAGTACCAGGCACTTGAAATTCTATGGGACCATCATCGGCTAAAGACGATATGGGTTTGTAGTGTATCCACAATCCACTTTCTATACTTGTTTGAGTCGACGGTAAAGCAAATAAATCTAATTCTGATTTGATACACTCACAAGAATGACTATGCAAAAACGACATTTTATTTTATGAAAAAATATCTTTGTATTTTAGAGGTATTTGTGTTTTTATTCCTTTCACCTTCGCAGCTGATGGTGTAATGAATGGAGATAATCTTTTTCTTTTTGATATATATCCTGAACCAGACATTATTTTATCTATTTTGTCATCAGCCTTTCTCTTTAAATTTGAACTAGCTTCTTTAAGTCTCGTTTTGATTGACTCTTCCATTGGTCGTGCGCTGACCATATCTGATAGAAGCCCTACACCTGTATTTAAAGCTTCTTTCCCTATGGTCCGTGCCCCACTTGATAATAACGGTAAAACTGAACGAAACAATCCTCCTAAGAAACTACCAATTCCATGTCCACGTTGATATGGGGCTCCCTTGTAGATTACTCCTATTCCTGAACCAGCTTGGTGAGTATAGTAATGTTCATATGGACAGGTTATATTAGTTCGGGGATACATTATAATTTTATAAAATGTAGTTTAACACACACCGTTCCAAATTGGAATGGTATTTTTTGTCCTGTGCTGGATCTTATATCTATTTCAATCGTGTCAAATTCTCTGCGCATGACAGGTATGTAGTGAGGAGGTGAAAAGACATGCATTTTATTGGCACCATATACATACTTAGCGGGATCAAGAGGAATAATTCTTAATAGTGGGGTGATCACGTCTCCAACAATCTGAGGTTCAACTATATCACAGTAAACGAATAGTTGAGATGGTAATCCTAAATGTAAATTTGCAGGGCGTTTGCCAATCCCTTTTTCTACAAGATTTCTATTGGGTTCAAATCCTAATTGAACTGACAATTTTGGCGATAAATTCAATGATACAATTGAAGCGTCCATAACTGCCACGGAAACAAATTTAGATATTTCATCATATCGAAATTTTATCTTTTCTTTAACATTATTTAGGGCTGACAGAATATGATTTATATTGTCATAATTTGTAGCTGGAATATGGGTTTTATAGTAAACCAACGATGGTGTTTCTTCATTTGGCATTAACATTCTTTTAGTTATATATAAAACATTTTCATGTTCCTGAACAGTAAACATAGTACACGGATATTGAAATTCTATCAGTCCAACAACCCATTCCCCCTCTAACTTTATGGGTTTTGGTAGTTTTGTAGAAAACATAGTTGTCTTATTTTCCGGAAAGTATTCCATAGAGCTGTTACTTGGTAATGTTAAATAAAAATTGTGTTTTATCATATTGTTTTTAAATCTGAAGCTAATATCCAACTATTGAACTTGTCGGGATAACCTTTCCACTTAACTAGCAATTGCTTATTGGGACCTGAATAACGAGTCCGGACTATTTTATCTATTTTATAACTTGAAGTGGGGTTATAATTTACTTTTTGTAGTTCTTTTTCATAAAAAGTACCTTCAATTACTTCATGCTTCAAATCTTTCAAAGTGTAGACAACCCAAGGAGATCTATCTATAATAGAAGATATTACAAATATTTCATCACTCCAGTTAGACTCATACCCCTTTTGAAATATATGTTTATATTTTGTTATGCGTACATGATCACCAACATGAAACTTTGGTAATGGACTATCTTTAGATGTTCTTACGGTTTCCCTATCATACAAATTATTCCAAACAGTCATTATATTGTTAGAATTTACATCACATGGAGCCATTTTAATACTTGAATGATAACCATGGTTATAAGCATACAATAGATCTTGTAAAATATCAATGTATTTATAAGTATTTTTATGAGTAAAATACCGCCACATTTTTGTTTTGAGAGTTCTCTGAAATCTTTCAACAATACTAGCTTTAATATCAGGATTATTTGTAGTATAATAATTAATCTTTTTTGTTTTAAAGTATGTTTTAACATCTTTAGAAGCGAATTCGGTACCTTTGTCAGATTGTATATGGGTCGGAGTAGTACATGCTTCATTGAATATACTTTCAAAACTTTGTTTTATTGTAAATGAACTTTTGGTTTTTAGAGCTCTAGCATAAGCATACTTACTAAAAACATCAATAACACACAATATATAGTTGTAACCATCATTATATTTACTATAAGTTCTCATGTCACTCAAATCTGCTTGCCATAATTCATTTAAATTAGATAAAATATATTTATTTCGAGGAAATTTCTTATGAATTGGTTTATGAAGAGTATACGTATCTTGAGACTGCAACCAATCTTTTACTTCCTTTGCAGTCATTTTACCTTTCATAGCTTTAGTTAGTTTCATAATACTACTATAACCAGCAGGGTTTGATGCATCATAATAAATATTTTTAATTTCTAATAAGGGGTCCATTTTTCCCAATCTATTTTATTTTTTACTTTTCTACTGTACTTTTCAGCAGATACCGGAGTAGTAAATTCCTCATCAGATTTTTCTCCAAGATCTTTTAGCTGTAATTGATTAATATATTTACTTCTTTTCGAATTACCAACGTAACTCAGAGGCACTTTAAGGTCTTTCAATGCCTTTGCAAATTTTTCCCATCCAATAGGATCATTCTTTTTTAGTGGTCTCAATGTATCATTAATTAAATCAACAATATTGCTTCCAGTTACCTCGTTTTTACCAATAAAAACTGTACCTTCATCATTCCAATTGATTTTGTTTCTGTTCAATGAGAGCAAATTTAATAAGAGTTCACCCTTTTTCGAATAAGTCTTTGGTATAAGGCTTAAAATTTGTTTTATTGAGTAAACATGTTCTGTTTGTATAGTGTTTCTCCCTTGGTGAGTATCTTCTTGGTTTGACGCCTGATCAACAACTGGATCTTGGACATCTGTTTTAATACTTTTATCATTAGGCTGATTTTTGATAATTGTTTCGGATGAATTGGGTGAAGTTATTATTGGGAGTTCAATTGGTTGACGATCTTCACCGGTAAAGTGTAAGTATCTCTGTAAAACTTGTAAGTACAAAATACATTTTTGTCTATCATCTTCTTTGCTTTTTAAAATATTTTGCATTTCAAAATCTAATCGTGATTTTGGATTATCCATAAAATCTCTTTGTGATATTTTTTCAATCAAACTCGGCTCGACAAGTACCATTCTCTTAGCATGTTCCATTTTAAACAAGACCACTTATTAATCCACTAAGTATAGAACCCAATATAATAGGTAGAAAGGCTCCTCCTTTTTGAATTATTATATTTTTTCTTACTTTATTTGTAGTTTTATGTACAAGTTTACGGAGCAAAGATTTATGTTTTTTGAGAGACTTTTTCTCCTTTTCTTTTAATTGAACTTTACCCTGTAAAACGTTGTGAACACACTCACAAATACAATTTATTTCATCTTCATCGCACGATTTTAACAAGGCTTTTTGATATTTTGGTTTCAACGTATGTAATGCAGTGAGTAAATCTTTATGCGTCTTTAAGCTTCCCTGCATTATTTATAAATGATAGAAATTTGTTGATTCTTGTCGTATTTAAAGCCCTTCTTCGGTATGTAAATAGAACAAAATCCGGCATTAGGAAATATCCTTGTTTTAATACGACACTGGTCATTAGTATTTTGTTTAAGATCTATCATTAAATATCCATGAGCGTCTTTAGTAGAATCTTTGTACGCTTCTTCGATGAACTTGGTATTTTCTGGTGATACTTGTCGTGCTAAATAGCGAATTTGTGTTTTATCACGAGGATTTTTAAAATAAATAATATAACTGGAATTTAAAGAAATATCCCTCTGTCCTTTTCCCTGATGAAACAAGTTTTGAGTTATATAAAAAACACTTAAATTTCTATGATGACTACCTTTTGTGAATATGTCAACTATGCGTCCATCAGATTCCCTCATGAGATCGTCTATTATGATAAGATTGGGCTCTTTACCATCAAACATGTTCAGATCGGGTAATCCTTGAAAGTAGTTCACATTTTTTAGGTTATAAAGAGGTTGCATTTCATCAAAACACCAAGTTATTTGAACAAAATCTACGTTGCATACTTTACTCTTGTATTTGATGAAATTTGTTACAAATTGTGATTTTCCACATCCACTAGGTCCTGCAATTATTGCAGTAAAGGGATGGATAAAATGATACATGTTGTTCACGTGAGGCATATACGAAGTCTTACAATAAAATGAAACAATTTCTATATAGAACACAAATTTATTTATTTCTCTTTAGTCATGCATCACATACAAATTAATAAATATTATATAATCATAAATTTAACTTACTAACTACATAATACAAAAAAATACATGTAAGAAAAAAAATATTTTTCATAAATTTTGAATTTTATTTACAAACACACGTATATTACAAAATTAGAAATTAAAACAGATAAAAGAAGATTATTGGGCACATTATATATTTTGATTACAAACATCTACACATATTACAATTGATATTTTATCTTAGTTTATAATGACCCCACGCTAAGGTATCAATAAGATTTGGTAAAATGTGACGCTTAGTATCATTATATGACAAAGAAGTTTTGTTAATTTTTTGTGTAAATATTGTATGTTTGATGGATTTAAATCTATACATACTATGGTGTTGAACATTTTGATTGAAAAGACAAGACTTATAATTTTCTATATTCAATTGTTTTGTTACACTTTTATTAACTCCCTTAGCTTTCGATATTACTTTGTTACCTACATTAAATGCATACATTTTTGACCGAAGACCAACAAATTCTTCTAAGATTTGACCGTTATTTTCATCTTTGAAAAATCCTAACCTTTTTTTATTTATTTTTGGGTAACCGAAAATGTTATCAGATGGATAATCAGAAGTATCAAAACGCGCAGCTAAATCAGGTTTCAAGTCCTCATAAAAATTATCTGTGAATATTTGGTAGATTAAACTATCAGTATCAGTGTATAAAAGTTTAGTTTTATCACCAAACTTTTTTAACATGTAGTCGTAATGAAATTCATACATTAAAGTTTTAGAAATATCTAAAATGCAAAATCCTAGATAGATAGGTTTATTATGTATTATTTTTGTTTTTCGTAATTGGACTGCTACTAAATTTTCAGAAAATATTGAAAGACTATGGAACTCAGGTTTCGCGATCAAGTCTTGTGCCCCCAGAGATTTACCACGATTTTCCCAATGTGTTAGAAGTTTTACATTAACCCTTTTTTCTATATTTTCCATAGTTTTGCCGAATACTGAATTATTCATTAGTTTATAGAAATCTTTTTCAAATTCGGAAACTGCTTTTGTTCTCAAATTAGTGTTTAAATCTATATATTTTTGAAGCCAGGGACTTTGTTTGAATTTTAATATTCTATGAATCTTTGTCAATTTCATACCTAGTTTTAAACATTGTTTTAAATTTCTGTAATGAATTTTATACTTATTCTTATTATTAAGATTAGGAACTAATTTTGAATCATTACAATTATCAACACAAATATTTTCTGGACAAAGAGGTAAATCTGAATGTAGATCATGAAGTTCATCAGGATACTCCAAATCTACTTCTAAAATAAAACCATTTTCAGATGTATCAGATACATTAAAATTAGTTATAGGATCAATCCATTCGAATCCTCCTTCGGGGAGGTATTGCGACATAGCCCAACCGTATAAATTATTTGCATCAAAATAGGAAAGATATGATTTAGGTTTGGTGGAATCATAATTGTTTAAATGTTCATTATTGGCTTTGGCATATCTATTACTACATTGAGATACACCACCACGAATACCCGCCCTTATGAAAGCAATTTTATCGAAATCCGTTAGTAATTCTAATTTTATTTTAGTATACTTTAACATAGCATCCCAACTTAAACCAGGGGCTGTATAATAGTGTGCAGGATCTAGATTATAAGTAGAAATGCAAAGATCTCTAAAATTTTCAAATATATCTGTTAATAACAAGACATCGGTTTTTTGATATAAATTGGAATAATCAAGCATATTTGAACATTTAAAATGATTCCAAACATTTTGTGCGTGATTGTAATCGGCATCGGATACAGTTGAATTTGTTAGTGTACTGTAAAAATGATGTTGCACAGGTAAAGATGTTACTTTTAAACTATCAGAAGAGGTCATAAACTCATAAGGAAAAATACCTTTCTTTCTGAGAAGGTTAAAGTCTTCATCGATAGGAAAATTATTTTTTAGGGTATGGAATTGATGATCTTTTAGATTTTTGGCTAATTGATCAAGACTACAAGATAAAAATTTGAATGAATCTATAAACCTTAAATTTACTCTTTGATTATTTATATTCAAAGTTTTTGAAAATGAGATATACTTTTCTTTATTTTGAGGAATTATATTTACTTGACCATCTATAAAATTGAGTGCGTGAACAATAAAATGTGAATCATAATTACTTAAATTATGAAGGATTACTGGAATGAATTTTGGAGCTCTAAACTTTTTAGCGCATATTTCATGTGCAACACCTCTGAATTCACCTGTGTGCCAGTCAAAATCTATAAATTGTTCTTCATTTAAATCAGTCTCACAAATATGACAACTTATACAATTGTTAACGATATTTTGATCTTCTACCGTCAATGGTTTGGGACATTTTTGAAAATTATTTTTACTACAAATTGATTTCAAATCGTTGTAAATTCTCTTCATAAATACTTGTGCGCAATCGGATCCACAATAGGACTCATATTTTGATAAATTATTACTATATGAACACTTTATGTAATACCCAAAACTATATGGTTCGTGTTTTTGAACGTTATTTGTATACGATTTGGATGGATTATTAGAACATGAATTAATTGGATTTAAAAATGCTTCAAAATCTGCATATATAACAAAAGGCACTTTTAACTTTCGTTCAAAATGATCAAACATCAATTTGTCGTTAGATGTGGGCTGACCAAACCAATTTTTAAATGTTTTATCACTTGTTGGTAATTCAGTAATAACATGAGTGCAATCATATTGTTGATGATTCAACAACCGTTGACTAGTTGGAAAATGCAATAAACATCCATCACAAATATGAACAGTATGATGTTGCTTTGAAAGTTGTTTGCTAACTAAACGAGACAAGTTTTTGATAAAACAATAATGACTATTTGTACCATTAGTTAAATACAACAAATTTATATGAGTACTTTTACGACTCTTTGTGAAATACAAAGGACCAATAATACTATGCAGTTTAGTATCTTTATTAAATTCTAAACCGAAAACATTTATGCTAATATTGTTTAATTTTTCAACTTTGGCAATGTCGGTTAATTTAACTGGAAATGATACGCCATTGAAATTCAATTTTTCAGAATGCATAGCATATGACGATACGCGACCAGCATTTTTACTAACCGGGTAAAGAGCGGAAAGTAAAGACCACTTGAAACATAAATAATCTGCGTTTTGAACATTAATTATAGCCTTTTTTGCACTAATATCTTTGGGTAAATCAATATAAGAAGTACCACGAAGAGGATTAAATTTATTAACATTCATATCTATGCTTTTTATGTGTTTTAGACTCCACCCACTATCTTTTTTCTCAAAACTACTAATTTTATTTGTTAACGTGTCACACAAAGATGTAAAAAAAATATTAAGGTCATCCCCACGAAATATGATAAAATTACATGTTTGAAAATCAAACGAATTCACAGTATCACCTTTGCTTTGTTGAACGAATTCAGCATGTAATATGAAATTAACTTTAAAAATACTATGATTTTCAATTGACTCTTCCACTAAATATAAAATATCATCTTTATTTGAGTTTAAAAACGATTCAGGAGTTTGAAATGTTGCTTCAAGAGACTGGTTTGATTTATTGCAAATTTTATATGTTATAATTCTTTGTCCAAAAGCAGTTTCAATAACCGATACGTTTTCAAAAGTTTTGTATAATTTAAGAGAATTATTTTTATGAATATTACTTTTTAAGTGGTTGGTAAAATATCGTCTTCTGACTGTAATTTGGCAAGCGTCACAATTTACTACATCTAAATGATTACCTGCGTGGGATCCTCCTCCAATACCCGAAGAAGTTGAAGCCGTTTCTCCAGTTCTTGAACGTTTCACGTCAGGATGGGGGCCATCATGAAGTGTATTTCTTTTAAGTGACCCTCCTTGTTGTGGTTGACTATAACAAAAGAAAAATATTAGTACAATTGTTAAAATTAAAATCTTTAACTAGAATAGGTATTGAACTCAGTACTTACATGTTATGATTTTCAACTGACGCATATGTGAAAACTTCATCAAAACGTGAACTTAATGTTTCGCATAACTCCACTTCTTCACAAATTTTAACCATTTCGTTTTCATTGTCGATATCTTCAATTTCGGGACTGAAGAAGACGCTGTCACAACAAGTATTGGAGAAATCCATTTTATAGTTAAACCTCAAGATCAGATGAAAGTTACTTCACGAATAACGACATTCAACTGTATATTATTTCAAATTTCTTAGGGAACTTATACAAAATATACAGGTAAACAACTTAGTAAATTAATGACCCTTAAATATAAAACAATGATAGTAATTAGCTAATTGTTGTTGTGTTTAAACAAGTATTTTTTGCAAGTTTCACTCGTGGTTATTTCTTTTGTTATATTGTATATTAATTTTTCAACATTTTCGAACTGTTTCGTTCGTTTCGTTGTGTATAATTTCAATCTCATTTCACTGTTTTTCCAGTGTTCTTGGGGTTCAATTTTTGCGATTTTGTTGAGATCGTACACCTCGATTTTTATGAGG
Source organism: Cephonodes hylas (assembly GCA_030295005.1). NCBI lineage: Eukaryota > Metazoa > Arthropoda > Insecta > Lepidoptera > Sphingidae > Cephonodes > Cephonodes hylas. The sequence continues at coordinate 10,406,663 of AP025380.1, read as the reverse complement.
TGTGTAGAATTTTTCTCATCATCTTTGTTTGTAGTTATAAAGGCAGTGCCTCCACTCTGTGTTCGAGACACAGTGCTTGACGTCTTTTTCTTCTTATTTTTTGGTGATATTTGAAAAAGATCATCGATCAATTGTTTTTCTGGTTCTTTTCTTTTGTTCGATTGTTGTGGTGCAACTATCTCCAACTCAGTTTCGGAATCCGAGAGTGTACTGTAATAGAAGCCTTTGTTGGAATTCCCTTCCTTCATATAACTGAATGAGTTCTGTAACAATATAACAAATACGCAATGAAACTCTACTAACAATCCAGTATCAATAAGTTTCAAAATTAATAAAAATGTGTCTTACCTCCATAATATCGTTGCACACTGTAATTCACTGTTGTTAACTTAATTCACCGTACCACTACTACTAGGGACTGTATCATTTCAATATCATTGTGGGTTTATATACTAGCGTAATCGACATTCTTCAAATAAATCATTAAATATCTAGTTTCAATAAATAACAACATTAAAAACCAATTACATTATCTCTATTTCACAATATTTGCATACCATTTAAGTAATAGTTTCTCAAATATGAACTGATATGAGCTCATTTTGTTTGATCAATGGTGTCGAAATGAGTGTAAAGTTAGTCAGATCTCGCGAATCGTTTAATCTTATGGCTTCATCGAATGACATGAAATTTAAAGTTAGCATAACAGATGCAACTCTCGTTGTAAGAAGAACAAAAATTAATCCATCAGTTTTACTTGCTCATCAAAAAGTTCTAGCATCTACTACTGCAAAATATCCCATAACTCGAGCTGAAGTTAAAGTGTTAACAATACCATCAGGAGTTCAAGGAAAAACACTTGATAATATTTTTCTCGGCCAAGTACCTAAAAGATGTATAGTTGGGTTTGTTAATAATGCAGCGTTCAATGGTAGTCTAACTAAAAATCCATTGAACTTTGAAAACTATGATATGAGCTCATTTTGTTTGTACATAGATGGGCAACAAATACCCTCAAAAGCTTTGCAACCATCGTTTGAGAATAAATTGTTTACTACAACTTATCATACCTTATTCTCAGGAACGGGAATACATTTTCTAAATGAAGGTAATGGGATATCTCGTGATAAATATTCCAATGGATATTGCTTGTTAGCTTTTGATCTTACCCCTGATTTATCAGCCAACTCGTCGAGTCATTGGAATCTTATAAAGCACGGTAGCGTAAGATTAGAAGTTCGTTTTGAATCCACACTTACTCAAACAATAAACTGTGTGGTATATGCCGAGTTTGATAACATTATCGAAATAGATAAAAATCGGAATGTAACTGTTGATTATAGCAGCTAAGACTAGTATAGTAAATATTGTATTACTTAGTGCTAAGTTTATGATTAAAATAAAGCTTCTTATAACATTATCCTTACCTTTTATTTACACCTTCTTTACCTCTTATATATGTGTACCATGTCTTCATCTTTTCACTTAGCTGTGATCCAGCAAATTATTCAGTCATATCAAAATTAAATGCAGCCATGAATACTAATGAAATTCAACAATGCTTAGTAAAAATTCATCCAAGTCTACAGTACAATGTATATGCTGCAAACAGATTGCCAATGAATGTACAAGTTCCTATGTATCTTATAAGCAATTTGGACCCGGACACAAAGCCAGGATCTCACTGGATAGCTATACATATAGACAGTCGCGGTGTTGGAGAATATTTCGATTCATATGGTCGTTGTCCTACTGGCTATCACAAAATGTTCTTGAATAGAAATTCAAAGCAATGGAAATTTTGTAGTAACCGGATACAAAATGATTGGACTTCAGTTTGTGGAGAGTACTGTATATTGTACATATTTAATAAGTTTAATGGGATGTCCAACACTGACTTTTTCAACCAATTCAATATGGATACCTTAAAAAATGACATGTTAGTGGATATAATGTTTAAGTCAATTTTTGGATGAATAAAGCATAAACAATTGAAATAATGTGTTGTTATTGATGAGGAACAGGGTGATTAAGGGTGATTAGTGTCGAGTCGTAACACAATGGGTGACCGTAATTAAGAGCAGGTAATGAGTACCGTAATGAGGTAATTAGGGGTAGTGGGGCTGTTGCAGTACATTAGCTAAAATCGTAACGGTTGCAGATACAAGAAAACGGATAGCACAGATCGAACGGGCGTCCCCTAAAACCCCCAATTAGACACCAAACTTTTTTTTTTTTTTTTTTTTTTTTTTTTTTTTTTTTAGGCGAGCGAGTCGGTTCACTCAAATATGGCCCGAAATAGTGAGCCAGATAGTACGCATATACCCTACTATTGTGTGGTTATGTAGAGACAATGTTACTGCTACTATCCAGAGTAATAATTAAAATAAAAAACTAATTAAGTCTAGGAAGGTTTCATTGGTAATTTAAATGAATTTTGATGTAAAAGGATAACCTAAGCCTGTTTAGAAGTACATATATGTAAATCTAAGTTTGGTTCTAGACGAAACCAAATATACATTAAATCAGATATCGGGATATCGAAGTTTATTCATACCCTATTCCTACTTAAAGACTCTTTAAAAAAACTTCATTTCAACGTGTCAAAAGACTGATAAAACATTACTCATAGCTTACGTTTCTAGATCAAAGTGCGATATTGCCAAAGTCCAAATCAAATATTGTCATTAAAAGACGTTTGACATCGAAAACACGGTTGTAAATCTCGTCTTCATTAGTTGTTGATCCATTTTTATGGCACGTTATTACGCGACGCAGTACTGCATCATACATATCTTGTTATCTTGTATTGTTGAAGTTCTGGATCGTTCTCTATTTTTATTAGTGGTTTTTTTTGGGGTACAAGGGTATAGTATAGGTCAGGGGTTCCCAAACTTATTTACACTATGACGCCCTACAGAATTATTACTTTTCTTGCGACGCAAAACATCAAAACTACCTAGTTTACTGGAAATAAAAACAGCAGTAGTTAGCGTAATATGAGGTTATCAGAAAAATACGGACAGCGAATGTTTGCCGATCGCCTCGCGACGCCCCTCGGATGTTGCCGCGACGCACAGTTTGGGAAGCCCTGGTATAGGTTCTACCAGCTTCGATAACAGTATTACATAGGATTTGTTACGTCATGTTTTATATTGGTCATGACTTCGAATAATTCCTGAATGCTGTAAATGAGAACGCTAAGTATTTCTTACTTCACTTAAAGTACATAATTGCTTTTTATTTATTTTTATTGTTTTTACTCAAATTTGATTGATTACTTTGTCATCTTTGAATATCCTTTTTCTAAAAAAGGTTGTCTTAATGATCGCAGTTAGTGATGATACCGCCTATCGTTCACTTAATCCTAAACTTATTTCTTCATATTTATGTAGTCCTGATATAAAAAGTATGTTTAACAAACCTAACCATACACACAGCTTAATTAAGAAGTTACTGCAGTCACCCCTCTCCGTCCACTTTCCCTTGACCCCCCAATTACCCCGATTTTAAAGTGACAGCCTTAACATGCGTATAAAAACACAGGTCCCATACACTAATGTAAAAAGTGTTAGCGACAGTACCGCGACTAATGATTGTCTTAATTCGAGTCCCTCTGACCGCTATTAACAAACTGGTGTTGGGTACAGGATGTAGCGGAAAGCGGGTTGATGAGGAATTGAGGGGTTTTGTTGTCGTGTGGTACGGGTTGTAGCGGAAAGCGAGTTGAAGAGGAATTGAGGGCTTTTGCTTTCGTGTTCATTTGTCTAAATGCAACGTTACGAAGGACAACATATGGTGCTTTATATGGGCAGTTTAAAGACATACTTTATCTGGCCATTGTACCTCGACAATCTTAAGAACAGCTATTGTCCTAAACATATATGAAACAAGTGTTGCATATATCAGAAATGCCAAGTAATTTTTTTTGTAATCAAAATCATTTGAAGACTCCAATATCTACCAAGATCTGGGTAGCAGGAATGCTTTCCTATCACCAAGGACCTATCATATGTACCAGGGTTGCATCACTAGCATTCCTAAGGAACAAAACTGGAGTCTATTAGTCTGAAGTAGATTCCCGTTTGCGCCACACCTCGTCTCTCCTTCGCAAGGGTCGCACAACCCTAACAATTACCTCGAACGATTGCCGCGGACAATTATGTTTCGACCACCGGCCGTCACAGCTTCGGCTTTTTATTGGAGGACGACCACATTTTTAGTTTAATTGCAGATTGTACAACGCTGCTCACCCCACTGTGACTTTAAGGGAGCTCGAAAAACTCCTGTTGCGGATTTTAAACCTTAACTTTGTGATTAGAGCTCATTGCTCGTTTACACGGGTCGGTAGGTTTGTCTATTTCTCCGACTGCTGATGGGAACAAGTTAATGTGAGTGTTGTTGGGAATTAACATAGTCCCGATGAGAAAAACAGCTGTAACATATATGCTGTAACATAAATGTTTATCTTAAGAATTACCTAGTATCAAGATATTTGGTCCAGAGAATTCTATCTCCAAACCAGTTCAAAGACTGATTAATAGTAGATATAGATCATCACCTTGCAAGTAAACATTATCAAAAGATATCTCATACGCGACATTTACAAATTCAGCCATAAAATTGCGTGCCATACCATAAATAGCTGAGTTTTAATCGAACCAGTTGATAAGGAACCGGAGACGTTACACGTTATTTATAGTGCACGCTCGACACTATTTGCATTGTGCGAAGGGACTGGTAAAAGAATGCGAGGCAACTGCTGATAAGTGTTGGCGAAGACGGCCATAGTCAACGTTTGATGCATAGTGAACGAGTTTTTGCATAGTTTCCATTCGTTGGTGAAGAATCGTGCCATGGTCTATCATAAATTCGTTATATAAGGTAGCCAATTGTCAGAGCTTTCTAATGGTGTAAATTTTATGTAGATTGGATGGGTAGTTTTTGAGATATTTAAGGTCAAACTTAGGTATACTTCCTTAATACATTTTGTATGTTGAAGTAACCATTTTTATATTCTGTGATCGAAGTATGTTTGAAGATATTTAAATTTCAGTTGATTGCCCTATAATAGTCTAACACTAAAAGATTTATTCAAATACCCCTATAACCATAACATACAAATACGTGCAGACGATATGAATGCCATAGAGAATACCAAACACTAAACAGGTACAAAACAAAAAGATATAAAAACAATATATTTTGTGTCGTAAAAGCGAAACCGACGCGACTGAAACTTGGTCCGCCATTCGGTTTTATAACTGAAAAGCATAGACAAGCAATAAATGAGCTTCGCAACTTATAATTGCTTCATTTTGTTGTCTACGGAGCCGAACGTCTGAGCGGTTTGATTTGCGTTTGTCTATGGGTAGTTCAGGGCTATCGCTTGTCGATGGAATTTGTAGATAGCGAACATGAGCCGTGCCTGGCTTTGTCATTGTCTTTGAATATAAGTTATTGCAGTTGAACAAACTAGATAACGTAGTTTGAGCTATCGATTCAGTCGGAAGGGGACTTTTTGTTTCTAGCTGATAACAAGTACAAATTGGTGTTTTATACTTTAAATGACAGTCACACCAATTGAATTTAATGCGCATTTTTCTCGAAAAAAAAGTATGTTTACGTAAATACAGTTCTTCTTACGTAACATTTAATAAGAATTATGTTACAGTATATATTTTAAGGTATCGTTTTATCGATAATAAAACATCGCCAGACGCGTAACAGCCCCATTAATAAAATCCTAAAATCAACTGTCATCGCATCAAAAGTCCATAGACAAGTTTCCGCGGCAGTTTTTCGCGCCGTGCCGCCATATTTGCACGTGTCAAAAGCAAATTGACGTCCGAACTGCAACTCTGTGCAGGCGCGCGCTTCACACGTCATTTATTATTTTTCGCTGGCACCACTGGCAATGACGTAATGATTGATGACAGATGACAGGTGACTGCTGACAGGTGTCAAATAGAACGCGGCCGCGGTTCAGACGTTAATGTTTTTGAAACGCGACGGGGATTAAATTGTTTTGTGGATTTATCGATATTAATAAGGCTTTCGTGGTGTTATCCGGTTAATTGACACAGGGTTGCGCTTTTACGTTAAATCTCTTTTTATGAATGAATGTATACCATGATATAATATTGTTTTAACTTTTCAGAAGCAATACAAAATCATTGAAAATTAATTGTTCTACTTTATACTCAAGCCAAGTCCAATAGAAGTCTAAAGATATGAGACTTTGAAAACTTTAATCCTTGTAACTTTTTCATCAAAATATAACTTTGTACATATTACAAGTACACAATAACATGATTTTCATCGACACACATCGCCACATCACTACAAACTATTAAAATATTTTGATGGCGTCCATTTTAACCCTTTTAATTCATACAATGACAAGCCGTAATGTTTGGTAAAACGAGAAGCGGGTAGTGGACGTCTGTGCCAGCGGTCAATCATACTCAGCATTTTATGGAACTGGCAAAAATGTATGATGTCTCGTGGAGGGGAAACTACCCCCTTTTGGATGAATTTATGAAAGGTTTCATAACATATGCTGTAATCATTGGAACATTGGTGAGGTTCTTGAGCGTGAATCTTTGACTATATGAAATTTAGTTTTAGAATGGCAACACAAAATAAGTTAATTTTGAATTTGGAAAATATAGATGGTTGTATTAAAAAGATGATTTGAATGACAATACAACTAAATCCTGCCTTTTAGCAAGTTTTACGAAACACTCACATCTAAGGATGCTTTGGGCACTATTTCTAAATATATTTTAGACTTTGTAAAAATATACCTATAATTCGAAGAAAATATTCCCAAAAATCATATTAGAAGTGCCCCCGTGCTGAAACACTGGCTCCGTGTCCGTGTAAAAAGTAGGAAAGTCTAACGTGCAAGCTTTGGAAACGTCTTTTTGCTTTCTACTGTTGGTATTGCTCGGGCAAGCCGGCTGTGCCGAGGTGCTACTGCGAAACGAATTCGGATATTTCATATTTTCGTCTCTACTTTTGGTCTGAAATATAATTGAAGTGACAATAAGTATACAATGGATTTACACATTGTTATTAATTGAGTAAGAAGACACTTTTGAAGAGCTTAGGAAGAAAATCGCAATGATCGCAAATGAATTGTAAATTAGACTTCATATCAAGTTGGGCAGTTAGAATAAGTGTTTTAATTTTAATAAGTAACTGTTTAAAGCGTAATATATCGCCTACTGTCTCTACAATAAATAAGTAACTTAGACATCGTTCTCAATTCAAAATAGAATAGAAAAGTTTGCAAATAAAAAATGTTTCATTGTAGCCTCCCATGTCCTCAGTGCTTCCCCTTTTAAAATTCGTCGGCTAATATCGTGGGCGAGTGCTCGTGTTTGACCAGTTTGACAGATCGTCCACACGAATCCTGCTTTATGACGGCCGAAATGGCGTATTATGCCCCCTCCGTACACTTGTCCAACACTTTTGTGAGGGCTGATGTATTGTCAGAGCGGAATTGATTGTCATTTGTTGCTCCTATTAGTTTGTGATTTTGATGAGTTTTCGATTCACCTTTTCGTTTTCTGGATTGACGAGGTCCGGCGTTTGATGTCTTTGTCCCACGTCGAAGTGACTTACCGTCGATCTGTTTCATATTCTGTTGTGCAATTTCGCCGTGCCGTTTTGTTATTGCTCGATTTTTGTTCGCCTGTAGTTTCTACGTTTGTATTGCGATGTGTATGAAATGTATCAATGCAATTTTTAGCATTAACATTCATTATCTTTTCAATGTTTTCTTTTATTGTCTCGTTTAAATCAAAGCGTTCGTGTTAAGTAAAAAGCTATATTAAATAAAGTGAAACTAATTTCCTTCGCCGCAAAATAACCGCCTATCCAACGTCATTTGGGATTAAAAGAAAATTAGTGGAATAGTTATTTCACGTTGTAAAAGGCGATAGATCATGAGGCCGGGCGTTTTCGGCCTGATATCTAGCTTAGATTATTTTGAATAACTGCCGGGGTGGGTGTTGAAAAAAAAGTACTAAATTCGGCTATGCAATTAAAACTGCATGCAATGTGGGTGAATTTTACTAGCATAGAATTGTTATTTCGGACTTTGTATGTTCATGATAAATTGGTCTTATCTAATCGCTAATTACACTAATAGCATTTGATGAATTTTAAGTCGGAGAATAGTTTTTAATTTTATTTTATTACCACGGTTGGACTGACGATCAAGGATATTCGCTGGAAAGAATACTAATAATTCTGCTAAATTGCTATAGTATATTACAATTTTTCGTGATCCAGCTAGATAAATATTTTACCGTCGTATTGTTGTATGCAAATATCCAAGTGAAAATGCATCATTTTCTCAGTGATACGAGCAGCACACTGGCGTATAATTTCACGACGGTAAATCAGAATAATTTGCACATTTCACGTGACAAGGTTGAAAGTTATCGTTAGCGGCAAGTAGTGTGGTACTCGGTATACATAAAGTTTCTTTATCTCATGCACGAATATAGAAAACCTTCGCAAACAAAGTATTGCTTTATTGCGAGACTTCTTGGGTTAGCGTTCTATGGAGCTGGGGAATAGTCGCTTCAAATGATGGAATTTTTTTAAGATGGTTTGAATTCAAGACACAGAATATTAGTCAATAGGTTTTAGAAGTTAGAAAAAAACTGCCGAACAAAAATTCGAGTTAGACAAGGATTAGAAGTAGATGAATTCGTTCTAGTCCAACGAAATGGACTAAGGCTTAACTCCTATCAAAAATAGATTTTGTTTAACCATGGGATAAACAGATGATGCAAAGATGCACTGTCTTTTGTGTTTCTTCGATAGCAGAAAATCTTTGGTAATTTATTCATGGGTAGCTAATGAACATTTCAAGTTTTTTAGTGGATATACAATATGGCGGGTAAAACGTCACTGGTCGCGTGAACCAGCTGATCTAGCATTCTGCGGACCGAAACTGCATTCGGTGTAATTATTTTAATTTATTTTCGACGCTCGCTATTGTTTTGTTGCCATCTTTTACGCCAATTCCGAGGTTCAGTTTGATTTTTATTTTTTGTTATTGTTTTTTGGTTTTAGAATTGGAATCGGATTTAAACTATGCAATTTATATTTAAAATCTATTTTATAAGACAATTATTTTGATTGATTCTCTGGGTCTTTAAAAACTAAGCTAAGAAGTTATAAATACCAAAGTTTTGTTAAGTTGCGTATCTATCTTCTTTACTATCACTTTTATTCAAATGCTCAAAATTAACCTATTATGTAATTGCCAATTATTTGAAATGTCCAATTCATCTCTAACTACATATAAACCTTAATTTCTTTTTCTTAATTTTTCTCATACTGAAATCGAATGTCCTACTCTCACATCCAAGCTTGTTAACAACTGAGCCTTTTTATTATTCCAGGCTCACCCCCCACCGGAGATTGACGGTATTCCAGTAGGCTTCGTGACGACATCTGTCCCCGTTCCCTTCGCTGGACATTCGTACGCGTCTTAGATATTGCATTCTCTAATTCAATTCGAAAATTTTAGAATAACTCTAGATCGTCTTTTGTTTTTAAATAAAGTCAATGTTAGACGAGGAATAAAACCTCATTTTGTAACTCAGAGACTATCGCTTAGTAGTGGTTTTAAATATATTAGACAAAACATTTGCCTTTATTGAGCTTGGATGTTACTTCAAACTATACTTAATAGAATTCTAATTATATTTTTCAAAATTATGTACTGTATGAATTATTAATTATTAACAAAAGACTTCAACTAAAAAGGCTATATTTCCAAATAAAACCCCAGTCAAACCAACACAATTCGCAGAAAAAAGAAAAGTCTTCACGTCAAAGTTTGTTCATAATTCCGATCGGGATAGCTTATCCGAAAGTGAGCGAGTGCCAACCCTCCTGATTAACTCGCAACCCCTATGTTTAACCCCTTCGCTCATGTCCCAAAAGTACATATTTTTGCATTCGTCTTGTAGTATTTGCTTTGAGCATACGGGTTGGTAGACTTACGGAATTACTTGATGTGTCTTGAGCGCGCTTTTGTGGAAGATTTGAACGTGGTAGTATTACTTTTGAATTATTTTCTTTAATGTTTTGTTGACACTCTTTGTGCTCTAGTTGCGAATTAAAAACATATTCTTTAGAAGCTATTAATAGTAGAAGAAATTATTTTGTTCCTAGAAAGATATTGATGTTTTATATCGCAACGATTGATTAGTTTAAAACGTGAAAATCTTTCTGTTTCAGCAAAAAGAGTGTTACCAATTTAATGCGGAAGTGCTACCTACTGTTTCCTAAAACATTTTGTAACCTATAATACTTCTTTTTGACTCACGCAGTCATAGTAAAATTGAGCTATAAAATTTGGACATTTTAAAAAGCTTTACAAATTTTACCCATTCCAGCATCCTGCATCAGTAACATGCCCCTCCTTCGTACTATTTGCACATCTCCTAAATGCTTTATTTCGCTTGTGTACTTAGTCTAATTAGAAAACTCCGCACAACTAACGGTTCGTACTAAATGCCGCTTCTTTGCAATGTGTTTCTTTGTGATTAACTGCGATTCGGCAGAGGTACGGTAGGAATAATTAGGAGACTTTTGATTATTTTTTTTGCAGATATATTTGTAGAGAAACAGTTGCTGGTATTTTCAAAGTCCATCACATCGATAGAAGTTAATAGACCTACAACTTTCCTTATTGTTGTAAAGTTCATCAGCCTATATATAACTACTGCTGCGCACGGGCCTCCTTTTCAACTGAGTGGGTTTAGGCCTTGGTCCACCAGTTTGGCCTTGAGGGGGTTAGCTATAGTGATGTTGCTGAATCAATATCTTTAAGTAACTTCTCCTTAAACAAAGATAGGAGGCAATTATCGCTCTCTTCAGGGATTTGTCTACAAACCTTTGCCCTTTAACTGAGCGGCTACAACTCATAAAGGAAATATTTACAAAAACGATCAAAACTTTAAACATTATTAAAAAATCGAACGCCAATTAAACGGTCATTACCACAAAAAATCGCGCAGATAAATAGCTCATTGAAATTTATTTCAGTCTCCACAGAATTCGCAATATTTAAACAAATATGCGTCAAAGATTATAATATAAAACAGAAGGGTTGTTTTTTTCCGCACGCATAATGCCTACATACCCCGCGTCTCATAGAGGGCGCGCGAATCATCCGCGCAATGTGAACGCACTATACAGACGATAATTAAGCTTTTTGCCCAAGTAGGTTGGCTGTTTTCTAGAAATAATTCCTCAAACTCGAAGGCGAACGCGTGTAATGAACCGCAGTTATTAAATGTTGATGCAATTATTATAATTTAACATGGTTGAGATTAAAATTATAAAGTAAATGGGACGTGAAGACGCGAACATCGGCCATTTTATACTAGAGACTTGCTTGCGTTATAGAGCTGTATTCCTTGGAGTATTTGATCTAAATATCTTTGTTATAGCTGTTACGATTTACGCAGACGGTATTCTTGCTTTAAACTAGACTCTAGTTGGATTAGTATTTTTATTAAGAATTTATATTTCTGTATAAGCTGAGATATTTTTATCACCTAGTAATTAAGATGTTTATTAAACGCACTTATCATGAATCTTAGGAATCTGGACTCTTGGGTATTCATGACCTACTTAATCGTTAGTTTTTAGCAAATTCAGCTAGATATAATTTTTGATACGAACCTCAAGAAAAGCTTTAAGGAAAAGCATGGCGTTAGTCTACCACGCTAAATCGTTTTTTCTTCTATCAGGATAAAGATATTACCAAACTTGATACTCATGTTCTTAACAAATAGTCCTTTGCCAAATGTAGCATCAAGTTACGACACTAATCTCTTGCCACTCAGTATTCCCAAGCCTAGGCCATATTGCCAGCTCGAATCAATACACGAGACGAAGGCAAACCATCGGTAATAAACGGTCATTAACAAATGAGCACTCGTTGAAGTGTGTAACAATGGGCACAAATTACATCCATTCGCGACCTACACGCAATGAGGGTCGCACAATAGCAACACTAACCTCGTGGCTCGGTATTTACCACGATTGATTCCTTAATACCTGTTTATAGACTATGTTTTGTACGTGGATAATTTTATGAAGGCTGTGCTGTAGTATAATGTAGTGATACGTGATTTTATTGTTTGTTTACAAATATAGGATTGTAGAATAAAGACACCTATTGGATTGGTTTAAGTACCAATATTTGTAAACATGAACCATGACAACTATTAATGTACCTTTAAACACCCAACATGTCTAGAAAAAACATTAAAATATTAACCTTTGTAGGTAAAGTATTATCGGCGTGAACACAGATATGTGTCTTAGCTATATTAACTTAATCGTAGGCAAAAGGTAGCACAGACGAACTGGCCCAGCGAGTCGGCGTCTTTGGTCTATTTTTTAATGTAATTAAATACTATGAAATTTTAATGGCGCGCGGCTACAGGGCGTTTTTGTCAATTTATTTTAACGCAAACATTATAATTATATGACAGGATTTAAGGGAGTCAGCCATTGGCATTTATGCTTCATGTCTACATAATAAGTAGGATAAATGATTTACTTTATACTCTTTCTTTAAAGGAAAAGAAGGAGTTATGCACTAAAGTCTTTTGGGTCCTGTATTCGTAGACATAACTAGGTTGAAATGGAAAAAAAAATTATTAATCTATCTAATATATTTAAAAAAATCTATTTTAGTGCTAAATTTCATTGAAATAATTTCTTCCTTCTTTTAGAACATTATTACATGACAATATTTGAGTCATATGACGTCATATTACAATCAATGTATTCAGTTACAATGCTCACATTAAAAGAAAGGATGACGTTAAACACTAAACTATAGAAACAGATATCATTAACCCTTTCTAGCCTTTATTACCTAAGGCAAAAGGTTGAAAATGATGCGAGATCAATACGTCGCAGCGAAAGGGTTATTTAGGGTCGTACGGTTTGCAAAAATGTATCCGAGCGTGACTTGTAGTGAATATGCAAAAGTACGATGTAAGGTTGTCACTTTTGAGCAATGAGGTATTATAAAAATGAGTTATTATAGCGATATATTTGATAAATGATTGTAACTTATATTTTATTTTATTATTGATATAATAAAAAGGCAGTAAGTAAGAAATTATTAAAATAAAACGATTATATCGATAGTCTATTTTTTGACCCACGTTTAGTAAGTTATAGTTGTGGGTTTAAACCTCGAATATGAGTTTCCTAAATATCACGAATTGGAAATCATATCTTGGATCGGTTTCCCACAGTCAATTTAAATAAAAAAAATGTACGGGGCGGTAATTTAATAGAATTAAAGGAAAAATGGACAAAATTAGTATCATAATGTTGTCCATGGAAGATTCTAAGAAAAAGACAGACTAAGAGATAACTATGATATCACAATAATAGCTGGTCGAAAATGGACTTGCGCAAAGAACAAAAAAAAAGCGGAAAATAATTACAGAAAGCTCTTGTCCCACCTATAGATGCTTCAGAAGTTGATTTATACCCCAAAATTTGTAATTTTTCAGTACAGCAGCAGCCCTGTATCAAGGGAGTGTCCCTGATTGGGCTTCTGCTCATCTTACGCCCGCATTACCCCTTCGCTTTCCTTCCGATAGCGGCCTTTGTGCGTTCCAACCCACCCCCTTATCCGAGATCACACGCTGCCAATTTTCCCTTTTTTCTCGGCTTCATCGATTAAGAATAGGCTTTGAGTATCATATGGATCGTCTTGCAGTAATTAGCCTTGTGTATAAAGTCAAATGTGAAAATGTGTAATATTTAAGAAAGGAGGTTATAGGATTTCAGATATTGAAGGAGGTTTTGTTTTGTTCTTTTATTAAACACCACGATGCTTTAAAAGACTTTTTAATTATCATCGATTATTTTGAATAATAACTAAAGTAACATGGTATAAATTTCTTTGTATTTCTATTTATTTTGAAGAAGGCAAAGTGACTATACTTAATTCACCATTAAAAAGATTTATAAAATTAATCTTAAACGGCAAACTATTAGCTTTACACAAGACCCAATAGAACCATCAAACATTCCTCGCCAACCCGTATTACAGCTAAAACAAGCACAGATAAACCAACGCGTTTAAACTTCAATCAAATAGTTAGAAAATCGACTAAAAGTACGACACATTAGTGGAATCGACTACGGAGGGTGAATTCGTTAACACACTTTCGTAAGTTGTGCGAGTACCTACCCCCGTTTACGGCGGTACGTGGAGGACAAACTAATAAATGTGAATGTTTAATATTCCAAATCATCTTCTCCCCTTCTTCGCCCTTTCAATACTTGCTTATATCGAGGCGTGCGAACAGACCGCGCGACTGGAGGACAACTTTTTGTTGCGTTGTTGTCGTGTTTGACAGTTGTAAGTCATATGAGATGTCTTGATTTTAAACGGAAATTTTATGTTGTAATTTGAATGTTTAGATGAAAACAGTTATAGTAGACAGACCTGGTTAATTATCGCTAATATTATAGTTATATGCAGAATAATGGATATCGCTAGTACATACCTATATGAAAAAATTGGTAGTGTGACATTAATTTAGATAAAGCCCAGTAGCATGTAACACGAGATGTCTATGTTCAGCAGTGGACGAGACAAAGGCTGTTGATTATGACGATGAATAACATTTTAATTTATTTTGACAAAATGAAAATGTTTATGAAATTTTCCATTTCAACGGTCATGCGACAAAAAATCGTCAAGTCGTACAGCTGTCATTCAATTGTTAGTCAAGCCGCGTGCAAGTGTCCCGTCTGCTCCCTCGTTATCACATTACAGTGCCGAAGACGTAAGGCGGAGCCCCGACAGACGTTACGGCCGATTCCGCGAGTGATTTCCCCTGGAACCAATGTACCATATAAATACCATTATTCTGTAACAATTCGCGCTTTCGCCTTCCATATTTGAATATCGTTTTCTGTCGTATTGTTTTTGGGCGAAGGAAATTTCGCGTTCTGCCTGAGTGTTCGACCTCTTTGGATAAGTATGAAGCTTATTATACGTTATTTTTAACATTTGTTTTTCTTCCAGCTTAGACTACTATAGATATGAGATTTTCCTAGATGACATTTAATACATTTTGTTTTATCTTTTATTCTTTTTGCTAGATAGCTATCAACCTTGGATCCCACACTTAGGCAAGTATAAAATACACATCAAAAAAATATTCAATAAACCAAAAGTTTTAATCCAGGAATCGGCTCAAAAACCTCTTTATTCCCAATTTAGATCTCTTTATTCATTGTCAACGTACAAACAAACGTTTCATATACGTATATATAAGCACCACTCCATCAAACTCGAAAACCCCTACAAGGCGTTCCTACAATCAATTTGTCGAAGCTTGTTACCATTCTTATCTGTATGAGACGATTTTACGAACGAATTAATTCTAAAAACCACCCCGTTCCACCCCCAGCCACCCCTTCTATTGTTTGTCGGCGACGATCACCTACATACGTTACTGGCGGATTAATGGGTCTTAGGTTATTTTGGAGTTTTTGCGGGATTATGTTATGCCCGATGTTTCGGGCCAATTTTTGACCTACAATACTATTTAGTAGAACGATGGGTAGGTTAGTTAGTGTTATTAAACTGTGAAATGACGTGTCTGTACCATTTTTTTGTACTCTTTGAATGTTTAAAAAATGCAGTCCAGAGATATTTTTTTTCTTATAGAGTCGAAAGAGACCCTAGTTATAAAAGTAAGTATAAGTAAGTAACAATAACACTTATCATACACAAAGTATAAACACTAAACAAATTTTGATTAACTCATTCAAAGTTATAAAACAATTGAAACTCATTCGAATAAATCGAAATCAATTTAAATACAAATAAACTCATTCCAATGAATAGGTTTGTCATTCAATAATCGTAAATACCGATTTCGAATCGGGTAATAGATTAAAAAACCGATAATGGACAACTTTATAAAGCATAGACAAAATAGAGGGTCGCGATGTTAGGGTTCCACTATCGCCTATTGATCACGCCTGTATTGATTATTGATTGATGCCGGTGGTTCCGTGGGGTGAAGTTTTTTTTATTGAACCACAATCGGGTTTCGCGGAGATTTTTTAGGGGTGATATTAGGGTAGTTTCATAATTGGAATAATTGATTGTTTGCTTTCCGCGTCAATATGTTTTGAGTTGTTGATTCGGTGTTGAGTGTTTGATGTAAATTGTTTTGTTAGGAATTGTGTTATTATTCGATATTGTACTCGTTATTGATTTATCTATCTTATACTACACAATATACATCCTAATATAAACCTATCTATAAATCCGTTACAGCAAAACAAATCCCCGAAACAGAACTCCTTAGCAAACAAAGCATATACAAAACAAATCCATAGACAATATAGATTCGAAAGCCTCCATATTCGCGCTCACACTTCAATATGCGAAATTGACACCGCAATATTACAAACAGAAATAAGATTGCCTGGAGCCACCCCGGGCGGGAGGGAGCGTGGGGTGTTACTTTATTATCCAGAATGTCTTCACGATTGAAACCAATTGTTAATTGAGCTATATCTATGAAAATTGCGTTTGTTGCGTCGCCGATTCTTATCGGAATTTGTCGTTAAATTTATTACAATGGCGGGTACGGATTGCGCGCCAAACGGCCGTCTTATTGGTATATGGATTTCATATTTCGAATTATGGGATTCGAAAATTGAATCTACGGATTGGTGTTAAATAATTAAAAAATTAATTTCGAATTTCGAACAATTTATTTTTGAATCTGAAAATTTATATACGTGGAAGATCAAGATACTATTGGTTTGAAACAAGAGCAATTCAGCCGTCATTTTTTAGTGTGCTACCAAATGGTTATTGTTATTAAAAATCATTTTTTCTATATATCAAATTTTAGTTTTGTTTCTAAACTGACAAACACGCTCATGTTGAGTAACAATTAACGTAGATTTTTTTTAATATGATCATTTTGATTGTTCTTACATTATGAAAAAAATATTTATGTTAGTAACAACTTTCATGCAAACTATTAAAAGAATACGCTTATAATTAGTTCACCTTTAAAACCAACAAAACTCATCAAACATACTAAACTCGTCTAGACGAAATATTAATGCAAAACCCGAAAACCGCCAAAAATAATTTCAATACATTAAAGCCGAAATACTGCAGCGAAACAATTATACGAAATAGGAAGGCGGCCGACAATAGTTAGACAAATGAATAAATCCAAATGGAAATTTCCCTATTCGTGAACAATAGTTAGATTTTAGAGGCTGTATCTCATACAGACAGATTGATTGGGGCCTCGAGGTAAGGAGTAAGGACGACACTGGCTGGAGCGAAGCTTCATTTTTAAACGTTTAATTTTAAATTTCGAATCACTTTTTTGAATATGGGATGTTTTAAATATCTCAGCATTGTTCTCGAATAAGTTTTCTTATGAATAAATAATCGCGCGCCAATTTAAATATACGTTGATTCTGTTAATGTTTACGTTAGTTTGCGATGATTTCACAAATTATGAGTGCGATATGGGCATAAATAAAGGTCGTTCGACACGTACCGGCCGATCCTCATCTCCACTAGATCACAATCCCGCACAATCTCGCAAAATCTCAAGTTTCCACATAAATAACATTGCGTTCGCATAAATTTCGATTCTCTCTCCATATTTTGTTACCTGCGCCGTTTGTTACGATTTTATTATGAAAATGAATGGCAGCCGAGCGGGGGAGGGGGGCCGCCGGTGGGGGCCGCGGGGGGAGGCAGGGGGCTTGTAGACGATCAAAAGGGTACCTAATTCGTACATTCGGTACACTATGGTAACTATGGAGTTTTATGGATGGAAATCTTTTATGGGATAATCAAATTTTGTAATATTAATGTTCTTAATTTGCGTCCGGAATTGATTTTGTGTTCCACTTTAGTGCGGCGAGGGGTTTCGTAGTTGGCGATTAATCGTGTTTTGTTATCGCAAGTAGATGAAGAGTTATATTTTGATGTTAGTGTACGGAATATTAATAGTAATGAGGACATTTCTATCGCTCGATCTAGTCACGCATCAATCAATTATTCGTTCCATTGATCCGAGACGAAACTAATACAAACAATATAATTACAATTTAACCAAAAAACTGCCGTCATTACGTTAATTGTAACCGCCGTGAGACGTCAACTTATTTTTGACATGTCGCCGCGAACAATTAATTTGCGCCAGCCGCCATTTTGTCGCGTTAAAACGTTTTGCCACCATTTTGTATGTTAGAATTAATTGGAATTTATATTTGTTCAAAAACGCTCACGTGTAATTATAACGGTGTGCTTGTCAAAGGAACTCGTTGTTGGCAAAGGAAAAACAACGTTTGCAGAGGAATTGAGTGCAAAAATTTGTGTGACGTGTTGTTTTGTTGTGTTTGTGAGGTCGGGGGCTGTCAGCTTTAACCCATTAGGTACCAATGTTCCCATTTGGGACATCTCACTTTTTGTCGATTCATTCATAACTACCTGCAATGTTTTAATAATTATTCATGTCATTAGTTTCTACACTGTGTGGTGCTAAATATCAAGCCAATTATTCACTTGAAATTATTGTCATTTATGTGTTGTTCATCAAAGAACGTAGTTTTTACGAGTTTCGAAATTTTCAATTGTTTCCATTTTGATTATTCTGTAATTCGATGTAAGTATTTTATAATTATTGTAAAATAATATCAAATAGTATCTAAATAATAGCTTGTAACTAGTAATTTGATTCAATGGATGGCAGTACTTATTGAATTTCTTTATTTAAATATGTTCCCAAATGGGAACATTGGACTGATGCACTAAAAATTTATTTTGTTATTTTTTTTTTAATATTTTTTTATGTGCTCCTTATTATATATACTCTTTGAAAAATATGTCAAACAATACAGAAAAAAGTTGGTACCTAATGGGTTAAGATAAGACAGATGTAGGGAAATAATCAATTTTAATGTAATGTATTGTTAATGAGTAAACTAATTGTCAAGTAAAGAATAAGCAATACACAAGACGAATAAGATTAAATAGTTGCGAGATGAATAGAGTATGACTAATGTTTAGTATTAAATACAAAACAGTGTTATCTACGGTTGAGAAACACTATAAATATGCATCTGTGCAACAGACTTGTTTATCATAATCTGCAGACAAAGAAACGTTTATTTGAAAATAGAAACGTTTTTGTCTTTGGTTGAAGAAAGTATAGCCGTCAATTGTCACTTTCAAAATTCGAACGCGTTCGTTGACACGTTCAATTATTTTTCGAATTAAGAACACTAGTAATTTTAATATCAAACAGGCAAAGGAAAGCTAAACATCCGAACACGTGCGCACTGAAAATGAGTAAAGTATGAAACTAGCTCACATAACGTTAACCGTAACGTGGAAACCTGTGAAAATATGTAAATTGATCCTTAGAGATGCCGGACCGACGGACTGAGTGAAATTTGAATATAAACTTTCCGTTGGCATCGTATAGGCGCCATTTATTTCGGACCGACCATAAAATATAATGATTTTTGACGTAGCTAAGGGCGGTATTAATTTTGCGGGTAGCAGTTTATGGCAGGTATATCGACAGGTAACGTCGGATGAGTTCATTATATTTCGCTCTGGGCTACGCTTTGGGTACACAAAGCTTCCTACAGGAAGTTGAGGTGACGAATGAATACATTAAGTTTTGTAAATGTATTTATTTTTAAATGAATAAGAATAATACTCGGATATTTTCAATTATCTATTTTTTTATAAAAGAACAATTAAAATAGTACATGTGTATAATAATATATGAAGTAGATTGATTACTACAAATAATTCTTCACGGATAATAAGTCGATTGAAACCGCAGTCGCGTAAAGTTCCACCCCGTCTCGTTGATAAACAATATGCACCACAACAGCGACGCACCAAAACAATTTTCCGCAAATAAAATCGACAAAATAAAATTTAAAATCCATTATCAGCATATCTCCAAGTCTAAATATATTCAGTATAAAAAAAATAACCTCAAAACGGACGCCACTCGTCTGAATAAGAGATCGGCAATATTTACATAAAAAACAAATAATACAAGCCCGAGACGGGATGCGTGCATAAAATTAAAATCGATGAGAAATTCTACCCTACGAATTAAATATCATCGCCCTGTCGCACACACACACACACATACTCCCCGCACACAAACACACACACACGCGACACAAGATCTAGATTAAAGTTGAAGGGTCGATGTGCATCGCGATATTTTAATGGCAGCTTATTCAAATTTCGAATGGCCGCTCTTTATTTGAATTAAGAATAAAAGTTTTGTCTATGATTTGCATGTTCGATGTTTGAATGGCGAAATTTGTATGAATGTTATGGTTCAGACAGCATTATGCACGGTTGGTTTATTTAGTTTTATGAAAATATGGTATTTTAAATCACAAATTATTGTATTATTGTAGTTAATCTTTATAAAGCAGCTGTAAAATTCAGGATGAATGTTAAGAACGCAACGCTTATTTTTTCGCAATGCCATTTGGCGAAGGAAGTGCTCTCCCGTCTGGAAAGAGTTAAATAAAAATACCATAAACCACGTCGCAGTGGTAGCCGACACAAAAAAGAAATGCAATGCAATATAATTACATTCTTCCGAACCATAAAGAATAGATACAAAAGGAAAAAATCACATTTCCAATGGGGTGTAGCTTAAAATATCGGTCCGTGCTTATTTGCATACTAACTAAAATAATTTATTATTTTTTCACCCCGAGGGGTAAGTACGTGGGGTGAGATTTCACAATGAGTGGTGACTAGGAACCGAGTGTTATTGGCCCGATTGGGGTACGTTACTTCGTATAACATTTATTGGTATTGCCAGCTGAAGTTTCAACTCCAGTAAATGCAAATTGAACATGTTTTATGGGGAAAGGAGCGGCTTTTGTTCGGACTTTACGCAGTGAGTCACAAACAAATACTGTTTGGAGATAATTTTATAACGAATTTATCCTCAAAACAT
Organism: Cephonodes hylas; assembly: GCA_030295005.1. Taxonomy (NCBI): domain Eukaryota; kingdom Metazoa; phylum Arthropoda; class Insecta; order Lepidoptera; family Sphingidae; genus Cephonodes; species Cephonodes hylas. The sequence goes on along the minus strand of AP025380.1, from coordinate 10,385,571 downwards.
TCGTTCTTTTACTATTTATGAAATAAAATAAACCTCGTCTAAATAAGCTCTCAAAGCATTCGATCTGCAAAATTTCAAATTTAATACCCCACGCAGCCGTACAAAACGCAAGTTCTAAACAAATAGCGTATTAAACTAACACGGAAATGCAATATTCCACGTCAAAATAGATGCTTAAAAGTTTTGGATCAAAGCGCTTCGGAAATCAAAGTACGGTCGGCAAAACGACGAGTGTATCCCGGTTCGGCGCATCGCATCCTTACAATGCGCCGTGTGATTGCACTGAACAAAGCGGCCGTGCAACTCCGTGCGCTTGTCTATGGGAAAAGTTGGCCGACTCGCGCCCAACTCCGTGTCACTTCACCGGCATTTTTGAAATTCAAATCCGAAATTGATTCCAATTTGATTTTTCGATTCCAATTTTGAATTCAAATAAAGAACTATGTTGATAATGTGCCATGTGATGAGGTCCTGAGTTCCCGGAACGGGGAAAGTGTTATTGGGTTTTTCTATTAAGAAATTCTCAGTAGCAGCACGACATGTAGAAATATGCCCGAAAAATGGCATTAGGCTCCCTATTAAGTGGGACTGATACATACCTAGGCGAAATGTGGGTGCAGGAATGCGGCTCTGCCTACCCCTTCGGGGAATACAGGCGTGAGGTTATGTACGTAAAAATGTTGACAACTACCGAACAAGTTGTTTCAGGGTCAACGTCCTTCAGGCAGGTGAGTTGAGTAATTGTTTTATAAGCCTCAAATACTGTCAAAGGTCAACGAACTGCGAATGGGCTTTATCGCACACGTAGGCTGGCTTTTAACACACCATTTTAAAAGTGTTTTATTTCAACCAGTTTCATACCTTTCCGACGAAATTTTAAACGATTGTGATTTACAACCTGCGAACATGACTTGTGCCAATTATATAAGATTTTTCCTCATTTTTATTATAGTATGGCACATTTTGACTGATGATTGATACCTTACTAAAATGCCCTGTATGTTATAGATAAAATATATTAGAAATTCATCTAAATCCAAGCCCTATTTACTTCATATAAAAACCAATATTCAAACTATACCTTGAACATATTTCATATCAGCACCGATAATTTTTAGCATGAGAAAGCTAAAACGAAGTGATCAGATATATTTTTTTGTAGACCCTTCCCTCGGAATGTTTTGAACGAAATTATCATTTCGTATCAAAGGGGAAATAATTTAAAATATATCGTACGTAGGTTTGTCCAGACAGACTCACACCACAGACACCGGCCAAGATTTATACCACACGGTCCGGGAGTTCGAAACTGTTGGATCCACTTTATCTATATGTATATTTTAATAGCTCAAAGATAGTGAAGGTGTGTGCTTCGTATATCGTTGGATGACGTTGAGAGACTATACCAGTTATTGCACAGTTTTCGGACCCTACACTAAGTAATTGATAATGAAACCGTGGCACTTAAAAGCACCACAACGTAAATTTAATCGGATACTAAAGTGTGCGACTTAAAGAAGCTACATATTAACGTTTCAATGACTATTAAAAGAACGAGAAAATTTCACAGTGTCTCAAGTCACCTAGTTTTCTAAGTGCAATGATTGCTATTATCAACATCATCAGCCCATATACAGCTGGGCACAGGCCTCCTCTACTGTCTATCAGAAAGCGTACACCTTAGTCCATCACGCTGGCCTAGTGAGGATTGAACTACACACCTGAGCAATTTATAAGATCTTTTTAAGACCACATATCTTCCATACTATATCTTGTTTAACAATTAATGCATCATCAGATGGTGCAGCAAGAAAGTTGTGCCTCTCCCGGCTATTTCATACGCGATACTGTTTAAATTCTACGATTCACTGATGCGTTATATGTTTCTCGTCGTTTTTTTATATTTTTCAATGTCTGGCCGCGCCTTTTGTTTTGTTGGTGCGATGGTTACACCAGTTTTAATTGTACAGACTACGACAATATTACTGCTCACGTTAGGGCTCGCTTTTTTGCTCCAAATATGTTTTTGATTGGTGTGTTGGGATGTTTTAAGTACTAATGTTTGGTCATTAATTGATTTTGAATTACGGGGTGATTGGGATGAGATATGAGTATGAAATGAATGGTGATTGTATTCATATTATTGAATATAGCAATTAGTGTTTTATTTCGCCATTTTTGGCCAAAAAGTAAGGGTAGTATTGAACACACACCTCCTCTTAAGCTTACTAGTTTTACCGTTCGTAATTGGAATCCTACGATTTTTCCCTTTGATGGACGTTCATCATTGCTCTTGCTACACGTGGCCTCCATTCAAAATCCTTTTTGCCCTATTCGTCTATTCTCTATTTCACGTGTCCTATATATTTTTCTACTTATATATTTCGTAATGACATACAATAAACACATTTAGTTCGTGAAAAATAAACTCTACATTACAAAATGGTTCTATACGCTATATTATCATAACAAATTCATTTTTAAAACTTTTCTGCGTACTAATATAAATTCATTATTATTTATATAAAATATTATACCGTTAATACAGCTAAACGAGCCAAGCTATTACCAATTACAAAAGTAGACAACACATTAAAATTCGCGCGAACACTTTTTGACGTCAAACGTCGAATCGATATAGGAGGGTGCATCACGAAAGACACCGGACACAAGAAGGGGTTGCTTTTTGATTGAATATCTGTTATTAAGACCCCTCACAGACGAAATAATATACATATTTAGTTTATGAATATTTATGAGTTTTGTTTAAAATTACGCGCGTCACACATCGGAGGGACGTCTGAGCTATGTAATATTTTATATAGAGATTTCTGAATGAGGTTTGAGTGCGTAAGACTAAATTAAATTATAGGTTTGAGTCTAGATTAAGGATTTTTTTCTTATATATTGATACAAATAATCCTAAAAAACGCAGTCTTTTTCAATTCAAACTACTCGAATATTGTCATATGATTATGTTTGTATAACAGGGTGTTAACAGACTATGATCAAAACCAAGATTTTTTGGTCGACAACGACGTGTTCCTAAGCAATGTGCCTGTCTAAGTTTTCGGTCACGGTCTCTTTACCTTCAGATATAAAAAGGCTAGTCCCAACACAACCTACTTACACGGGTCGGTACGAGTATGACAAGCTATGGGTTCTGTCCGATATCAGCACGTTAAGCGAATCGCCGCTAAAGACACTTGAATACTAAGAACTCTACTTTCATTTGTCTAATTAATTACCGTTCTACGTCCTCGAACATTCGCAGTTTGTTTTTCAATCTTCCGCCTTGATGACACTGAATAATTAATAAGGACACACAACGTAAGGCTTCCCACAGTCGCATTGTTTTGAGAAGCTCGCGTAATTTTTTGTTGGGCAAACTTCAAAATTAATTTTGCCCATCGCTCGCAGACGTAATGATGTGTTTTGAATAGCTTTTTGTTTATTCAATTTGGTATATTATTTGTGTGTTCGAATTTGAATTAATTTATTCGTGTAAGGTATTGTTCTTGTGAATATAGACACTAGATTTCCAGGCTGATTCCATATGTTAAAAAAGCGGAGAACTTTTATAGATTCGATATAGTTCTGACAACCAATAAGAAAACTTTGTACTCTGAACATTTTTTTGAAAGAAGAAAAGACAGCGTTAAATAAATGACCAATGCTGTAATCATAATGTCTACAATTTCAATGCCATCTCACTGAGTAACATTTGATTATGATTTTTCAGTAAAATGCCGGTAATGTCAACGCGTTATTATTAACTATGTCGCGCACCAATCGCTCCGGTGACATAATGACATTTGACAGCTCCGTAATGACAGTTGACGGGTGTCAGCCGAAGCAATGAGTGTCAAACCGAAATACCTGGCGATCTTTCAATAGTTTTTTTGTCATTTCGCAATATGTTTATTTTAATTTGTTTTTCGCGATTTTTGAGAGAGTTTAGTATCACGTTTTGCACACTTCAATCACGTTACAATTTTAAAGCGCAAATATTTTTTGAATTGCTTTTTTTATTGCTCCATTACGTAATATCGGCTGAACGAATTAAGATTAAATTTAGCACTTAGATAGTCCAAAACATAGATTTAATCACGCTATATTTTTCATCCCACTACATGCCCCATTTTAAGGACTATCAAAACATTTCGCTCCAACATTTCAACTCCCAAAATCTTTAATATCGCCGCCCGTTCCTAAAGGCTTCATAAGCATCTCATAAAACATAGGCAATAAAACGGGTGCAGATAAAAAACGGCATGTCCGATAGGTGAAACGTATCGGGGTGTAATCGGGCTCCGTCTGCGCCCCCGAGGGTGGAGAATTAACCCTTTCGATACAAGTTGAACTGGATGAGGGAACTTCTTGCCCACGGGCTAAGGGATGGCAGGATAGCGACGTATATATTGGAATTAGAAACTCAGTAGTGATTCGATAGTGTAGGTTGATTTTTTATAAGAGCATATGTATGTTTGTATATAAGATATGATTTATGATTTCTAAAAAATGGTGTGTTAACTGCCAGTTTGGGGATCAACTTGTGTTTACAAAATTTTACAGAAAAGTTTGTCATTTCACACCCATTGATATAATTATTATGGATTGCCTTGTCAAAAGCAAGCGTAGGTGTAAATTTATAAATAGCTATCGTATTTTCTTATACCCAACTATCAATTTAAATTATATGAGTAAGTATTCTGATTGTTTTAAAAAGATCGCTATGTGTTCCAAGGCCACCATTTCAAGTCTTAAATAAATCCTTCTAAACATCCATTACAGATTTAATGTCGAAATCCTGCGTGGTCAGTCAACGCGACCGCTTATCACTCGGGCAGTATTATCCGCAGGGCGACACGATTCGTGCTAACGCATATTCATATCGGAGTGTTTTATTTAAAAAAAAAACAGACGAGTCCTCTTTTAGATATATTGGAGAGAGCCCAAAACACGAAACGGTTTGCCTCAACGCACGAAATTTTAATTAAAATTGATACTTAATCACTAGTCTGTGTTTAGATATTTTAGGGTAGACGAATAGTGAAAGGTAAATTTTTATACAAATATTTTTATAAGGTCTTGATGTGATATTTTAATGATTCTTTTAATAACGATAGACGATTTATATTGTACTTTAGGTGGAGATTAAGAATATATCCATGAATTTACGGCGATGTATTTACATAGGACAGAGGGGTGTGTATGTTATATAAAAAAATATAAATTCCCTACCCCATGACAGACAAGATTGGAGTTAAAACTAAATGCGTTGCAAGCCCATGGGGGTAGTTTTAATTCCTTATGTAACAAGTTTAATGTGCTCGAAAGGGTGGGTGCTCCGGGGACCAAATTTTGAGATGGGGGCAAAAATCATGCCCTATTGAAACCCTATCGAAGTCTGTCTGTGTGCGTGTGGGGTAGCGAGGGGTCAAAACACCCCTGTATTGATTTATTTGATTTGTTATTGTCGTTTAGTGTTTGGGCTGATGAAGGAGCTATCAGTAATTGAGAGACTTGACGAAGAAAATTTTGAGAGGTTAAAAGGAGTCAAAGGTAAAGATTGTTTTGAAAAGATTACAGCGTTGCGAATAAGGTAGTAAGAAATTATTTTTCGAACTTAGAAATATTTCATAGTGTTCATTGCCATACCAAAGATGTGTGATCTTAATTATCCTAACGTGGCTCTAATGTACAATGATTCATTTGCAAGTTTAGAATCTGACGGTCTCAGGACATTCCATCCATATCAATTATTACAAAAAAATCACAGTTATTCCAAAATAGTCTTTGTTATTTCTTTACCCTTCCTATTCCTCTTTCCTTCCTTGATGATTCTTCTAGACAAATGCTTACAAGAAATTAGCACCAACGGCACTTAAGTACATAGATTATGTAATGTGTCATATTACAGAACAGTCAATCCGTGCATGTAACATCTCTATCGGTAAATAATAGGGGGTGGTCAGAAGCCAATCGATTGATCAGCGCGCAAAGGGGTGCGATATCGAAAGGGGTGAATTTAAAATATTACCAGAGGGTTGAATATCGTACATAGTGTATTAACGTTGTGTCATATTGCGAGATTTGGAGGAGAGACGCTCTCGCTTGTTTAAAATGTTTTTAGTTTGGCGTTATGAGTTGGACTAGGCCAGCGTGGTGGACTAAGGCATAATCTTTTTCTGCTGTAAAGCCCGTTCCCTGATAGCTGATGATCATGCTGAGTAACTTTGTTGTGATTTTCTGATTTATTCCAGTCATATTTAATATGAGATTCTGACAAAATCGAAGTATATTGTAGCGAAGATTTACTATATACGTAAATGTATAGAAAAACATGTCATTAAAATATGGGTCATTAAAATATTTATAAAAAAAAAAATTACATATCGTGTTGCTGAGGGAGTTTCTTGCCGTTTCTTCTCCACAGCGATAACACGTTTCGAAGCGGCACTAGTTTTAAAAAAACAGTATAAAAAAGTGTTAAAAATGACGATTCAAAAGAACTTGTAAAAGTCTATTTGAATAAAGGAGATTTGACTTTGACTTTGGGTCTACCATAGTAAAAAAACTTAGTTTTAATTCCAAGCAATCAAAGTGTAAGTACGAGATGACCTTTATATGGACATATTATTAACCTACCTTTCAGCTACAATGGCCTTGCTGTCCCAAAATACATACACGAAAACCCCCATCTAATTATTCCGAATCCAGCAATAAAATATCAAAACACAATGCACTTTTATTATCACACGACATGCAATAGCCGATTATTTAGCGAATCCTAAATACTAAACTTTGATAACATTTAGGCTCCTCCATCCTCGAGCACAGTGCTAAAAACACAAACACGGGGAATTCAACCGTACAAATTATCGTCGGAATAACCACTGTGTCTCGCAGTTGGAAAACGGTTTGGGATGGGCTCGCGTGACGGTCGGTGTTGCTTGACACGGAACAGCCTGTAGTTTTCACACTCGCATTTTCGCGTTTAAAGTCTCGCTTTTCGGCATTCACAATTAACGATTGTTATCTTGTTTTATACGTGTATAATTTTAAAACGTACTTGTGATTTTTATTGTACTTGTTTCGCGTGTATTTCCGTTTTAATCCTCCGCATAGATCAGATTAGGAAGGATATACTTGAAACAGATGCGAAATTAGATTGTTTTAGTACAAAATATCGTTGCAAAAAGTTAGAACACAATTTAAATTTTAAAAATCGAACGATATTTTTTAAATCTTTTCAGTGTAATTAAGTAAATAACGAATATAAAAGAGGTTTGACACGTAACGTTATAAATAAGCCTTAAAATAACGGTTTTTCTTCACTAATCAATCTTAAGGAATAATGTATGCATGCGTTATAAATATTAATGATAAACACACACGCAGAACTAACCCTTCTCCGCGCCCCTGTTATACAATCGACTATATTTTACTAATAAATGTGTATAATTAATCATTGAAATGTGGGTAGTGGTGAATTTTGCGAATACCGTTGGCGTGTTACAAAAGTGCCCCGTTTTTGTAAGGGTTGAATGTGTAACAAAATATTGATGGAGGTACGGGTTCGATGCCCGTATGTTACCGTTTTTGTACTGTGTAATTAATGTTTTGTATTTCACTGTTACTATTCATTATTTATTACTATTCATAAGATTTTTAAGTCACATAAAAGGATTATTATGTTTTCTAGATTTTTTGAGAATATATTTCAACCTGAGTGCAAAAATGACTAACCATTTCTTCATTGCTATAGATTGTCCTAAACATTTTGCTATATCATTATTTCTTACATCACTTCATGATTATAAAATAGTCGATAATCTGCTTCTATTATCTACACCCTTTCGTTTTAATTTCGGCAACTCATTATCCAACATTGATTACGCATTACGCGTTCATTAATAACGTATTATAATATAATGTGGCATTTACACGGTGTTCCCTTTGTCGCGTGATTAATGTCACTGAGCTGACGACATCGATGTATCGAATAGCTACTTAGATAACGTTATAAATAACTGTTAATAACGTGATAACGCGTTATTAATTTACGCTAAACGTTATGCGTCTTGAGGAAAGTCTGTTCTATTTTTGATCTGTTACTTTGTTTCTTTTCACCCCAACCAAAGTACGTTTGGCAATCATAACCGTCGTATCGGATCGCACCAGTCGTTACAACTTTCCGAACCATAAACTGTCAATAAAAGAAAGCTGTAAGTACGCCATCTGCATATTTGGGCCGTTAAAAAATACAAAAAAATAACAATTACAATACAATAGCGGAATTAATAACCCGTTCACAACTCGTTATGTCTCGAGACGTTATTGATTTTGTTTTTCTCGCCGCTGCGGCTGGCGTGTTTGTGCGATTAAAAAGCGTAGCTGTCAAATTTGAATTTCGAATATTGGCAAAGGCGATCGTAATGTTCAGCCTTGGATATAAAAATAATTTAACACTTTTTGTTTTGAAATATTCGCAATGATGTTTGTGTAATTGTAAAGTTTTGTTAAAAAAGTCAATTATTTAACGGATATTGAAGTTATATTTCTTCATAATCTTCTTAATTGTCGTATAAATTACAGTAATGTTCTACATCGGTCACCGCTTGTCTAATGTCATACATACCATAGACCTACGGGCATATCAAAAACGCCCAATTAATTTCAAGTTGAATGAATTAAAAACTATCTACGGGAACATTAGCCAGCGCAACCAATAACTACTTCCAACTTATCAACCCAACTGACAGCCGATAAAATGTTTTTAAAAATGGCTCCTTTTTCAAAGTCACGCGATTCGGTTTAATCGTTTGACGTTTTGAGATTACCGAACGATTTAACAGCAATCGTCGGTTGAACAATTGACAAATATAGACTATTTGTGACTGAGTGGCTTAATGCATTGTTAATCTGGAGTTTTAATTTGTTGAGAGCATTGAGATACGCACGTACCAACTTACCAAGCTTGCACACGATGGAAGTATTTAGAATATTATGTACCAAGCCAACTATGAAAGTGTTTAGAATCTTCTTGTATAAGTATGTAAATACGAAAGGAAGGTTCTATTTGCTTTTAAAACTTGAGAATAAATGGAAAAATACGTTGGTGTCTGCGCTGCGTCTTACCTGAAACAATAAAAGGTTATTATTAGTCTTGATTATTCAAGCATTAACATGACTATAACTAGGTAACTTTAGCACATCATTTGCGACTACTGTGCTCAATAAAATCATATAATTTTTTTAAATGACTAATACAACCATGAAAATTGCTATTTTTTGACGTGAAAAGTGACTCAAATCTGTCATATTTCTGATCATGATAAAAAGAGAATATTTCTCAATAAATTAAAATATAGTCAAATAACTTCAATATGAAATTAATTCGATTCTACACAACAAATAGATCGTAATCCAGTATTATTCCATGTAAAGCGTCATTAGACATTGAAATAAATTGTGTTTGTTCCAAAGAGCCGATGTTTAAATGCATCAAGGAGTGGAGCGGGGCGAGATGTAGCCATCTGGAAAGGCGGGGAGATGGGGCCCGTCTGGCCCCGCGATTTATAAAGTACTATTATCGTTTCTGCGGACTGAAACACCGTGGCCGGTTCAAACTGTCTTTGTATTTATTGACGGATTAATTGTTCGGGTGTTTTGAACCGATTTTTAATTTTGGTTGATTTTTTTTATATAGAAGTGAAAGTTTTGCTTTTGGGTATTTTAGACACTTGTTATTGATATAAGAAGAAAGTGTTTGATTTCGTTTAGTTTTTCTGTGGTAACATAAACCATGTAAAATTTATGTTTTATTTTTTAACTTAGATAAATATTTCATTCAATTTTTGCTTAAAGTGCTTAAAGATTTTTCCTCTTCCTTAACATACTATGTTACTATGTCACTTAGATTGACTCAGCCATCAACTACATATCTTTATCCCTACCTTACTTTTCAAAGTACACACTATCGATCCTGTAAGATTGTAAAGATGCATTGCTTTTCCATTGAAGTACATCTATCTATACAGCATCCGATATAATAAGAGACAGAGGATAAGCGTTACGAATTTGTTTGAGCAATTACAGTCGCTGTGTGTCTGCGAGGGCGACACACAACACGGAATATTCGGGGGATTTCACACTTGCGGAGAAACGGACGACTGGCAGGTGTATCATTTTTATTTATTTTATTTATCTATATTCTTTACACACACACACACACATACCTCACGCCTATATTCCCCGAAGGGGTAGGCAGAGATGCATTTCTGCACCCACATTTCGCCAGGTATGTTTCAGTCCCACGTAATAGGGCGCGAACCTATTGCCGTTATTCGGGCACATTTCCAGACTCCGTGCTGCTACTGAGAATTTCCTAATGGAAAAACCCAATAACACTTTGCCCGACCCGGGAATCGAACCCAGGACCTCTAGATCGCACGGCACATATTTGTACCGCGAAACCACAAGGCAGTCTATATTCTTTATTGGACACCAAATAACATAAAATAAAACTAAAATGAATCCTATAAGTGCCACAATGGGCGCTCATACCCTACTTTATTGAATTTTATTGGAATTAAAAGATATGTAAGAGGTATAAAATGTATAACCTTAACCCGACTGTCAGTAGTATCACTTTTATTGAAGTTTATAGATATGTAGTGAAAACGAATGAAATTAAAACCTTTATGAGGAATATGATAACATTGAAGCTGGTAAAATATATAGATCGACTTTGATGAATAACGATGTCCAACATCAATGGGATAAATTGATGTTTTGGCTATATATCATTGTTCCACTAACAAGTAAGCAAACAAATAAGCAGTGATGGCCTCGAGGTTTGGGCGCGCGGTCGAGAATCTCGACGGTCGCGGGTTCGAACCCCAGGGACACACCTCTGACTTTTCGAAGTTATGTGTGTATTCATATTGAATTATCACCTGCTTTAACGGTGAAGGAAAACATCGTGATGAAACCTGCACACCTAAGAGTTCTTAGGAATTTCTTAGGTGTGTAGTCCGCCAACCCGCACTAGGCCAGCGTGGTGGACTATGGCCTAAACCCTCTCAATGGTAGAGGAGACCCGTGCTCAGCAGTGGGCGAATATGGGTTGATGAAGAGAGACCAACAAATAAATATAATAAAATACCCTGATATTATAAAATAGGTAGAGATAGTGTATACAATTTATCCGTTCTATTTTACCCTTAAGCCATACTTATTACAAAGACGGTAGGATAGTCTGATATACCTGTTCAATAAACAAATAAAAATTGTCTACTTATCAGGCAACAAATGAATATTGTCTATTAATCATAATAAGTGCGTGTCAAAAACAAAACGCGCGCTCATTCCAGTGTATGTGAGGCCTCCTTAAGAAGGGTTGCGCGTAAGAAATTTATAAGTAGGCCCCGGCATAAGGGAATTAATTGTATTATTGTAGGAGCCGCCCCGATGAGGGATGGAGGAAGAATTATCAATTAGAGAAAGAAAACGGAACGTATGGGGATGTTAGGGATGGTGGAAACAAGCAAATGTTTGTGTCTTATGGTTATTTTAATTGGGTATTGTACCGCTAGTATTTTTCATAAATAATGTCTAAAGTTTGTTGGTTAATTTCAAGGGTCTTCTTTTTTCCGTTAGAATTTTAAATATATCACGATGGATAAGGAGGGCTGAAGAGGTTTATTTCCAGCTGAGGACATGAGAAAGGCTGTTGATGGATGATGATAAAATCAATTAAAAACAGAAAACCCATTTTTAGATACATTACAACTTTTTTAATGTAATTTTACAATAACCTACACAAATCACCAAATTAAAATTATAAACACATCCAACCACTTCTTAATCATTGGTATAAACAAAACAAAAAAAAAACATCCAGCTACCACAAATCGTAAATCAGACGTCCCTAAAGAGCGCGGGGGTGGGGGGTGGTCGCGGGGAGGCGCGGGAGGGGTGGTGCTTCGATTTTCCGCAACATTCGTCTTAGCATTAGTACAAGTCTTCTTGTATTTAATTGTGTATTGGCTTGCCCTAATTTTGTTGTGTTTAAAAACTTAAGGCATTTTGACGGTAGGTAGAGGTTTTGTATATTTTTGAGTCGTAGGTGTGCGAGAGCGTTTAAAGTGACCAGTTTAAGATTTCAATGTTGGAGAGAATTTCAAAATGGAAAACGCTTGTGTCAAATGATTGGGGATTGAACTTATAGACTATAGGTAACTAGGAAAGCGAGAACATTTTCCAATACTAAACTTACAACATATTATGAGTGTAAACTGCCTTATCTAGTGGTCTTGAATTTGATTCCCATGTCTGTCAGTGCTACATTTAAGACCAACCTAACAGAAAGAACTATGTTTTCCCTTGTATATTTAGCGGAATGGCATATAAACACTATATCTACCCAATCAGGGATAGGATGCGACATACTATGAGAGTATTCCCACGGCGATCCATCTATCATATGAAATAAAAATGAGCGATTCGTGTGAGCCAATCAGCGGTAATTCCATCGTAGACTTGTAGTCAATTCACCGTGCAGAATGGCGGTCCTTTCGTGTCGTGCCGTGGATAATGGGGTTCGATTCCGCGACGGGCAATTTACTTCTATAATACGCCGATTCTTTTTTGTTATTATCGGATGACGTTTGTCGGTGATACTCGTCGTGGCTTTGATTATAGATGTTGTGAATTTTCAAAAATATATGACGGTTTGTAGGCTTATATTAAAGGTATATGGTCCGTATATGTCCCACTGCTGGGTATGGGCCAACTCTACAACTCAGAGAGTTTCTTGGTTAACGATTATTTTTTATGCAAAAATCCATCAAAATCGATTTAAGTACTTTCGAGACAGACTATTATCATTCTTATATTGTGACAATTTGGTAGCATTTTTTGTCCATAAAATGACTCTTTATATATCTAACGCCATTTTTCGCTTATTTCCAGAATAACACTCACAGATAGAAGTTCGAATTAATCTCCCAATTGCAACACCCCCATATCCTGTTTACATCTATCAAGTTAAACCTTGTAGCAAGCTTTCAGTGCTTAATTCCCATTTGTCATAAATAGTCGCATTAAATTAACGACAATGCATTAGATAGCTCACTATCCCGACTATTCCGATGGATTGGATACGAATGTCGTTCTAATTAATCACTACAGGCATACGAAAAGCGATCCTTTGTCCTCCAAAATCATCTAAATAGAGGTCAAATTCGCATGTAGGGCGTAAGCTCGTGAAAGCTCCTCATCGGCAGTCGATTTTCAATCTTGTGTCGGTGGTGGAAAGTTGGTTTTTGATCGTTGATCCGAGGAGACATTAGGTAAATTGTTTAATGTCTTCCGAAAGGACGGTACAAGGAAATGTTTTGTTTCAACGTTGCATAACTATAAACACAATCCGCTATTGTTTGTTGTTTAATTGAATTTCGATAAGTGTTGGGATGTATTGTTTGAAATCGATGTTTGATCCTGTCATTTAGACACTGGTTTGCTTAAAAACACGCTATAGTAAAAAAAAAGAATTATATGTCAGAATAACTCATAAATCTGGCCTATCACCCCGGCATATTTGATAATTGATAAAATCAATAATTAAAGCTTGAGATACTCTGTTCCAATCGTACTTCAATTCAGTTAATTATGTAGAACGTAGACTTATTAAAAAAAACAGCTTGTTAGTGGTACAGAAAACAATAAAAAAATTACTTAAAAGACTATTTCTACTGCCCTAAGTCACCTTAGCCTAAAAAAATCCCCAAAAAAACTCACCGTGTAAAAATATTAAAAATCCCTTATCGTTCACTAATAGCACAATCAATACAGAATCCCGCCACGGAATTATCTCGGGCGGCGGAAACGGACCGTTATCGCCAAACGTCAGTACTGATATGTTCGAAACTGTTAAAAAAAATCACTACATTGTTATGTCAAATCGTTTATCGTTCAGCTAATTTTGTTTTAAAACGAATCGATCGGAACTGGCTCTCAAACTTTTAATGTAGTCGCGGATTTTTTTCGGTGTTCAATTAATCATTTTATTCAATAATTTTTGTCAGTAAATTCTTGTAAAGGTTTCCTTAGATCTCGCATAGCCTAGGCGACGATATTCACCGTGTATTCAGACCGTGAAGGAAAACATCGTGATGAAACCTGCATACCTAAGAGTTCTTAGGGATTTCTTAGGTGTGTAGTCCGCCAACCCGCACTAGGCCAGCGTGGTGGACTATGGCTTAAACCCTCTCAATGGTAGAGGAGACCCGTGCTCAGCAGTGGGAGTATATGGGTTGATGAAGAAAAAGATTCAGACCGTGATCGGAAACAAAGGCAGGTAATAGATACAGGTGATCACAAACCCACAGGCGTTAAAAAAAGCCCCGACAAAGATTTAAAATTTTGATTTTTTTTCATACCACCATCGGTATTAAATGTACTTGATTAGTAAGAAAAACGAAAAAAAATTGTCGGGATATTTGCAGATTTGCAGATCAAATCCAGGCATTTAATTTCTAACTCGTCAACTTTGAGCACCGCTGCGGCCCGCGATACGGTAGAGTTCGCTAAACTAAAAATTCATAAAGAAACGCTAAATATTGACCCGCGCTGATAACAGGGGCCGTCGAACCCCACCGGTCCGATTGTCTCACATTCGATGGTACGGTGCCTACGGTACACGTGTAGATGGCGTCAATAGAGGTCAAATATCATCGATATTGGAGCATATTCGGATGTTTTACAAGATATCGCCGTATTGCAACGTAATTACAATCGATAAGGAATCGATAAAGCTGAAATCTTAGTTAACAATGACGGCAATGACTATTTAAACGTAAAAATTCATCATCATCATTAGCGTATACCCATCTATGCTGGGCACGGACCTCCTCTATCTTTGAGAGAGTTTAAGCCTTAGTTCACCACGCTGGCCTAATACGGGTAGCTGGACTGAAAGTTGCCTTGTTTTGACCTAGGAAACTTTTTTTCCTATAAAGTACATTGTTTTAGACTTCACTATCAAAATTTAAAATACATTTTTTTGAAAACATTCTATGATGTGATAATTTAGAAGCAAAATTGCTCGAAATCAAATCAAACTGTCAAATTTAGTTATGGAATGACGTCACGTACCAAAGACAGTTCCGATTATTCCATATTCAATTCTTGGCGAACACCGCCGATACATACAGCCCAAAGTGCCTATGTACAGTGCACCCCTCTTGATTGAGCGTCAAAGACAAAGGAGTCTTGCGCATAAATTTCACATTTAATTGTTTTTTCACGTTTTTTTTCCATCAACACTTCATTGTGCGCGATATCGTTAATATTAATATTTCTCGCCGAAACAAACGGATCGTTTTTTACATTCGCCCTTTGTTATTATAATGACCTTGCCACCACTTTTAACTTACCTATAATAGGAAGTGACTTGTAGTATTTATGGATAGATAGCGAAATAAAGTAAAATACCTTTTATTGTACTTTAATTTTCAATATTTACAGTTAAAATTGGAATGGTTACGTCAAAGTTGGCTAAAAGACATGGATCTATAGGCAATATTTTTTTATAGTAACAAATATAAAAACATATAAATGGCCACGTGCCACACAATTTGAAATTCGAACAATAACCGAATGTGATTAAATTCGAAATTTGAAAAGGGAATCCCGTTCCTTACTCGACCTTAAGACCTCGCTCCAGGTGTTGGCACAAAAAATAAATCATTGATTTTTATTCACATTGTCGGCGACAAAAATACTGATTACTACTTTTATTGAATGACAAAACCGAATGACCACGTGTCCGAGGGTCAGAGCCGGTTTGGACCGGTTCCTAACAAACCATTCAGTGGCTTTTCGTACACTGCGTCACAGAATTTTACTAACCAACTGAAACTCCTATTGAAATTTCAACTCTAATACTTTGAGGTAAAGTCGTATTTCTAATGGCAGTAAAGTACCCGTTCGGCCCGAAGTTAACCATTCATAAAGTACGGGTTACTGTATGCGCCCAGCTGTTGGTCAATCGATCCGTATTGATAATATTATTTTAATGTAGTTTATTTTTTTATACAGTCTTTTATGTTGCCAGTGTTAAGGCCATTATGGTTATTACGAATTTAAATTTGGAAGACCAGCTTAGCTGTTTCTGCATGTTTTTCGGCTTCGTTTAATATAATGGAATTATAATTTTTAAAAGTGTCAATTAGTGATTAGTTTTAGAAATTCACACAAAAATTTTGTTATGTAATTGAAAGCAACAGATATAGACTTACAGATATTTGACGTTACCTGGGAATCGAACTTGCTATTATGATCTTAAGTATTCCTCTCCTAACTTTAACGTTAAATTGCTCACAAAATAGCACATACAAACATTCTTTATAACGCACGAGAATTCATAATTTGCCACCGAAATTAAACTGACCAAAATTACGCATTTCATAAAAGGGTATCAATATTAATGTTGCAAATGGGGGGCAAACCCCCAACCACCACGGGGGGCAAACACCCCCTGAATTCTTAATGAGTAAATTAACAACACCTATTGTTTAGAAGCGTTGTTTTTTTATCAGATCTGCGTTTTAATATTTTCCCATTGTGTGCAAACTTGGGGCGAATAGGGACCAAGGAGGGGGGAATAGAAACGCGGAAACTTCATAATTGATTGATTTTCTGCATTAGAATAAAGGACAATAGTTGGAATGTTCAGGACAGATTTTAAACGTTTTCATTCAGTGAATTAATTGGGAAACGAAAACCGTTTCGAAGTATGAAATGTTTCATTTGAAACAAAATGGAGGAATTTATATTGAGAAATGTAATATTTGCATAGGTATTATTTTATTGTTGTTTTTAGAAGGTCTGGAAATATGAAAAAGCAACAAGCTGTCTGTCTACCATTTTAGTAATAGATACATTACAATATGAAAAATCCTTCTTCATCTTTAGAATCATCTCATAGTTTCTATAGTATATGTTCCTCAAAAATAGATATAATGTATGATTGATTTCAACATACAGAGTACAAAAGGTCACGTATAAACAGACATACAATAAAGCAACTATTGTATGTTTCCGAGTAATATTGTATAGATTAATTTCGGTTCTTGTTGTTTGTTCCACTATCGACGGGAGAACAAAACGCGCTCTCATCATAGTGATAATGTCGTTATTGATAGGTTTCCGTGAATTTGTATGGTTGGGAGAAGCGGGTTTGATGCTCGGGGCGAAAAAAAATCCAAGCTATTTTTTTTACCTATATTTTTGTTGTAACATGACGTCTCAGTGGTTTGATTAGGAATCGAATTTTGTACCTTTCACCTTGTCTTCTGAAAAACATTTTACCCAAAATATATATCTTGTCGAACCTAAGACCTTCAGTAACTAAAAGTGATACACTAATTTACGATACGATAGAGACACGCTCATCAAATCCACATCAATCAATGTTCAGAGCAATCATTCAATCAACTATCAATCAATTTATTCCAACAATTGGGTACGTTCTATCTAATCCAGTTTTATTGAAAGGGTGCTGTTGTAAAATGAATGGGTCTTAGTAATAGTGAAGAAAATAAGAGGTATTGGTCATAAGGTGCATTCACAATGAATTATCATTTGCTTTAACGGTGAAGGAAAACATCGTGAGAAAATTTTTCACACCTAAAAGCTCTTAGGAATTTATTAGGTTTATGTGTGGGGTGATGATGATAAAACGATGAACCATTTGGTTTATGTCTATATAATAATTGACATATCTATTTTATTCTACATCAGTTGACTAACAAAACAGATGCAGAGCTGGCCACAATGACGTAAGTGCACCGCGGTTCGGGTTAAGCCAAACCGCTTTGGCAGATTTGTGTCGACTGCGCCCATATTTTCTAAGTCGACATTGCTTAGACTACTTCACTTTCCATCTAAAGGTAATGTAGTCGCTTTTCTTCGTCAATTAAAGGAATTATTTAGTTTATTAATAATAACGTTACATTTTTACTATTATAAAACAATTGAATAGCTTAATAATGTGTAATATAACTGGAATTCCACATTGGATTTCCCAATTGTTTCATTAGAATTTTCCGACGCAATAAATTATTTAAGATGACTTACAGATTGTCGGAAGATAACATTATACAAACTGTTAGAAGTTGGCTTTATTTGTCCAATACTCCAACGTTGGATCAAAGTGGCCAACGCCAACATCATAATTGATAATTTTCTTCAATAATGTAGAGTAAAAGTCTATTCAAATTCTATTCACTATCATAATTCTTCAGTGTAATATTGAGTGATTTCGTCACTTTTATGGCTTCAAAGATAGCAAAGTTTTGAAAAGCCACATCAGTATTGACTTTGCGATTACAAATGTCTTGTTTGATCAAAACTATTTTTTTAAGAATCATAGTATGACGCATGTGCGTCTACTCATTAAAGTATCAATATTTATACTGTTATGTACATAATGGGTATAACTATAGTACACCATACTCAGTGGCGGTACTTCCATAGAAGCCCGAAAGCCCGACTTGCCTTACATAGTTCCGAATAACGAACTTAACGATTGTTTATTTATAAAATAACGCTATAAACGTGAATGTGAGTACTAACCGGTAGGTATTTATTAGTCCTACGTACCAAAAAAAATATGCTGCTACTAAATAAACATTTGGGCTTGCCTTAGTTTGACACCCTAGGCACGCCACTGACCATACTAAAGGTAGGTCTTAGAAAACAAAAGATATTTTAAGGTCTTAAAAACTCCCTGTTTTTTTATTTAAATAAACATTTGAAATACTCTATTTGAAGTTACAGACCACACTCTGACCTTAGTTGAAATTACACACAAAAATAGATATCAATTTAATCATAATTACATTTTGATAGGCATTATTACACAAAATCACTTTTTGAAAGTATCAAGATCACTCACAGTATATAGTGCGTCTCAATTCGATCCACGGTACAATCACAGTAATTTCTAATTATTATTGATGCCTTACGAACTAATATTGCGTGTACATAAAACATGAAGCAATCAAACCGACTTAATAACTAGCAGATGTTTTGGCAATCGCGAATTTGATATTACCAGACGAATATACGCGGAATACTGAGTATAATAAAGATATTAATATTAAATCACTGATTAATTCCAAATACTGCGAAAATGTATTATTAATCTTGTTTTTTTAATCCGCACTAGACCAGTGTTTTGGACTAAGGCCTAAACTGTCTTAGTTTTAGAGTAGACCCCCTAACAGTGCGAATTATACGGGCTGAACATAATGATGAACTTTTATTCAATTAAGGGTTATTATGTCGGTAGTGACTGGGTTGGCGGTACAAAGGTTATTCCTGGCCGGGGCAAAATTTTACACTAAAAAAATCTTAGTATAGATATATGACTCACTTTCTATTACATGACATTTAATACGTCCTTGAAACTTAAAAGTCAAGATCTCTGCCTACAGTTTCAGGGATAAAAACGTGAGTATACAGCTCTCCAATTGTGAACATACGATGACTCACTTCGATCTCGTTAAATTCGAATATGTTTGCGATAAATATTTTGTTTGTTTTGAGATATCGAAGTTACTTTGTCTGAACATCATAATTCGCATCTGGTGTTTCAATTCTGTCGCGTATCATTCGCATTATGACAACTAAATTGCATCGTTTTAATGCTCATTAACTTCTTGAGATATGAATAAATATTCATTATTTTGATGAGAATTTTCTTCTTTAGGATTTCTTTGTTCAAAGACATTTTCACCTCTGCAACTCCTGCACACCAGGATCGACTTGGCACAAAAATGACACTGAGCAGTAAAGTTTAGACTCCATAATCACCTTAAAAATTACAGTAATCAAGTTATTAACAAAAGTAACAATAACACGAAATATATCGATGCTAAAGTTAAAGTAAAATCTTTTCTAATCGATTCCATTCATTAGTTAATCGATTTAAACTAAAGCATATTTACTCTACCATAAAATAATGTTAAAACATGTCTTATACATGACAGCTGTGTCACAGAATATAAAAGAGAGATACAAAGACACCGTCTAGATTGTCAGTTAATTGTTTCGACAGAAATTTGAATGTGCTCAGCTCAATGACATCATTATGTACACACATCAGTCATTGCTGTACTGTTTGTCTGTGAGTCACGTAACTGAGCTGCTAGATCCTGGCGGGTTCAATTAAAATATTTGTACTATAAATAACGATAGAGATGTGCCCGAAAATTAATGATTAGATCGTGTTTCGTTCGAAGAATCGGTTATTTTATAATTCTACATGTATATATATGTATCTTATGAAATGATTATTAATTAACGTTTCAAGAATTCAAAGAAAATTACTAATAGATGCAGACATCTGTCGCGACAGTAATGACTAAACAAAAATATATTTAGAAAACAATTTCATCGATACAAACTTACGCACCTATTTCATCAACGTATTTAAAACAAAAATTAAAAATTAATGCGTTGTAACATTTAAAAAATTAAAAATACCCTCATATTGATCGCAGAAATGCTTATGACGTTGCCCAGTCAATATGAGGAATTAACAAAAGTCCAAAAATACACGACTTTGATGATATAATAATTCATAGTTAGCATTAAATAAAAACCTGTGAGAAACGTGTTTGTAAACATTGTGCAGACGGTATGAACGTCGTAAAACCGAAAACAGACGGCAAAGCATAAATATCACTTGGTGTTTTATACGTTTCTAGTGAGAAACGCCCTGAAACTAGGGCTAAGTTGGAGAGATCAAATGATTGTTATGACAGACGAGGCTGATGGCGTAACATTGCTGTTTGGACATCGATCTGAATTATATATGTCATAAACTCTTCACTTAATGCACTAAGATGCTTCAAGATTTATTAAGCTAGACTCTTAAAACAAATTGCTGATATTATTAGGCATTAATTATTATTTATTAAGCATTTTTTACTGAAGCTGAAAGAGTGTACGTGATTTACATTATTGAAATACGATATAATTTAAAAATCTTCAAATTTTTAGTAAATGGCTCCCTAGCATAATATTACATACGATTCCCTGATCGTAAAGATTAGAAAATTGTGATGTCAATATTCAAGTATCAAAATTTCTGATACTCCAGTATCACCTTATACATATAGAATGAAGTGACTATGAACCTTAATAATTAACGCGATTCGAAAACCCATGGCTTAGTCAGCACGGATGCGACAACTAATCAAACATCCTCTCATGCATTCCGACTAATTACGAAGTTTATTTACGTACCGATTTACACAAAAATGATCCCGATCTCTTCCGCGGCCCAAGGTCGTGGCATTTCAGAAACACTGCACGCACGATTTGCCGTGAGACTAATTCCGTCTATCTTTGCATCACACTCTACTGATGTTGGTATCCAACGCTTTTTTCCTTCCACAGCTCATTTATCATGAGATATCGCGGCCAATTTCCACTACAAAACAGTTCAGTTTTATCTGATGTGATGAAAGACACAGGCGACAGGTGTAACATGCTTAGATCCACCTAAGTCTGTATGAATTTTTCCTGTACTATCTTTTATATTTACAATATTAAATCGGAGAACAATGATTTTAGATCTAACATTTAGTGAACACTTCTCAGTATTAGAACAATTATAACAGTTCTAAGAGCTAACGTAATTAATATTTCTGTTGAAAACATATCGTATTTAGCTAAATCTGAGTTTAAATTTGGTAATTGCATCTCAATTCTGCATCCCATTACAGTACTGAATTAAGATCATTAGTAACATCAATCAAAGCTTCTGTTATTATTGAACTACGTAATGTTGTTTGTATTAGAGTAATAAAACTGCTGAGCACACCTCAACCATAATTAGATGGGCATAATTTAGATGGGTACAAATATTTCAGCGATAAGTTTTCATTGGAATTCATTCATCAAAGATTTATCCTAAAAATCAATTGTTTTACCACAGTTACGTGTGTCTGAAGAACCCATGGGAAGGAACCCAGGGTCACTGAAGCGTCTTCACACCTCACCAGACCAATGCGACGGTCAATAAAAGAAAACCTTAAAACAACCAAAAAACCGCTGCAAAGACGAGCGTGTCGCATTTTTAACGTTGTACAACAAAAAGTAAAACACACGCCGGCGATTGATGGGAGTTATGATTAATGCGTTGCCTTTGATGTCCGTTGCTATGAATCTATCAAGTCGGCCGGTATCGACGGGAGTAGTCTATAAATAAGCCGGCACGAATCCGTCCCAGTCGCCTTCGTTTTAGTTAATTATGAGCTTATTAAAGATACATTGCCGGGTTTATTGCGGCTCCTGGTTCTTTCGCCTTTTTGTGTGTTCGATTTTTGGAGATTTCTTTTTTATGCTGCCAGTGTTCAAATGGATTGAGATGGGAAGGCTTTTTTGGTAGCTTTACGTATTTGGGAAAAAGGAGGTTTTATAGCTCAATAAGTATGTAGGTAAATATTATAAGTTCTTGATTGGGACACCACATTAAACATATAAAATAACTCTGGCTATAATTAAAACTTTTTTCCTGTAAACCACCCTAGCTCCCAGCTTTTAATTAAGACCTAATTCCAAGACGGAACAGTTAAAACCCCAAGGAAGTTGCCATCTGATTCGCTGTCGGGCCAATGTCATTACACAAAACATCGTTATGACGTGTTTTTTCAATCCGAACACTAAATTTAGACCAATCAACGGCGCGTACAAAGATTCAGATCTCTTTCATCATCGACACGAGGCTGTTTACATCGGCCGTTCTGAGAAACTCTGCCCCCGGTTCAATACTTGGAAATAAATATGTTAGTTTGACATTTGCTTTCATGTGTTCGCGTGTTTCCAATGCAATTACTGAACTCTCAGCGTCTCGCGGGCCGGACGCGTGGGAGACCGCGGCTTTGCTCCTTCACTTGTTATTTCGTGTTTTGTTTCTTCTATGTCTTGTGATTTTGAATCTAGCATGCCGGTTGCATTGTACGTAATTACGAACTTTTTGAATAGAGAATTAGAAATTAGAGATTATTTCTAGTCACTGGATACAATGAGCTTCTAAATGTTTTGCTCAATTCACTGTTGTGATGATTGAATCCTGAATTCGTATGTTACTTCCTATCGTAGCTATTTTTACAAATATTTCAATATTATTTTCAAAAATAAGTAATTTAAATAATTCGTTCTATCGCTTATAAAAATTACCTTACTTAGAAAACTTGAATTGATAATAATTAATTTAAATAATAGGATGGACAACCTCACTTAAATTGCCATTCAAAATTATTTGTTACCCGAAAACAATTTCCTTATTCTTTTGTACATATTAACACTGTCAACGTACAAACAGTACAACCAAAATTCCCACCGAATGCTCTAGTATTTTTTGTGTGGTCAAATGAGCGTGCGTGCAAGATGATAGGGCTCGTTCGACGGGTCTGATTGCCTCTTGTCGTACTTTCTCTTTGATTGACTGCTGTAATTTCTGCCTAAAGGTCGCATTCGTACAGTTTGAGGTTTGGGAGGACGTGTGCTGGTAAAACTGATTTTGCTTTAATGTTTGACCTAGTAAGGGGTTTTGAAATTTTGTTCGCAATCGAAGTCCTGTAGTTTTGTGATGAAGATCTTTGTGAGGGTTGATTCAAATGTAGTTAATGTATTTTTGACGGTTACAAGCTAAATTTTATTTGTGATGACTTTCAAATCTATAATTTTTCTCAGTCCTCATGCTCTTCCATATATACTCTTAGTTAGCTACAGGATCAATATTATTGTAGACCAGCAGGACAAACAATCAGTTGTATATTAGTGGAGGCAAGATAAACGAGCCAGCCATTCATTAGGGCGACGTTCCACGAATCCACGTGAGCCATCGATAAACGTCAATAATCTCTAAATTGGTCCATAACCCATCCGAAACACCATTTGTCAAGCGACGAAACACATCTGCCCGTATCAGCTTAATAAGAGTAACGCGTCCCGCCGACGAAAATAACAAAATTAAAATAAATCGAACGACAGACAGTCGTCATAAACTAATTTCGAGTGTTTTCTTTTTGGTATTCACTAAAATAGCATCGTCATTCTTTCATGTTGCGCGCGCGAGTGACATTAAACCGAGATTTACAACCAACGCCATCTCTGTCCGAGATGAAAGTACTAACCAAAAAAAGATTTTTATGATTTATGCCGCGTGTTTATATTAAATAGTATGTAACATTCTATTTAACACCCGTGTGGGATATGTTTACCAGGTGTATGTTTTACTATTAGGCTATTTATAAAAAAATTATAATTGTTGGAAAAATTTCTTTTGAAATCACAAAAGAACTGAGAACAATACAATCCTTTTTATTGGTTCGTAAAAACTGACATAATAGTTGTTCATAGAGATGTATTCTGTATACATTGCGTTGTTTGTATCAGCCGCTGACATTTTTGATGTATTAGTTCGTGTAATGGTTTTGTAACGGCTTTTTATACAGTTTGGACCTTTACAAGACTCGAATTAACCATAGAGTTTAACATCAAAAATATTTTATTATAATTTTTAATTACCATAAAGCAACATTCACGAACAGTTTGAAATCCATACTGTTTTGTATTACGCGATTTTATAAAAAAAAAAATTATTCACATTATAATAAGTATGTCATACTAATAATAACGAAGTCAAAATAACTTCTGTTAAACATTAATCAAAATACACAAATTGACTGTCGAAACAGTAACTTACCCCTTTCATTCCAATTCCGAGCAAAAAACAGATCGCTCAATGTTTCAACTAAAATTTCTTTTTGATCAAATCAAAAAGTTATTTTGTCGCGGAATCGGTCGACTTGAGCCCCGAAGTGCTCCATCGAATGTCATCAAGTCGGAATAACTGGCTGCAGCCCTTTGGCTAAGTTAATTAAAATCCAAAGAAAAAGGGAAAAACGTCGGGAAAAGTTTGATTTTGTTCAGGGTTGCCAACAATTTTTTAGTCTCTTATTTATTGCAATCGTATTGATAATATTTTTATTCTTGTAGATAAAAAGTTACGAATATTGTAACGAATAGTTACATATTGAAGCCTATACGGCATATTTATATTTGAATACACTTGCAGTTGCAAAACCCTGTAGTGTAACCCTATTGGCATTTTACAAATAATTTTCCACCTAAAAATATGACCGTCTTAGTCTCACAGGGACGACTCTGCATTCTGTGCTAAAATATAGGATCGAAAAACGATAAATCTTCCGTAGCAGCCCTAGAACCAATCGGTTGACAACTTTCGACCACCGTGGAGCGCGAAAAATTGTTCGATTTTGTGAAAATTGGCGAAACAATCAAGTAACCCAATGTCTTTGTGAGTTCGGGTTTCGGTTTTTCCAAGCCTTTTGTCCCTTTGGGAGACCTCCACAGTACGGCTTGCTTGTGTAAACTTTACATTATTTACACTTCATTGTACGCATTAAAGGTTACCCACAAATTTATTTTTTGGGATTTTTTAATATTTCACGTGATTTTTCTAATTTCCCGACGGTTTCTCGGAATTTTCTTTCGAGATTGAGTACGCATGATTGTAATTTGATAGAATGAGTCTTTATATGTTTTGAGTGTATTCGATGTGGAAGTTTAGAAAAGATTTAACATACCTAAACTTACCGATAAAAGTATGTCTATAAACATTACATAATACTTCACATACAGAGAAAACTATATCTATGGGATTAATTAGATAAATGTACATACATAAAAATAAAACAAATTGAAAAAATACTCCACCGAAGCACACATGATTAAAACGCCATCTTTCAGCGAGATCCGACTGGCGGAAGGTGAAAAGCTCACAATGAGCTTTGCAAAGCTCTCATCGCTTTAAATTTGGAGATTCAATACATTAGCGATTCAATGAGAGGATGCATTTTTGAATCAACTCTTGTATTTAACGGGGTCTGAAAAAATTCCCTTTATGTAAACGTAGAGCGGGTTTTGATTCTCCCAATGTTACTTTTTGTGGCTCTTGCATGCAGATTTTAGATAGCTAGGGCAAAGAGAAAATTCCGATGCTTAATGAGATTAGAATTTTGAATTTATATCCTTGCAACGTGTTTTTCTATGGTAGAGTCTAAAAGCTCTACATTTTGGTAATTTTTATGTATACTTGACTCTCTTAATGAAAAAGATAAATCAGAAAGGAAAAAAGAAAAAAATATCTCATCATATAAGACAGTTACACCAGTCTATCTAAATCCATCTAAATAGTAAATCACGCAATAACTAGAATATAGTTTATCATCCAATAACGAGTGGTCATAAGGTCTTTGACCATATCAAATGGTATTTTAACTGCGCCTCAGGTCGTAGGCGTGTGGCGGTTATGACAAACACAAAGAATTGACTCGGACGCGCCATTACAATTAGTGTTGCGCCCGCGTTAGTTACGATTAATTGAATGTATCGATATATTGATCGATTGGTGGGCGTCGAGGCCCGACGATAACCACTTAGTCATCCAATTTGAAAGTTTTATTAACATGCAGGCGGAATGAGATTGCTTATTATCGGTTTCGGGGTATTTTTTATTATAGTCGTAATTGTGAATTTTAAGGGCTTGAGAAAGGGTATAGAAATTTGCATAATGAGTTATCAATAGGAGATTTTATACGTAATTTTCTCTAACTTGTGCTACAGCAACTTAATGGACTAAAGACTAAATCTGTTAGTATGTGACTAATATTAGAACTCAGAAAATCACAAATGTCAGTAGCAGAATTATAAATGCTGTATTAAGACCTAAATAAAAAAGAAACGCTATCAAAAACTATCTAAAAATTCGTCAGTCAATTACTTTGTCAATTAAAGAACAACTATGCTTTCGAAAGTCAAAGCGAAACTCGCGAAGAATTCCTTAATTTTTTTTCCAGCCCAATTGCTAAAAACACGGCATTTCAATTACCGCACATCCACTACAAGGGAACTCAATTTAAACGTCAGTCTGTTGATCGACACGAGTGTCGCAACATCACTAACTGTCGCCTGAATGCTTGGCTCTCCGACTAGACAAAGATTCGCGACCTAGAAGTGTTTTTGAACTGTTTTAAATACAATATTTCGACTTAGATTTGGCTGTCAGAGAATGCTTTAGGCATTAAGTCCGTCTTTACATGTACTGTTTTAAGGGTAGATATAATAAAATAAATAAATGCAATTAGATTGTAAGGTGTTAATTTAAACCTAGTCGTAATAATGACAAGTCAGTTGATGTTTTCAGGAAATTTTCTTGAAATTGCTAAACAAGATTTTTCAAAACTATTTTTGATTAATAACATTTTAATACACGGTTTTTCAAAAAAGATGCAGTTCAAGCTGAATAAGACGTAGCAATTCCAAAAAAAAATTGAAAAATATTTTTCTTTTTTTGTAACCATGTTTTGAAGCTTGATAATAATGACTATAGCTAAGAATCTATACTATTATAAGGCGCCCAGACCGAATCCAACTGTTTTGTTTAAGTTTTTTGTTTGTCTTGGCAAAGACATGAGCTGGGTTAATTGCATCTTCACAATTATTAGTCTTCATTCATTCATTCATTCCTTTCTTCACAACAATGGGCTAACCTCCTTCATTATGCGAGACAAAGATTTCAACTCAATTAAGTGGGTTCGACTTCCTGGTGGGGCCATTTGATACAAAATTGGATAATTTCTTAATATAGTTGACGTCAAGACGGCATCGAAATTATAATAAAGCACACAAAAGTCTCATTTCTATATTAATCGTAATCGTGCCTTTTTCGAGTCGCTAACTACACGACGAGAGAAAAGTAACATAAAAACTTAATTTTACTGCCTGACCTTGAATTGATCCTGGGATCTCCCAATCCTCGGAACCAACGAGACCCTCCGAACCAAGCACTAAAAGTCTTAGACATAATTCAAAATCAATTCCCAAACACACAACCAGACAGTCTAAAAAACCAAGCAATCTTAGAAACTATCCAAAAAACGATTGATAAACACAAAAATACCCATATTATTTCAGCATTTCATCCTCGAGAAGTAACGAGGGCATAATCTCCAATGTAGGTGTGTTAAATAATTGTGTCTCGTACTCTCATAAACAGTGATATTTATAAGAGAGGATTACGGTACGTTTGGTGCCGATCAATCATTTCATTGAACGTATCCTGTTTCCCTTCGATAGAGCGGGGACTTGTTGAGATACTCGATAGAGTTGTCGATGGAATCAAGGTTTTTTGGAGGGAGATGTGGGCTGGTTGAAGGTTTTGGGCTTTTGGCAGAATAAAATAGATGGGGCATGTATTGCAGTATATGTTAAGAGATATTTCTCAAATATTATAGGAGTTAAATGTATGAACATATATGCGATATACTTAAAAAGATTTTTAGTTTGATTATATATTTTTTCCAAAAGTTTAAAGGGCCTTTGGACTAGCAGTACAGAATCAAACGAATTTTCAAAGCTTTATCGAGAATTAGATCCCCAGTGCAAGGCATTATAATCTTCAAATATTTCATGTTTATGGATAAAGTCTTTAGTAGTTAAATCACGCAATTTATATCAGTACTTTTTTTACCAGATAAACTTGAAAACCACCTTATGTAAAATCAACACAGCCTACGAACACCCATAATACGAAATAAATAGTTTTCTTACTAGACTTTAACGAATATATCGATAACTAATCGATGCATTCCCTCACTAGATCTAGCCAACTGTCAAATCCAATTCAGCGATGCCCCCGCGCACGTAATTGATTTATTGATCGTACGTAACGATCGATCGAGTGCGGCGCATCCTCCCTGATCGCTGCAGTTAACTGTTGACCTCACTGTGGTAGGGGACTGCTTGAAGGTTGATCCGTTTTGTACGTCTTAGGTACGTGTAGGTAGTTTGATAAAGTGTTAAAGAGTAGATTTTAATTTTCAGATGATACCAAGATAACTTTCGTCATATTAATGAATAAACTTCATTCATGAATCTGTCTAGGTTATAAGAATATTCCAGTATGTTCCAGAAACATGAGTGGAAAAGATAATATCCATTTTTTAATTCGAAACTTGCAAGGCATCATAGACGGTTTATTAAAATAGAAACTAAATCAAACAAATTAGGTTATATTTTCTTCTACATACAGTAAAAAAACGCATTATTTTTATAAAAAGATTCACATATTTTGCAGAATCGAGGATTGTTTTCAGTCTTAAGGCCCTTAATAATCTCTACCGTTATGGGATAGCTGCATGAGTGTTTAAATTCAATTGCTCCAAGATGTGAGTGCAATTTGCATTACGACCTTCGTCGGGTGAGATCCCCTGCGGAACACTATTGTTAGAACAAATTCCTATAGGATAGTCGTCTATATCCATACTCATGCATGTGGATAAAAGAAAAGTATAAAACAGTAGCTATGTATGTAATTTAAGATGCTAAATCAAGACAAAGGTTTGTCGGACAATTGAAATTTGTATAAAATATGTTTGTCCGAGAATCAAACTCCTGAAGGTTCTATGATGTTATGAAAAGTGTGGTGGAGAAATTTAGTTGAAATTAATGTGATTTCACTCTACACATTTTTTATTCCTTTATAGTGAAGGCATTAGTCAAGACTCCTTTAATTTTATCTATCAAATTAATTTCCAAAGAGATTTATGAAAAACTATTTTAGGGCATAAGTACGGTAGCTTATAAAAACATTGAAACCTCACTCACCTCTTTCTCTTTAGCAACGAGTTCATTCTCCAAATTGCCACCCTGGACCACCGGACTACTTCTAGAAGAATTACTGTTGCTTCTGCCGGTCGCAGCCATTTCCATCTTCTGTTCTACTTCCTCATCAATACCTGGAGAATGTCGCTTCTCTTCTTTAATCTCTGGACTGTATGTATCTATTCTGGTCTCTGTGGCCTGGTCTCTTGTCGGTTCTATGTGCGAGCCATTGGTCTTTGGCGGGACTGTGGCCTGGAGTGGTGTGGGACTGGTGGTAGCCAGTTGTTCTTTTAGTGTAGTCACTTCTTTTTCAGCCAGTGTGGCTCTCTGTAACAAGGAGGATTTGTTTTAGTTATTTGGTGCTGATACTCTTTGGTGTTAGGAAGTGAAGGGTAAAGTGTTATTTTGTTTTGGTCTGTGGTGTTCTAAATTTGAAATTAGAACCAAAGAGAATTTTAGGTTGTTGTTTTTCTATAGTAGCTCTTTTCATTTTTTTAAAAAGGTTAGTATCGTAAAGCACTTGATAGTTTAAAAAATTTTTAAATAATTAATAACTAAATAAACTATCACTTCTTAGCACCCAAGGTAATCTATTCCTCAAATGCGCTGAAACAAAATTCATGAATGATCAAGCTCCACTCATCAACGCCGAACGTACATCGCTTCACATAAAAATACATTATAATATAAATAGAATATCTAAAATATGATTTTATCGTCGTCCATCAGACGCGCGCAGAAATTTTACTAATGATTCATTAGTCGGTAGAAAGTTAAAAAAACGCTCGTAAAAAGCGGAGTTGCGCACGCGTGTCGCCGCACGCCCGTGTGCACAGATAGCATCGGCTACAATGTATGATATGTGCGTGGATCTGTTTAGGTGCGGTGCAGACGGGCGGCGCGCACGCCTCTTTGGACGGTTTGGTTAATGAACATGGACATATGTATAGAAACATTAATAGAACCGGTTCGTAGTTGGTTACCTACCAGATTGCGAAACGAGAGGTCGCGGATTCAATCTTTGTGATTCGATGTTTGTGAGACCGAAAAGTCTCTTGTAGTTTTTGTCACACGACGCAAGACTTGTATTTTTAAATAGGGTCAGAAAAATGGATGTGACTGTTCAGTGTATTTATTTATTTAAACTCTGGTGTAAAAGGCGTTTCCTGCGGAACATAGCAAAGTGTTAGAAAACCTAATAAAACTGCTTGAAATCACGTTTTACACACACATATGACGCGTTCAAGTCAATTATTACATCAGTTTTAAGTGCAGACTTGCGTTTTTTTACCCGCTCGCGTGCATCGAACCTACGCCCCACGCACCGGCGTACACTCCAAACGTATAAGTTTCTCGATGAAAATCAACGATATTTTGGATTATGTACGGAGTGTTTTTAATCTAATTAATTACTCTATTATACCATTTTGGAAAGTTTAACCGCTTGTCTATGAATAATGGACGTGTAGCTTTGAATTTAAGAAGGTTCTAGATTAATTACGCCGAAATCGTTGTTACTGCTGCTTTAACATAATATATAATTTATATGATAATACTTTCATGCGATTTACTTAAAAGCTATGTTACATACAATGAGTAAGTGAATATTTAAATCTTTCTCTTTTTAATGCTCTTTGCCATTATTATACAGGGTGTATTCAGACCGTTATCTAAAACTAAGGTAGGTAATAGCCAAGGTGATTACAAAACCCCTGGTGTTAAAGAAAATCCCGACAAAAGATAAAAATTTTTTCGTTTTCCATACAACCATCGGTAATAAATGTATGCGGTTTGTATGGAAAACGTCAAAATTTTTATTTTTTGTCGGGATTTTCTTTAATGCCAGGGGGCTTGTAATGATCTTATATGTCACTTGCCTTCGTTTTCGATCACGGTCTGAATACACCCTGTATGTAGGTTCTATTGATGTAACTTACATGATTACAAAAGGTATGTAACTGAGACTCGAACCTATGACTGTGACGTATCTTGGACTAATCATTATTCCTCAGTTTGGGTGTACTCGTATGCTGTAATATTAATATTTTACTACTTTAATTTTGGACTACATATGTATGTTTGCTAATGATGACGTAATATCAAGAATACGCTGCAAAGCAAATCAAAAACTCCCAAAAGATAACTTGAAATTCATTCTTTTGTCTCCAAATGAGTTTTCGCCATCGAATTTCTGTGTCTCGGTTCCTATTGATTCGAACCTATCAATTTGCGCTCCGTTTGTCTTTTGTCGACTCAAAATATTTATCGGGATTTGTGTTGTAAACTAATTAAGCTGAGTTCGGGTGACGATGTTCTATTGAGAGTCACCATGAGTCTCTTTAATTTCATTTCGTTATGATTGTTAAAAATAAGTTGTAGGAACATATTTATATTGAAGAGATGCTGCTATTTTAGAGGTCTAGCTTTCGATTCCCGGGTCAGATAAATTGAACTAAACTGGTAATCTTACCACACAATCACAAATAATCATATTTGTGATTGAAGGAAACTTGGAGTTAATATTGTGTTACAATAGAGCAGAGTTCAAATTTGCTTCATTTTCTATGCTCTGCTATGATGATTATCATGATTCGATACTCTGGTGAAGGAAAACATAAGGAAACTAGGACATCTAAAAATTCTTAGGTGTGTGTGTAGTTCGCCACTCCGCATGAGACCAGCGTGATGGGTTGATGATGATTATAACAATTTCCAATGCGATTATCACGTATGTATATTCAATCTTCTTTGAGAGTTAACTTCCCATTAAAGAATGACGTCATCTAAGTAGAACAAGCAAAGCGATTGTTACAATATTTAAGAACAATTAGAAAGTAGAAAGTTGAAACTCATTAAAACATTTTAAAGAAAATAATCATTTATAACGCAAACAGTTGAATTGTGTGAAAAAATATTGTTAACGAGAAATATTCAAAACACGTACCATTCTCATGATTATATTAATGATCGAGTTTTTGGGTAACGGATGGCCAATGTTTGAGCCAATTTTTGTTGGGCCAACAGTAGATAGTATACAGGGTGTATTAAGACCGTGATCGCAAACTAACGTAATAGCTACGATGATTAAAAAAGCTCTGGTGTTAAACAAAATCGTGACTAAAAATAAAAATGTTGACTTTTCCCAAACATACTAGGTATAAAACGTGTGAGGATTTTCTTTAACGCTAAGGTTTTGTAAATTACCTTAGCAATTAGTTGCCTTAGCTTCCGATATTTATGTTTCATCAACTGTTTTTAATATCACCTGTTAAAAACGGAGTCTGTGCCTATTTTAAATTCCATTTAAAGACTAGTAGCTACTCGGAATGTCCTATCAAAAAATCTCGATAGCACTTTGCATCACCTGGGAATCGATTCCAGAAGCTGTCTACGACCCACCAATATTAGTAAGATAAACTTTTATATCAGCTCGAAACGAATCGACACTTAAATTTTGTCACTTGTATTCATATATTACTATGACTATGAAGTTATAATAAAGTAAAAATCTAGCTGTATAATATGAATTGTGAGGTAAAGCTAGTACATTCAGTCCCCTCCGCACACAAAGCGCGTTTCCGCTCAATTATCACAAAGAATTTTTAATTTTAGGCACCGGACGATATTCACTTCTTTATCTCATACTCATATCATAATAATTGGACGTAAAGTTAATTCTAATTATAACCGACAAGTTTAAAACGACCCGCGGTTATGTGAAGGATGTATGAGGGCGAGGACCATTCGATATTAGTCGCGTTTTCGGTGTTACGGTTATTGTACATAACTGTTGTGGGAATTAGTCATGGTTTCGTATGTTTTGTACGATTTTGTTTGGTTTTGTGTACATTTTCTTGGGAAAACACTGCTATAGACGTGTTTACGTTCAAACAGTCTGAATATTCTAATCGTTAAGTGTTCTAAATTTGAATATTTGAAATTCGAACGATTTTCCACCAAAAAGGTTTAAACACAAAAAGGAATGTAGTTTTAAATTCCAAATTTGAATTAAAGCATTCTGTTCCAAATTTGAAATCAGACGAACGTTCTAATACGAATGTATGACATGTACATGTATACCATAACCCTGCGCCCGCCGCTTGGAAGAAAAATTAACTCGCACTCGCAAGGGGTCCCTCTGACCCCGCCGCACCAGCGGTCTCTAATTAATGGAAAAGGATTAAATTCGTGAATTGAAATAAAATAAATATGATAAAGGGTCTCCTTGGGCACGTGGGGCTTTGGGCGTTTTTTGTTTTGGTACCGGCGGGCAGCTTAGCCGCTGTCAATACCACGTACTAATTGTTTGCCGTTGTTTTTTATGTGGATTTTCAATGAAATTTCACTGTATGTTTAGGCTTTGACATAGTCTTTTAGAAGGTTACTAGAACATTATTAGGTACCATTAGTAAAGAAGAAAACTATTTTAAATAATCTAGTTATGAATTCATATAAAAGAAGCAAAAGATAGTTTTGTAAGTAATTATCTACGTTATATACAGAAGCAAGATGCGTACTCTACCCCTTTGAGTAAGAGCGTAAATGATAAAATAATAAACAAAGGCATGTCTAAGCCGGTGGGGACATTATTAATACTCTTTTAAAACGGAGACAAAATTAAAGGCATTAACAGAAAATCGGTTTTCGGCTTACGGGATTGTATATCGGTCTACTGAACAACGCCGCGTTGTTAGCAGCGATTAGACGCGTACAACCAACAACCGTTTTTCATATATTTTGTTGTAGGAAAAACAATACTGATTTTGAGAAAAAATTATATTTTAGGTTTTGTTTTTTTGGCGTTACTACTTAAATTTACTGTTTTAATACAATCTTTAAACGTTTATTAATGACTGTGGCTTTCTTTTTAATTTAGATATGATTTATGTAGATGTATATTTGGACAAGGACAGGATATGTAGTGATAAAATATGAAAAACATTAAAAAAATTCCCTACGGCCATTTTTGTTTCACAATCATTTCTAACCGTTGCGATGTCTACAAATTTTTGGTTAACTTTATTTATATTGATATCTGTTGTCTGCGCCCAACCCTCCCGTCTTACGCGCGGTCTGACCGACCATTGTCTGGTAATATTTACCCATTCACGTGTTTGCCTACTTTTATGTTATTAAACGGCCGCTTTTTATATCTAAATTGAATATTTGAATATCGAACAAATTTGAGAAAGAAACTCATTTATTATTGGAGGAACAAAAGGAGTTTTTATGCCAACGGTTTTTATTTAAAGATAGAGTAAATTGATAGTTTAATAGAAGCTATTGTTCTCCTGTCGATATGGTAAATGGAAATTCTATTCTGAAGCAAAAGTCTTTAAAGGCAGGAGACTCACCTAAATAACGGACAACATACCACCTTTTTAAAATTACTTCAAAGACTTCGCAAGCAAAGCACTTGAGTATCGACCCGTCGTATTTTCAAATTTCATCAGCAAAACTTAATTTTTTCGTACGTAGCCTGTCGAAACGCGTTTCCTCCGCGTCGTCGGCTAAATAAACATCAAAAATAAAACTCTTGGAAGGTAATAGGAGGCGAGGAGCAAATTAAAACTGACACTGAGAGATTAAGTGCCCCTACCTTGAGTGTGTATCGACGGCGATACGATTTTTTTTTCTAATATCACACAGTAATTTGATTAGGCGTTCGTTTTCAAAGGTAAACGAGAGTTTGGAACGATTGAGACGTTTTGTACGGTTTAATTATTACACGTTTTAACGTTTAATACTGCTGGGTGGGATGTTTATGGGTAATATATTACAGGAAAAATTATTTTCGTAATGGTAGGATATTAAAGCGCTATGCTGGGACAACGTAAGTTTTAATTTTTGTGATATTTTTTGTGTAATTCAAACCTTTGCGTAGATGATTATGTAAAGTCACATCTTACAGTAATTAAAAATAACGTGTACCAACTTTTATTGATGCAGAAAATCCCTAAATATCATTCAATGGATAACCACTTAACCTAAAGCTACCTTTTATTCTCAATTCCCGACCAATCCTTTGACATCCATTGATACGTAACAGCGAAAAGGGTCATCGAGAGCCATAGACAAAATCCACGAGCACAACCTCAAATTCGCAAACAAAACCGAACGCAAACGAAATCGAATCGTCAAACTACATAATTTAATTGAGAACAAAGTAGATTTGACGAGTACGCCGCGCGGCGAATTACAACTCGCCGATAGACAGGTATCTTGATCATTATTAGATATTGAATTTTCCTAACTTTGGACTCATCCGCATTCTAATTTACTAATGAATCCGGCCCCCACACCCCGCCCGTTCCACGCGGAAGGGGTAAGAGTTCTCGTCTTTTACGTGTAGGACGATAATCCGATTGGTGATTCCGCCGTTCCACATTTGAATTTCGTGTGTTTTCGTTAATTTTACGATGTTCGATTTTGTTTGGAATTGTTACAATGGGCTGTTTGTACCGAGCGCGGCTTGTTGGGGGGTTAATGTGCGGAATTATGTTCTCGTGTTTTTGAACTTAGCTATTTTGTACTTTTGATACGAACGTCAAAGGATTCATATTAGACGTATGTATATACTGTAGGACTTTTTCTTACTTGAATTTTGTTTATAAAGAGCCGTGTTCACTGAAATATAAATTAGTTTAATCTAATTTCAAAATGTCTAAGACATTAATTAAGAAAATCTCAGTCTAAACACACAAGTTTTTAGATATGAGCTGGGACTTTTGCTTTAGTAATAGAGGGTAAAGTTCCTACCGATTCGAGTAGGCTTACTGCGTCAGTAACTTCACTGACCAGAAACTGAACTAACTTCCGTGTGTCGTATTGTGTTCGTTCCCAAATATTGAGTTAGCGTCGCAGGCACAGTCAATAAAACAGATCCTATTCACCTGGACATAGAGACTTAGTTTTGTAGATAGGACGTGTGTGGAATTTTTGCCTATATGGTATGGGTCTCTTAGAAGTTGGATGAATTAAATGAATTATTTTTAGATATTTCGAAGGTTAATATCTATATAAGTGGGTGAGAGTCAAATATGGCTCGTGAAAGTGGAATATGCGGCGAATATTAGCATGAAATGATTTTTTATTGAGGTTCTAAAATTTAAAATTATGCAGGATTTTAAATTATGTACATCCTACAATAATATTATAAACATATTTTCCTTATAAGAAAACCAACCTAGTGTCCACTAATAATCTCTTATCATACGAAACAATTGCAAATCTTGAACTCGAACAGTAAAAATCTAGATTATATGCAAACAAGCGCAATAAAAGGACTTGTCCCGTCTCACCTAACGAGCTGTACAGTAAAAAATGAAAATAAAATCGCCAATTTACTGTAAAATAAATAACAATTAATGCAAATTAGGTATTTAAAGCGATTCGCATTCTGTCGGTGTGTGAGTCGGCGACTAAATTGTCCACTCTGTTTTGTCTCATCTTTGGCACTAACTTCGTGCGAGTAGATTGGCTAAGTAACTTGATTGTGGTGTTCGGATTTTTCAAATAATAGGCGTGTGTTATGTTTTTGTTATCTTCTAAAGAAAAATGTATTTGTTTAGTTATCGTCTGGGGATTACAGATAATAAAAGATTTTAAAACCTATTATCCAATACAATAATTAAACGCTACTAAACGTTTTGAATTGAATCAGTAGGACTACTCCCGATTTACCAAAATAACTTATTAGACCTATTACAAAAAAAACTATCTCAAATACTATTCGATTTTTTTTCTATCAAAGTACCGAACGAAATTTTAAAATTAAACTACCTTACCTAAGAACCGAACCCTGTATCCCTAGTAACATCCACATACCTACCCCAATATGGTGTACGCAGATCGCACAAGTTTGCCGCCACATTCGTTCCCTCGTTACAAAAGTTTGTCGGCGCGCTTCTACGATTGTTTATTGGTCGTGTTATTTGTTTTGTAATGTTTGCTTTACAATAATTTATACGATATGTGATTTGTTCGCAGTCTTTTTGTGATGTATTCAATTGGAGCGAAGGAAGAAATTGGAATAAATAACGTTTTTTTATTCTGTGATGTATGATGAAGAGGTTTCATGTTTTGTCCAAGATAAAATAG
Source organism: Cephonodes hylas (assembly GCA_030295005.1). Lineage (NCBI taxonomy): Eukaryota > Metazoa > Arthropoda > Insecta > Lepidoptera > Sphingidae > Cephonodes > Cephonodes hylas. The sequence goes on along the minus strand of AP025380.1, from coordinate 10,347,693 downwards.
ATTTTATTTGGTAGTTTTTGTTTTGGTAAACACACTGTGTTTTAAATCCTAAATCCTTAACATTATACCTGATTAATTACTTTGTTTCCTTAGATAATATCTAATGTTACAGTTGCGTTAAAAACGAACCAAAAAATCCCAAAGACAAACTCATAAATTACAACAGAAGCGACAGACTCAAACCAATAGGTGAATACAATGCCGGTTCTAAAACCGTTCTAATTTTATCTCAAGTAACTGTACAGTAACAATGCATGCGAAACTAGATAAAAATCTTAATGAGTCATGTTAAATGTTGTCTAAACGCGAGCTTGGGGTCTTAATCACCGGCCGGGGACGGAAGGTGGAACCGTGGCCCGTGACCAGAGATTTAGGTAAGATTTCTAACTAAACAACACGTTGATAAGTAACCAATGTACCTACTGCTAAATTGTGTTCTTGAATCAACAATATTTAAGGTGTTTTACTAAAACCTAAAGGAATACTGATATATTTAAATTATTGTGTAAAGATATCTAATTCATTCTACCTACTGTAAAAGTATAATGTTGTAAGTATATTTTCGAATGTACCCTGGTGTTTGAAAAAAGAGCCTATATCTAACAAGATATTTAAACCTGTGTCCGCTTTACTACATAACGCAAAAGTCCTCCCTACCCCAACATAAATCGCGAATAAAACAATCAGCATTATCCCACAGCGAGACAAGCTAACACAACCAACAAACATCACACCGCAAATAGAAGATGTATGCGCTACAGATTTCCTCGATAATGATCATTAACCTTTCACATCTTCCGTAATCCAAATTGCTTTGCAAAAAAACACCACACATCGATTGGCATGCGAACGGGGCCAGCCAACGGCCTATAGTTCACCGAAGCCCGGCTAATGATGTGCGCAACTCTGATTGATCGCTGACAAGAGGTGAATGGGCGATCGGGCCATTGATTTTGATGCGCGCGCGCACCCGTCCGCCATTTTGGAACGGTGCCATCTTTGATTCGGAATTTAAAATTAAATGACATTTCGTTTTGTAAAACTGCTACATGTGTCAGTTGTTTAGATTTGATGTGATAGTTCGCGGAACGGGTCGAGCGTTACGTTTTTTATTGTTGCAATGATTTAAGTGGTATGGAAAGATAGGAATGCCTGTATGATTAAGTGTATATTCGAATAGTTATAACTGTGATAATGAATGGGTATTTTAGTAACGTAAACACATGCACTCGCCAATTCTGTTTGTCTTCTTTCTATACTACTATGGCGAAACATTGAAGTAGACAATCTCATTGAAAATCATTGTATGGGATATCAATTTAAATTCTTACAAGATTCGAAGTCATTGATTTTATCTTTATGATCGAGCAGGATAAGATCTTAAATTATTCCTAAGACCTAATTTAATTTTGACTTTACCTACCTAACATATTTTTTATTGGTCACAGCCTCACAGGTAAATCATAAAGTCTCAAAGCCTTAGGTTCGAATTTACTCCATCACTCTCCTTTTCAAAGCTTATTGGCTTCTTGTATCCATATAAGCGTACAATTAGGCCCAAGTCGGCTCTAATAAAGAGCGAATCCCTTCGTAAAGTGAAAATATTCCCGTAAAATTTCCTCCAATATCCCGCCACGCTCTCAAAGGCATATTAAATATATGTGTGAAATACTGTGTCGGTTTGAGCTTCACGCTTCCGATGATAAAAGCATCGGTAGTTGCCAATAACACCTCCCCTTGTGCCGTGGCATAGATTCGCGAAAATTTACTCGGGGACAGAGTAGATTTTAGGTATTTGGTAGTGTTTATAAGAAAAAATGCTATTTTGTTACTTTTAAATAATAAAAACGTCAGTTTGTTTGATACGCTTTAGATTACATTACATGATTTAAATGATTTTATGTTGATAATACTTTGAAATTAAGTTTAAAAATATTGTTTTTGGGATGTTTAAATAGTGACAATATATTTCCTATGTGTGCCACCACTATGCACGTAATATGAGTGAGTAATTAATCTGTTACAGTCATAAATAGTTATAACTCATTAGTAGGCACGGGCAATATTTTATACCACTCATCTCGTCTTATCATTTCTTGGATTTTGATTATGTGTCTATTCGCAAAACTACTGACTAATACTAAAATTTCCGGTAAAATATTCTCATTTACATTTCCAACTATCCAACACGACAAGAACACTCAGTGTCTCTCAGAAGCGTTTCAAACGCAGGCATAATTACCACGTTAATACATGAAAATAATCTATGCAGAGGTTTAAGCAGTGTCTCAACGCTAACTGAGATAAAAGCCGAGCTAATAACGTGCCAATAAAAGGCTCCATTGGGCTGAGGCATTAAGAGGCGGAAATTGCCGATGTTAGCCGAACACGCGCCGATTTAATATTGTCAAGTTTTTGCAACGTAGGGTGGTAATTAATTTAGCACGGGTGAAAGGTGATTGAGACGTGTGGCTTACGCCCTGCCTACCCCTTTGTGCTGCTAATATTGTCTTCGCAGATTTAATTTTTCAGCACGTTACAAGGTTTTGATGGAGAATTAATTGGGCTCGTTATTTATGAGAAATTTAGTGTAATTAAAACTTGATTCGGTTGGGTTTAGAAGAGATATGATTGTTTGTAGTCATTCTGTTCGGAATATATTACCATCAGGAGCAAGCAATCATGTAGTCATCCTAGTACAAAAATCAGAGATTCCAAAAAGAGTCCTCTTTATTCTAATAAGGAATCTTCGAAAGACATACTTGCTCGTTGTGAAGAAGACATTACGATACCTTCACGAAAAACCCAAACACATCTATAAATACAGCAGATAATCGCCGATAAGTCTTTAATTATAAATTAAAGTGAATTAACAAGTTGAAAGTTAAACACGGCGCGACAGACAGTGCTCCAAGTTTCTCCGTCAAAATCCAAAGAGTTACAAATAAGCATCGCAATGAAGTTCAGAGAAGCCTTTTAATTATTTCTTCGGTACAGGTAAAGGGGAAAGTGGGGAGGGGCTTTTGATTTTGCGCATTTCGATAGACGTAATTGAGTTGTGAGTTCTGTTTTCTTAAAAGTTTTCTTGGTAGAGAAAAATTGTGATCGTCTGGTTATGAACCTAAGTTACGGTTTGAATGTGATAAATGTTGTGGTTAAATGTGTTAAATATAGCTTCAGTCATGTCTTGTTGATGGGTGATTTTTCTTCTGTTTCCAGCTTTATAATTAGTAAGTGACATTTTAGATTTGTCAGTCTTTAGTCTGATTTCCAGGGATAGTAATACAACGAGGTAAACGAACCAAAAATCTCCAAGATCCGAGATACGTGGACGAAATTTGATAACACTTCATTTGCAGATAAAGACACACATAGTAGGGAACAATGTGCTCGAATTGTGTAATTAATTGATTAAAAAGGGTTCGCAGGACATTCGTTAGAAGTTTTTCTACCCCCTATACCCAACCCGTCCTCGAGGACGATTTTAAAACAGCCCCTAATTGATTTAACTTTAAGGGATGTGTGCCGGCTGCCCGTAACTTCGGATGAAAATTATCTTGCTTTTAATTCGTGCCAATTAATCTATTGATAATTGAGCTGTGTGTCTAGACTTCATTCACGTTTGTTAGGAAGTTTAAGGTGCTTTGTTTTGGACTAGTTTTGGGATGTTTTTTTGGTGTATAAATATTTTAATTGTAACATTAGTTCTTGTGTATTGTAGAATAATTTGCCTTATTTATTAAGAATCGTTTCAAGATATCCCTCTACTAGATGCGTAGTGGTCATCAGAAATGTTGAAAATTTTCTCTCATCAATCGACATAATCAAACCTTTTAGCAATTTTGTTTTCAACGTTCATAAAAGACTGTAAATCATTTTCATTTCAGTCTCTATTTCCTTTACCTATCCATAGACAATCCAACATCGAAAACAAAATGGCAACTCGTAACAGGTTTAACGGGGAGTCCAAGCATCGAATGCTGTTACTCCGTGAATCACAATTAATCGTGTTTAGTTAAAAGTTGGCGTCTAATCGCATCTGCGTTAGCAACCCTTGCCCTGCCGGCTTCGAACAAAATAATAATACAATTATAATGTATTGATCGAGTTATTGTTCGCTATTTGATTATGGGACAGTTTCGGATGGGTTGGATGTTATATCTATAAGGAAATTTGGAATTAGAGCATTGATTTGTAAAATTCTTTAAATAATCTAGTGTTTAGTATTAGGAACTTAGTAAAATCTGTCTGAACTTAGAAATAAGGACTATTTTAAGATAAAAAATGATAACTTTGTTGTTATGGAAGCTAACTCACTATTTGGCAATATTGAAACGATTGTAGACGAATTTTTTTTTTAATATAAAACTTAATTCTTAAAATCCGATGTTTTCTTACAAAAGTATTATCGTATTCCATCAAAGATACGATCTCTATTCATTGGCGTTTCAGAATCTAATTAATAGCCCTCCGTTGGTTCCTTTTTTGCACACCGTACCGCCTCCGAGCGTCCTGTACATAAAAACCCTTTAACTTATGATGAATTAGCGATCTCCTACGTTTTATGTCTCCCGTTATCTCGCCCCCTGTCTCCCCTTCCCACCCCAACCACGTCAATATTAAGGAATTAATACGTATGGAAAAATTTTAAATAAGCATTATGGGGGATGATTTTGTGGGTAATTTTTGTTTTCGTTGTGAAAGGGTTGATATGGGCAATATACTTTTCAGTGTTGTTGCCTTTTGTGTGGAGACAGAATTGTTTGTGGCATGATATATGAAATTTAAACAGAGTTTTTATAACCTTAGATGTATGAAGAAGTGTAATACAGTTTTCTATTTAGTGTTTCTTGCTCATGAAGATTGTCATTGCTTGATATATTCGCCAGAAAATATTAGCACAAAGTCAATAACGTCTAACACTTAGAGGTAGCTAAACTTTGATTCTATTCTTTTAGACTAGGATATATTATATCAGGCTGTTTCTCACCTAGCAGATCTTTATCACCAAGACCACAAATAAAATAATCACCCATTACTAAGTCCAAGTTACTAAGACCCTAAGGTCTGTAGTGTCCAGTTGAAAACCAAAGATCGATCGCCTAACCCTGCTTCCTCTGACGAGCACAAGAAACCGCCACATCACCGTCCACGATATAAAAAGGTCCCATTAGGCCCTTCGGTATTAGCTAATCCTTTTCAACGGAACTTGGGTCCAGCTGATACGGTAGATGTTTTGATACCGCCCCCGTCATTTACTTACAAGGGGTATAGAAAAACATTGATGTAAAAAGTGGGTTGGAAATTAGGGGTAGGGGCCAGGGGAGGTAGGGGGTCCAAAGGTTGGCCACCGCTGTCGAAGTGACCGCTGAGGAGGGTTCACATTATGTGGATAACGTCGTTATGTGTTGATCAATTTTAATGCGTGTACCGTCAGCAGAATAGAGTTTGGATTTTGTTTTTTTTTAATACTGACCAAAGAAGAGTGAAAGGTATTAAAAAAATGAATTTTTAATCAATGTTAAAGTGCATAGCTGGTTATGATAAGTTTCAAAAACTAATTAGATAAATATTTGGTTAAAATTGTGAAAAAAAATAGTCATAATTTCTTTGTTTTTATTTCGTTAATTTAAGTTCAAATATTAATTCTAATGTTTTTGTTTGTGTACGTGATGAAAATGAAATAGGTAATTATTAACCTACACCACTATTCAAAACAATACAAAAAGCAAACGAAAAAAATGCACAATATTTACCTACTGCGATACCCTAATTACGTAGAATTGAAAGAATCCACGCTAGTAGCTGTGAATCGGTCTAACTTTTACAGCTAAAAGGGAAATTCGCAGTCTTTGCTAATTTACTCTGGTAATTAACAGCATGTGTCGTGTTTTGTTCACTTTCATCATCTTTTGTTTTCGGTACGAATTCGTAGGATAAGCGATTTGTAGAGCTTAAGAATAGTTTTGAAACTAACTTAGGATGCTCACAAAATATAATGAGGATACATAAAAGAGGTTGAAATAAAAAAAAATAAGTAAAAGTACCTTACCTCATGATAAAAGTTCCTTATTTTCATAATGTCAACATAAAATATGTTGAATCTATCACAATAGCCATTCATAACACAGTTATATTCCGTAAAGTCACGCAAAAAAAAACAAAACGAGTCCGTAATGACACTACCGAAAAAAGTTTACAATTCTAATCACAAAAAAAAAACAAAAAATATTCAAAAAAAGAACGTCACGATTTGATTTAATTATTCGAATTCCGAACGACGTCGCAACGGAATCGACGCTAGTCAAAAATGTTGACGCTATCAGTACGAATGCGCGCGAGCGACTAACTGTGACGCGCATCGCGAGATAACCCATTCCCATACTTCCTTCCAATTTGCATATGTCTTGCATATGCTAATGAGCATGGCTATTGTACCACGATATTTAGTATCGAAATCGTATCAATCTTCACAACGGGTTAAATACGATGCGCCATTCAATAACCCTTCGCCGAGAAAGATTCCTTTAGGGTTAACTCTTTTGTGCCATACATTAATTCCTCAGATGGTACGATCAATACGTCATATTTTGAATTCATTTGATTGTGATTTACTGACACATATTTTTTTAAATGTTGTTAAAGGGCTTTTTCATGCAATCTTATTGTAGTTTTGTGTTTTTCGCGATTTATAGGCTGAATATAATAGTGTCGGGAGATTTTGCAGAAAATATTCTTAAGATGTCTGTCTACGGGATTAAGGATTTGAATATTATTATTTGTTCTCATATTTAAGTTTGGCGACATAAAAACTTTTGCTTCACAGTTTATGTGAATTTCGAAACAATAAAAAGCCTGTTGTATAATATTAATAAAAAATCTCGTCTACAAATAGTTACAGATTTGTTAAATAATACTGATTATTCACGAGAAGAATTGTTATAAAATTGGACGTTAATAAACTGGTTTTTCTGGTTTTGAAAAATCAATAATACCAAACCCCGAATCTTAACCCCGTGTGAATCTATAACTAATTATTATTCACATATTAAGTAGAAAAACTTGAACCTACGACCCGTCAGTAATTATTTTCCAAAATTAACATATTCATATCGATCGGGTATAAATCAAAGATTAAAGGTAAGAAAGATAAAAGGTCAAAGATAAGGGGTGAAAGAAATAAAGGGTCAGAACTGGTTTAACCTATATATGTCACGAATTAATTATTTGCATATTAATGCTCCGATAATGTCTTGGAAGTATGTGAGAACGCTGCGAGTACGGTTCGAATTTGATTTATTATTTTTACGCGTGATTGAATATTCACGACATTTGCATATTTGGATAGTTCTCATGGTTGCTATAGATAGGAATTAATTTTTTAATGGCATCATGACGAATGCCGTTGCCTAGAGAAAAAAAAACTTTATTTACATTTGTACTTACTCAGTGGCTGCTTTTGATTTGACGCTTTGGGAATCGAGGTAATAATTCAAAAAAGGAATATCCGTTACATTTCCAAATTAAAAAACCAAAGAGGTCGACTACGTTACTCTACTTTATATTCTTATAACGGGTTACAAAATTTTGAAAATAATTACAATTTAAGTACCCTACAACAACTTCCGCTAATTTACGCACAAAATAGTAATGCTTGTTATTAATATATTCGCAATTTTTTTATTAAACTCCCTAATTAGAAAATTTGGTACGTATAACGGGACCCAACTTTATCAGTTTAATGTTCATCAATAAAAAAAGGTAATTGTGAAAAATTATTTCGTGTAACGGAACGTCATAATAAAAAAACAATGGCAGTTAAAACAAGGCACTATCTCACACGTCCGATGCACGATTCGTTGACTCCGTAGGAATTTGGTAATGTTTTAGTTAATTTTTTAATTAATTACCATTTGTAGGAACATGTGAAATTCGATCTAATTTCTATACACACAACGCCGAAATTCGGTAAGAGTCAATGCTCCACTTTTTTATGAGAAAATGTGATTGTTTTGGCCAATGAATGAGCTTCACGATCGTCCGCTATCTGGATTAGTGCAATTTGAATTTAGAATTATCCGAAGTAATTGTTGGCCGTAAACAATAATTTAAAATGTTCGTTCGAATTGTTTTTTTTTTCGGTTACCGCAATGGGTGAAGTGAACCGCTCGCGGAGTACGTTCTCTGTGCTTAATTACCGCGTTGATAAAATCGATGATTTTCGTTAATGTTCCATTTTCAAAAATTTATTATTCCTTTCCATTTAATATATTTTCGTGTTCTTTTTTCAAAGTTGCAACTACTCAAGGTGTACAGTTGAATTATGCTAATGAGTCAACGTACTTTTGTTGTTCGAATTTTGATTGTTCCGCTTTTAAAGCTAAAGTCTTTGATTGGCTGGAAACAGGTTGTGATTGTAACAAAATATTTTAATAATTTGCTAGAGTTTTTTTTTAATTATCATGATTATATAGTCTTAAGAAAGATTCTACGGATCTTTCATTGGTTAAACCCAAACCATCGACCATAGTTTTATGTTTCGAACGCGAGCGTTAACGATTTACTCAAAACCGTGCGTCGACCCGGTCACAGTACACTTACCGCGATGTTTAATTAAAAATAATCATAAATTATTGTGAATAATACGTTTTTATAACCGCTCATTATCAGATTCGTGATCTAGCGGGCGGGTGACCGCTCGTCTGTATCGGTTGCTGAATTTTTATATATTTATACTTGTATGTTAATATGATACGTTTCAACGCTCCGTTTGGCGTCCGTTAATGTATGTAATTAATTCTTGTACGAAGGGTACGAAATTTTGAAGGGTAATGTTGCTTTGTTTGAAGAAATGGTTAATTAATGTGATATTGAAGATGGTTTTTATGTTTCCATAATTTTGGGAAGCGAATTGAGTTCACGCGCGTAGATTGTAAAGATTACGGTTATTTTCGGTTCGTGTTACTAACGGATGTTTTGAAGTTTCTGCCGGTTAAAACTGCGTTAATGTTTTAATTGTTAGAGTGATGTATACTCACAATGTAACTATGATTGGTGTTGGTGGTTCATGTGGAGGTGGTTGGGGGTTCGAGTCTAAAGTACAATTCATAAGCTTTATCTAGGATTTATTATAGAGAAAGATATGATATCTGGGGGTGGATTAATGATACTGAATAAAATATTTACTTCATAGTTTATTAATAACAACTTCAAATCTCTGTCCTCGTAAGCCAAGTCTAGTATAAATTTGTGTAAACTCAACAACGATACAAACATTATCCTCGTTCGGGACATGTATTCAAAAAATCACATGAATCTATTACTCAAGTTATTCGAACATGAAAACCGTTACTTCCTTTAAACTTCCAAGCAATTTATGGGCACGCAAAAAATTTAATCGTTCCACGCGTGATCGGGAAACGTTTCAAGGGAGAAAACAGCGAGAAAACTCGCGAAGGCGACCCCCAAACGACTCAATCTACGCACATTCAAATTGCCCTTTCCGAACCGAACCTCATTACTTCCCGAAATATAACCTCTGTGGGGGCAATAAATAACCTAACGGCGTGCATATTTCAAAACAAGAGAAAAAAATAACATATAAAAATTTCTTTGGGCCGCGCGTTTAATGTTGCGCTGCGTGCTCGTTGTCGCACGACATTCGAAGTTCGAATTTGAATTGCGAACCGAGTATTGGTTTTTATATTTTCTTTCGGATTAACTGCCAATTTTTTGAATTTTTGGATTTAGAACGAACTAGGCGTTACAAATTAAAATAAAATCAAATATGTTCTCCAAATTTAAACGTGTTCTTTAAATATTCTTCAAAGTATTGAGTTCTATTATATTTGAATTAAAGAAAAACCTCTCAACGAACTAAAATAAAATATTTTGATAAAATAAATTTTAATTGAAATGCGAAACGTTTATCGAGGTTTTTCCTCTGGATTTCCCAAAGTATGTATTCAAGACGACGGCGAAGGAAAATATATTCGGATAATTTAAATCAAATATTTTCATATCATATTTCTATTTGCGAATGGAATTATCTATGTGATTATGAATGTACGACGTATCACGTAAACCATTTGCGTTAGAGATACTACAACGGGAATACAATGGCGTCATTACACAAAGAAACAAAATTGCTGTAAGATTTTCATAATCTATGCTATAAAATAATTAATGAAATTAATTTGAATGAGTTCCGGAACGCTGTTGAGGTAAAATATATTAAAGTAGATGATTTTTTTATTTTTTTTTTATATTTATAAGTATTAGCAAAAGTATTTTTTGTGGTAACTGTATTCTTTAGATCTCACTTATGCCCTTTTTGTTCTTGCAATCAAAAGTACCTACTCTACAAATTACATAAACACTTTTATTTACCTATAAAATTGCTATTTTTATTATCAGATGACAGTCAAAGCTCTTCTAATAAATAACAAACAAACTAAAGGCACCAATAAGCCGTGGCACAAAGGGAACGCGCTCAGCGTGCGTTCCGCGCATAGATTTTTGCATTATTTTAGTATGCAAATGTCCTGAGCGATAGCGACTCAGTGTAAGAGCAATTTAAATTATTTTTTATGTCGCTTTTTATGGCGCTGTGTATTGAGAGTTCGCCAAGTATCGCGCGGTGGGATTACGCGGGGCGGACTTTTCGCCGCGCTTTCGTCTCTGCCGATGCTCTTATTGCTCTTCGTTAATATCAGATGAGATCCGAGTGCAAGGAGATTGAACCGCGTGTATACGCTATGATTTATCGTGTTACGTTATTGGATGGATTTGAATTTCGAATGCCTTTATATTGAAATTTGAATTTATGGTGCCCGTGTTCCAAATTTAAATGTGTTCCTTTTTTAAGTAAGGAAGACACGTGGTTTGTGTTTATTGTGTACCCAGCTCTACACCTGGTGTAGGTTAACTATGAAATTAATTTCTTATTTGGTAAACAAATAAAAGCAAGCTTTTTCAAGTGGAAGTCTAGAATATGATTTGTCTAGGTAGAACAAAACTCAAAAACGCTCAGAATACACCTATCATAATTTCGCCAAACTCGCTCAATAAGCGATAATGAAAAGGAAGGCAGAGTAATCATATAAATCGTATTCTTATAAAAAACGCCATTAAATTATCCAGCCCTATAATGGCCAAAAACATTTGAGAGAGCGTTTTCTACGGAGGAAAAAATCTGATTAGCTTCGATGATGTATCGCGGTACTCGGCGTTAGTGGGTCTAATTTGAATATTAGACGCGTTATTGAAAAGGAAACTTTGCCAACGGCCCTCGGCGAGCTTATAATGGTTATTGCCTGCGCCCCCGCTATCTGTTTCCGAAAACGAAAAATAATAACTCATACAGGTTCAGGTGGTTTTAAAAACGCTATTGTTTGGTGTAATACTTTTGTATTAAACGTATATTTTTGCTAAATATAAGTTATTGTTCATGTGCACCTGAAACACACGTAGAGAATTAAAATGTTGGAGTTAAAAAATATATTGAGTAATCTCAATGATGTATCGCAGTCCATTACAAATATCACTCGTAATTGCAACCGTTATGTAACCTCAACTACTCATGCAATCAATTTATCAAAATGATTTCCATATGTAGAACAACAATTTAAATATAGAACATCATGTATGCATTCTCAATACTGGCCGTTATCATTGGAACAGAACGCGTTCTTAATTCATACTAGCGTCAGTTCAAATATCGAACGGAAGCGGAAACGGTACTGATTCTAATTTCAAACGAAATATCGCAACGTTTCTATTGATAAAATTTTGTTTAGCGGACACAACGCGCTGTTATTATATTGAACGGAAATTTACGATAATGGCTCGTAATAGAGCGCTACATGCAAATGACGTTTGTACGTGCATGTACCACTTAGCAGTTGGATGATTGTGGCCAATACGTTAAATGTTTGTTCCAATGTTGGTTTCGTTGGACGAATAGTTCATTGTCAACTTTTTTCGCGGAATCCGCTGTGTACGTAGTTGCATGTGTGTCTGTATTGTTCAACATTCAATATTTCCTGCAGGAAGTAAACAAAGGCGCGTTCTTTTAAAAGATTAAATATTAGCTGAAGCGTATGTCTGTTTCCCCTCTCATTAATTCAGGTTCACAGGAACAGTTTCGATGTTTCATTGATATTTGCGCCTCGGAATCCGCTTGACAATTTTGTCTCGGAACAAATTTTATTTCCCCGGAGATTGTATAACAAAGGGGAAGGCGCAGTCAATACCAGTACAGCAAATAAATGTCAGTATTGGGCCAACAAAAGTAATATTTCGCAAATTCAACTTTTAACGACGATACGTGTCAACCGCCCGGGGAGGAAGTAGGGTGTCTATTTCGCGGTAAAAACTCATAAAACATGATTAGAGGTAATGTCGTGCGGATTCATTCGTTCACTTTTGACGTTCCCTTTCATATCGTTCGGTCAACGCTTTCGAACGTCACATGCCGAAATATTGAGCTGCTAATTTGTCATTTCGAGTGTCCTTTCAAATTTGAAAATAGAACTCGAGCAATATTCGATATTGGAATGGCGAAGTGTTCCATTTCAAAAGTTTCGTTATTGGTTATTTCAGAAGTCTGTGTCTATAAGTGAAACATGACAAAGACTTTCAAGGAGCTTTTTTTATTAAGTTACGAAATAAAAGATAAGTATTGTGATATTACATTTTTGTGATGTAATGAATTTCGTATATAAATATTATTGAAAAGCAAATAGTGTGTTATGAGTATAAAAAATCACGGTTTCAAATAAAACATTGTCTAGATGTATTGTACGGATCTCTCACATCCCGCTCACTTTGAACACACAACGAAGCAGATAGCAATCGCTATACATAATTTTCACATCACTTCAGCAAGAGTAATTGTTGTTAAATCTGCCATCAGTCAACGTAGTCTGAGACGAGACAAAGCGAGTCTATTGTGCCGAAACTAAGTCGATTCATCGCCCGCATTCATAATCGATCGATTATACCGCGAGAGGTGACGCAGGAGGTCCGACGGAAGGATTACAACACACATTAGCATACGTAATTTGTGAGCACATCTGTCCCACCGCACGTGGGCGAAGCTTTCTTATTGTTCAAATATATCATTTCGCTCCTTTGTGCGTGAGCATCGCGATTCTATACAAAACTGTGAGTAATACGGAAGTTGGTGTCGATTAGATCTTGTTTTTTGATATTTTTGTCATTCTGATACATGTTTTTTATTTGTTACCCGACCGCTTTTGTATGCGGCCAGTGTGATGAAGCTGCATCGAGATTGAATCATTGATTGTGTTAAAAACAAAAGTAACTATGAGTTGCTAGGTAGAACTTCAAATATTGGCTTTAAAAATAGAAAAATCAATGATGGATATACGCGTGGACAGGTTGAATTGATTTTGATCGATTCGAAAATCAAAAATTCAAATCAAAACATAGCTACACGTCGCGTAATGAGCCAATAACTCGCAAGACAATGGCGCGCCGTGGGCGTTCCGAATTCGAAATTATCACAAAAGAATATTAATGTAACACTTATTCAAATACACCGCGATCCATATTCAAAAATTATCTTGTCGTTTAATTTGAATGGTGACGGCGAACACTTTTTTTAACGTTCTATTTTTGAATTAAACTCATTGTGATCGAACTTTTTTCGTTGTCCCCTCACGGGCTGGGTATTCAAATTTGGAACGTTTTTTATTTTTAATTATTATTAATTCTTGTTTATGATTTTTGTGCGGGGCGCATTCTTTATGACTATTTCCTGTTCTGTCACCATTAATGAATGTGACGTCGGTGACGCGGGACATGTGCGCTCGCTCCGGCCCTCCATACATTAGTACAAAGGTTGGTTTTGATCGCGGGTTCGGCCGCTTTATAATTAATCCTGTGGGATGAATGTACTTTTCATATTTTGTAGTTTTAGTAGAAAGTCTAGGCGTTAGTTTTACACCACTTAATTTAGCCATTTTTTTACAATGGTGTTTTTGATGGTTTCAAGTAAACATTAACCTAATCATATATTAGAGTTACTTTTATGTCATCAAAATATCCGTCCAACTGAGACTAATTACCAAAAAAACTGTGATTAAACGTTATACATTCGATACAAATAAAATGGTAACAAAAAATGGCGGCGTGTTGTAACGTCAGAGATTCGTTTCGATCGGGGAACACGAATTAGACGAATGTCGGTCGGTTCTTTGTCTTGTTCCTAATGAGTTTTTAAGTCGATTATAGCAATTTTTCATAGAAAAACTCCTTTAGTGATGTATCGGCGGTATCAATCACTGTACGGGCCAAATTGCGGGCCGGCCCTCGGACGGGGTTGCCGCGCTTTAGGGGAACTGTGTTGCTAGATGAAAAAATTTAAAGATATTAAAAGTTATTACTTGAAAAGGAGATTTGGAATTCAATTTGTTTATGTTATGATTTTCTTCTTTGGTAAATAATATTGTTATATTTATTGTAAGTATACATGGGTTTGTTCGATAAGCTAGTGATCGCAGGTTCGATTTCCACGCACAATCTTTTTAAAAATAAATGCATTAAAAATCATAATCCTATCTTTACGATCTACCTGATTGCAGAATCTAGACCCTTGCGATCCCCAGTTTTAATCTCACCACACCACTGATCATACCATTGATAATAAAAGGCAGACAGCATTAAATATGCTTAATTCAGCGGAAGCGGGTTCGAACCCCGGACCTTTTAAACGCATCTCAATACGTTTTACCTGCGATCCGCGTCAATCAAGTGTTTTTTAATCAAATAATGAAAATTTGACACAGGTAGCAGAATGTACAGAAATAAACGGACGAAAAAAAAGGTGTGCTGTATTGGGACAAGTTGGAAATATTTAAACACATCGCTTGCGTTATGCGGTCCCTTCGATTTGGTAGTCAGTTTAAATAACGCACTTATACTTAAATTTCTTTTATAAAACCTCAAAAATAACGACTCCATAATCGCTCTTAATACATACCTACTTCAGTGAGGTCAAAATAGCAAGTTTATATCTATTAAAGTTTTAAAAGGCAAAATAAAAACGAGTCCATTTTCCCATTAGAAATTTCATTGTCTGTATGGTAGCGTTCAATACATCAAATGGATTTAATAACATTACGTGGTACTTTAGTAAATATTTGTTGTAGTAAACAAAAGAGTGTATGTCCAACCCTATGGCATTTTTCCATGGTTAGGTGTTAATACCTTTACTGTTTGTGTCACGCTACACATTTTGAAACTAATCTCCAGTCAAAGAACCTATAAAAACTCTATTTTGTTATTAAATAACTTTTGTTAAATGAGTTTTATTTTGCAATTTCGAGAAAGACATTTTGTGTTTTGAAGGTAGCTACATATTTCGTTAGAATCGGTTAAGATCGCGGATTAGAAATCTAAATTTGAAATTTTGAAATTAGAATTCTAACCAGAGTTATTCCTACAATATCCTTGTAAATCCTGGCTACCGTCAGTTGTACAACTGTCCATCACGTTCCACATTCAAACGAGCCAATGGCTGAATGGCTTTATTGTTTTAAAATCCGTACGCATAATGAACGTTCGTTCCTTTTTCAAAATCGTTAATCGAGCTCTTTCACTTCATTTGTTTCGATCGTTTATTTTTTTTAATTTTTAATTGTGCTGCGGACTCCAACTGGATTGAATCGAGACTTATTCGATTTACCTATAGCAGTTTCGATTGTTCGTTTTGTTTTCGTATTTTAAATTTGGAATTGTTCTAGAACACCACCGGAGTAATTCAATACGAATTAACGGAACGCGCTTGATTTGCGTTCGTATTGTGAAATATATTTTTTGCATTCGCTATTTAAATGTTTAAAGCGGGCTATTCATGTTCCAACGTTGACAGCCAATATGTTGGACGTCAGATTACGAACTGTGACGTTGATATTCAACGCGAGTTTAATATTGTTCGTGCCATTTAAGAAGTCCACCGGCGAATGATAATTGTAGTATTTTATCTGATATAAAAATATTCAGTTAATAGCCGCCATTCGAAGTTCCAAGTCCAAATAAAGGCAAACAAAACGTTCAGATAATTGAACATGATAAAATTCTTAACTATAAATGCGTAGATAAATCAATTTACCTCAAACAGACACAGCATCCTAACGTACCTGCAAATAAAAAGACGAAATTAACTCGATTATCAGAGATAACGTGCAATCACTATCAGAATCATAAAAAATACTTATAAGTACAATATCAAAGAATTACAATTTCTTATCTCGCTATTGCGAGACGATCGAGGGATATAAAAAAAGTCACTCCTCATTTTTCCATATAAGACTTGGGCGTGTCTGCGGGAGGGAACGCCTTGTGAGGCTAACCTCTCCCTCATTCTATAGAGGTGTTTTTCCAATAACGTCTCTATATCGGAGTTCGATCGGTTCCGAACGCCCTATCTTAAAGATATCGGAGCACGCCTTCTTAGCGAGCCTTTTCGCCGGCAATATCAACCTTATGCCTTTGAGGCCAAATCTCCTTCTGACTTGTTGGCCGATGAGTAGTATATTGATGCGGTATCGGTTTTCCATTAACGCACGCACACAACATTCAGCTTTATTTCAATACGGCTAAGGTCGTTACTGGCGTGTGTGCGCGGCCAAGAATGTATTGACGTGTTATCGGAGATGTTTCCGTCCCGCTCTAACCGATGGTTCTCACGTATGTGCGTCCTTGTCACCGGCGCAGGTCGCGCCGAGATGAACACCGCATGTCCGCGCATTCTTTCTTATCAGCTGTGTAAATTTTATTAAGAATAAACTCGTAACGATTCATGTTGTCCTAGTACTTTGTGTAATTGAAATGTTTTGGTACAGAACATACCAGGCGTGCACTCGTTCTAATAGACTAACCAATCTATTTACGCGACATATATGTTAGTTTTCGTTTATAAAACACAGATGGCGGTGTGTGTCACAAGCAAAGAGTTTCTAATTATTTTACGTGAATACTTTTTGGTACATATTCTATCTTGACAATTATTATGGATCCGAAATACGGCTACCATTATATCGATTTATTGTCCTGGGAAATTAAAGGCTATAAAGGCTTCATTACAGATATTAATCTTATCGTGAACAAGGACAAGATCAAACAATGTATGCTATTGGTTCAGTGAGATACGCGTACAAACTTCAAGGTCTTGGGTTCGATTTGAATTCTTTATATTGTTTGCGATTCGTATAGGTTTATTTTCGCTCTTAAAAGAACCTGCGAAATACTGATATTGTGTTAGCTACTCAAATAATAATCGTTGGGTACTAACATTTTTATCCAATAAGTATAGGGAATGAAAATATTATGCGATACATTTTAATAACACACATTCGTTTATTTACCAACAACTCCATTAAATTGAAAGTTAGTAATGTTTTCTAGAACTAATACAAAATTCTCAGTATTCAATACTAGTCACAGATCGCCACAATTCGTCGCCTCACAGGTAGAGCGGCGTAAGTCGTAAAAAGCATAATTCCAACATTTTTATATTTCAGTTATTTATATTAACCAGAAACAACATTTGGATACACGTGGCGTCTCAATCCTGTGTAACGGCGTACATTTATTTTTGTTATGAATCTTAGTTTATAATTTCGTGTAATTAAACGTATTGATGGCGTCTTGTTTATTTGAAATACTTTTATTAGTTTACGTCACAGCTGTAATGCGTTTTTTTGTACATTGTTTGATGTACATATGCGGAGTGATACGGTTTTTGATAAACAATTGAATTTTCTATGAATTATGTTTGTTTAACGCGTTCACAGAATGTGTCGTTTGATGTGATTCGACGAATGAAACTAGGTTTTAAGGGCGTGTTGCTAGAATATGTTGATGGCTTCATTTAAATGGTGGTTTTTATGAGTTTGAAGGTTACCTTGAAAACCCAAAAACTGTGAAACATTTTTATATTTTTCTGTGTAAGGTTCTACTAGTCTGGGTCAAATAGAAAATAATGGATATTCTTGGACTTAGCACTTTAAATGTAATAAGTGTTCTACTCACTACCTTAAAATATTTAAATCTTTTTTCTGATAATCTTCATTGCGCGATCATGACATATTAAGTTCTCTTAGATTCACTGAGCTTCATTGCTCGGCGTCAGTACTGTGCGTGCTGTTGATCCTAGAGCACATGAGTTACAGTGGCGGGTGTGTGGATAGACCTTCTATATTAGTTTAAAAATAGCTTGCCTAATATAAATTCGTATTAATACATCACGGTAAAATACGGGTGTCGACAGAACGTAATCGAGAACTACTTGTAAGACAGGTAATAGTTACGGTAATTGGAAAACGTCATTATTTTAATTTTTTTTTTGGGATTTTGTTAACGTCACTATCTTTCTCACCATCGTAACTAATACCTACCTCCGTTTTCAAATACGATCTGTTTCGTCTCTGTATAGATCTTATACCATAGTCTAGCTAAGTAGGCCTTCTATGTGTTTTAATTTTATATCGTTGGCTCATCTACCTTATATTAAATACCGCACTAAAACAAGCTCAGATGTCTAGTACTGAGTACTATCGGGCTAACTCAATCATCTTTATTGGCAATAGACGGTTTCAGTCATAACATTAATAAGCGATATCCGCTAACCTTTTGTAAACAGATTGCACGTGTTGAATAACATCATATGGAAACTCAACTTTATCACTATTATGTAAGGTTTAAAATGGGCTGGCAGATTCACGGTTATACTGTATTCAGCCTTTTGTTCGAGGATCGATGAATAAGATCAATAGATGTCTTGGGGATTAGCTTTTTATTCAATGTGGCCCAGTTTGATTGTATAAAAGTTCTATAAGATTTTGTTTGTTTAGGGGACAGGACTATGGAATAGTCAAGAAGGATTTAGCTCCTTTAGGATAAAGCTTGATCAAAGACCAACTAGAACCTTAGTTTTTAGGGGATAATGAATATTAGCAAGTATAGTGTCGCTTGTATTACCGTAAGGTTCGACAGAATTGTATTTATATACATTTAACTAGATTTAGATTGCTATGAATGTTATCCTTCTATCCTTGGTGATAAATTTCTTTAGTTAATTTACTTAATAATATAGTAAAACCTATTCATTAGCAATAAGACTGTCTAATAGTAATTAAACTAACAAAGAAATAGTAAAGGTATCTTTAGATAGACAAAGCAAATACTGGATGCATATTACTAGTAATGTATACATTGTACGCCCTGAACAAACTGAGGTGCGATGTAAACATGGTTAATGAAGATTAAAATGCAAAGGGCACACAAACACACATAAATTACATAGTGTATTACACACGGAAGCTAAGTGGTTTGGAGTTATAACAATATATTTCCTTTGGTACAAGGAGAGCCGATTTGGCCTTGGTTTCTTTAAAAAGAATCCTTTTAGCTCCATCAGTCGGCTTGGTATTAAAGATAGCATCACTATCAACAAAGCTTAAATTAATATCAAATTAAAAAGTGCATGATGACACAGCAGAATGTTGGTATCGTCGGCATTAATTGATATAGATTTTGGTTTGCTAGCTATTAGCCACAATCAATGTAAAGTTGAAAATCACATGCTAGTATTAAAGTCATTACAGATATTAATAATAGTGTAGTCGTTTAATAAGTTGTTAGCAAATGAGAATATGAAGGGCAGTCAATAGATTGGTGACTGCGAGGTTAACTTCTCTGACAGTAACTGTCCATCATATAGACACGTGATTGTTAATTTTTTAATATTTCTATAGTAAGTCCGTAGCTGATGATTATTAAAAACGATTTACAAAATGCAAGAGACTAAAAAAAAGTAGTAAATTAGTTTTAATCAACAACTTTAATGATGTAAGTCAAGACTGCAAGTGACCATTCCAAAGTTAATCAACAGCTAATCCATTGAATGTCGGTTAAAATAACGTTCGGTTTGCAGACAACTATCGGACCCTAATTAACGCGTTGGACCGTGACAGGATACCATGTTAATCCGGGATCATCCCAATAAAACACCTCTTGACCGGGCCCACTACATCTTTAACTTATAACCAATGATCCCTGACCCCCGTTGGCCTTTTGTCTAATGATTATTATGGGCGATTAGAACCATTAAATGGCTGGTCAAAGGTGCCGACGCTGTGTAAACACTCTGAGGACTTTAGCTATGTTAATTCGTGTTTAATACGGATTAATTGAAAGCTTGCAAATACGAAATATTCCTTGAAGACAACTATAGGAGAATTACATTTGTATGTAGGTTAAAAACAATTAGTGATTACTTCTTTCATCAATATAATGATAAGAATAGATATTTAGTGCTTAGAATATATCCTTAAAACTCAGTGAGAGTTGTCGAAATGTATCGCTGGGGTAACTTTTCCAATTACAATAGTTGGGAGGTCAATAAAAACTGGCGGATCGGAGGACCAGAGCGACGGCGGCTGCGGGCAGAGTTTTCTCGCCCGGCGACCCTCTCCTCTATTATTTAAAGGACCTCTCGCCCTCCCAGCTTTGAATATTGCATGCTAACAAAACGACTTTGGGAATTTTGTAAAATAACTTATTTGGTTGCCGTATTGGTTAGTTGAAGTGTGGAGTGTCTCCTTTAACAGAGTAAGTAATTGTGCTGTACGTTTATGTTTTGGTTGATGAGTTCGTATTGTTTTCTTCACGATATGTTTTAAAATAAAAACGTTGTCACTTTAGTGATAATTTTATTATTATTATAGGAACTCAACGATAGTCTAATATGTAAGAAAAAATTTAACTTCACAAAATGTTCGTCATTAGAAAAACTCTACATTTTCCCAAAGTTTGGTTGTATTTTCCCTATGACAAACAAAATGTTTGCAAATCTGCAACACAACTGTAAGAAATTGACATACAGAAACTAATACAGTATTTAATATTTGGACAGCTGTGAGTAATGTTACAATGTAAAGAAATGATACTGTAAAAACCATTCTGACTCACTGTAATAAGAAGGATAAGGTTTGTTACTCTAAAGTTAAAACAATTGGCATGAATCAAATTGTATTTATTTTCCTCAAAAATGATAATTGTGAAAATACGTAAAATATCAAATCTCTGTTTACACTACGTTATGTTGTGGGTCTAAATCATTTTAACTGATAAGAAAAGGCAAACATTAGGTAACCACGCTAGCTTAGTAGATATGCCATAGATTCAAAATCTCAAGGTATCGGGTTTGAATCTGAGACGGATAAATTGATTTGTAATTTTGTTTTTAAGAAGTAAGCCAACACTTAAATAAATAATATTAATCGATACCCTATAAAACCAGTTTTAATACTTAAAGAAGAACTAAAACTTAGATCTTTATTTTCAACATCTATATCACTAATTTTTACCTATATTTCATCAGTTATTCTTGAACATTGTCTACCCTACACATATTTTAAATTAACCCAACACTTAACCCTTTAAAACTTAGAATATCATTCATAGAGCTAAACCCAAAACTAATATTTCATCATAAATCTCCCGTAATGCTACTCTCAATCGATTATCAATACCTTCGTAATTCCATAATTACAACACTTTGAATAAAACCAACATTATCCCGAAACTATAAACAACAAGAGTTCCCTCGGGCGGACGTCCGGGCGACTCGCCAAACCGATACCAAGTATTTATTGAGTTGCGGTTGACCAAAAGTATTTTATTGTTCACTTACACCCTTTTGTTAGGGTGATGCAAACTTTCTTACTTCACTGGTCCATGAGATTTTATACTCTATTGTTTAGCTTTAAAGTATAGTTTAGCCTGCATTTTTATTGTCGTCAGTTGTCTTGCCATATGAGCACAGGATTGTAAACCTTGTAAAAATAGGAATAAGGTGTAAATTTAAATGTAAGGAGTAACAATGGTCAAGGCCCTAATTGCAGTTTAAAATGTTTTTGTATGCGAATGCGTTAATTAGCTCGGTACGACTAAGTTTTATACTCGGCCCTGCTCGGTTAATCTCTCAATTTGATCCTGAATAAACAGTATGTGTTATTAATTTAAATATTTGTTGAGGTCTCAGGTTCACTTCCGTATGATACATGACATAATGTTTAATACAGGTAACCCACAAAATAATACCAAAACACATTGAACCGAATCGAACCTCATACCTGACGTTCTCATTACAACCGTTACTATAAACGTTCGAAATTCGAATTAATTTGTAACCGCCTTACCGTTAATACGGCATTTAAAAACTTTTTGATAGCAATAAATTCTTTAAAAACCATTAAAATGAGTATTAAATATCGGGCTAATGGCTCAGTAATAGAAGACTTTGGCAACAACAGGTGGCGGGAATCAAACCCGCTGACTGACAGTAAGCGGGCCCAGCCGGCAGTTATTCTTGGATTGACTTCCAATATAAACTCAATGTTATTTCTTTATTTACTGCGCTTTCAATATTCGATGCTTTTGATCCGGTGGTATCGTGGTTGTAAGGTTTCGGGTTCGATTGCGAACAAAAGGCCGAGGAAAAAGTTTTAACAAATGCTGTTACATCGTTGTAGGGAGGTATCTACCCTTCACTTTCCATCCATATTTTATGTTTAGTGTCCCTTTAGATACATGTCAAGTAACCTGTCTTAACATCGTATTTTGTGAGAATTCCATAACTGCTGCGATTCTTATTCCTAGTACATTTAAATAAATCACTAGAATAGTAAAAAACATTGTTGATGGTAAACTTAAATTCATACGACAAATATTGGAAAAGCGGCTACCACACTTATTCTTGAATAGATAATGCAAATTTGAACAGCAATACAAAAAATATTCAGTTTGCAAATCAATGAGGGGTCCCAGAATAGACGTATCATCCGATTTCCGAACGAGCGGCAGATTCCGCCCCCGCCGGATGTGCGTTGAGCGGGAAAATGGGCGGAAGTTTCACACTGGGGCGAAAAAATCACCGAAGAACGCGGCGGAATTTGCATGCCAAAAGGGACTTTTGTGAAGAGATCGCGCACGACTTTATCACATTGTCGATACGACGATTCACATGATTGTCATGCTAATCGGGTTTCTTTGGGTTTTAAACCGTTTTTTCGGGATTTGTTTGTGTTTTCAGCGATTGATTTAATGTTGTTACGTTTAAACGATGCTAACAGGTCGAATCCTTAAACATCGGAATAAAAAAGCTGATGTTATGAATCAAGTTAATCATTTAAAATTAGAACACAGTCGTCAATTATTCCAAATTCCAACTTTTCCGTTGCTAATCACCGTCGAAAAGTTCAATTCGAAAAGGGAATTCGTTCGAAAATTTCAAATTTCGAAAAGCGAATACGCATTCCGTTTTCAAAAACCGCCGGGTAATTAGACAGGTGATTCGCTAATTCGCGAAAAGAACGCCTTGATACGGCCGCCTTGTTCCGATAAGTCGACGGGTAAGTCGGCAGTCGAATCTGTGGGAACGTCACGTAGAGCGATCGGCATTCGAACAAAAAGTGGCGCGCGATCGCCGCCGCGGAATAAGAACCTTTTTGCGGCACCCGCAGTCACGGTTGATATTGAGCTCTTGTGCTTTTGTAGGTGCCATAATGGCCGGCCGTGTAAACACGCCGCGTAATTGTTTAGTATTGTTTTACATTATCAACTTGTAGGGTCTCCTCTCGCTTTGTTTACGCACAATGTTTCGCGTTTCGCAATAAAAACTCATTGATTGGTCACGTTTCCTCATTGTGGGTAGTTACACAAAAGACTTTCGCACTGTGACGTAATCCACTTGGTTTGAACCTCATGGAAATTTATATGAACATGAACCTCATAAAATTTGATAAAACTGATTTTAGGAAAAAATTGCATTGTCATTTTTTGTGCATTGTGTTAAAAAAAATGCATTATTTTCAGATTTACTTAAGCATACCTTAATTTCATTATTTCCTTAAACAACCGATTCACATACTGACTCCTCGCCTAACGCTCAGAATAATCTAAAAATCCTAAAATTTTACCTGCCCCAATACAATTCCTAAGCGCCACTGGTGTTAATAGCAATTTATAATACCAAGAATAAGCCCCATTCGATATTTCAGTAGCGGTGAATCGTAAAAAACGAGGATGTCGACCGGGCCGCTATTAGGGCCGAGTAAAAAAGTATTTCTAGGAAGAAATCGAACGCCACAGGTGGACTATATTCTCACGCGTTCGACATTTATGTCATTATCTCGTGGTATTTGTGTTTTGGATGCGATGCTCGGATGGTTAGATGTTTGGAATAAATACTAGTACTATTTAATAATAGGGGTTTTTGGAGTATTAAATTTTATTTTGAATTACGATTTTTTTTAGTAAAATTTGTTTAGAAATTCAGTTGTTTGAAATAAATACTAGTAGGTAATTATAATTATATAAATGTGCCAGTGATCGCCTCGAGGTTTAGGCGCGCGGTCGAGAATCTCGGCGGTCGCGGGTTCGAACCCCAGGCACACACCTCTGACTTTTCGAAGTTATGTGTGTATTCAAATTGAATTATCACTTGCTTTAACGGTGAAGGAAAACATCGTGATGAAACCTGCACACCTAAAAGTTCTTAGGAATTTCTTAGGTGTGTAGTCCGCCAACCCGTACTAGGCCAGCGTGGTGGACTATGGCCTAAACCCTCTCAATGGTAGAGGAGACCCGTGCTCAGCAGTGGGCGTGTATGGGTTGATGAAGAAGAAGAAGAAGTATCTATTACCTGCCATAGTTTCCGATCACGGTCTGAGTACACCCTGTATATTACTAGTAATATGTGCCTGTGCTAGTACAGGCGCGGTTGGCTGAGGAGTGCAGAGCTCGCCCCCCATCGCGCGGCCCTGAGGTCACGGCCGCGAGCGAACGGCTGTTGTAACCTACTTGCGGACTTATTTATTTGCTACTGGGTCTAACTCGATAGTACAAATTTTCACAGGGAGTTTTCCATTGATTATGGTTACATTAGCCTAGCATGTTTGGCACTAAGACAAAGTTCCTTAAACTGTTAAACTGGTCTTAGAAAAAGCTCTCTTCAGAGTAAAGATAATTTTGTCAATTTGAGATGAATTGGTGGTGTTTTTGTCAATTTGTCCAAAGTAACGCTAAACTAATAATTTAATAAATATTTGATAGGAATTTCAAAAAGACAAAGGAGCATCTAGTATGATTGAGGGTACCATTCAGGCTGGATAATTAGCTTATTTAAAACAATATTTTTTATTATTAAAGACACCAACTTATAGTGTGAAGTCGAACCTCTTTGCTGTGCTTTGCGATAAAAAAGCATAGCACAAGACTGTCACTAGCACGTCAAGATCTGAAGCTAACTTTGTGCAGAGATTTTTTAATCGTCTCGAAGTGGAAGCGTCCGTTTCCCAGGCGGCGTCGTCAAAGCGCACTGAATGCAATTTTGACAATTAAAATGTTGCGAATACCCTACATCGCGGAGCCGACAATGTCCTTGGCAGGAATCCGAAACGTTCAGTCGATTTTTGTGTAATTGTACTAACATGTGTGACTTCAACTCCTAACGTTGCTGCGACCCTGGTAGCTGCAGTTTTCGGATGATTCTTTCTGGGGGAAAATTTGGTTTATATTGTAAATTGTCTTATTGAATTACCCACAATCTTTCTAGAACTTTTTAAGGTATAAAAATGTTGCTTTTTTAAATATTATCATGGCATTAGATGTATAATAAAAGGATCATTCTAAAGGTTATGAATAATATGGTTTACTACATAACTAATTTCAATCATAGAAGATGATACGTTTACTAATAGTCATATTTATCGAGCCTAATATTACGAGCCTTGGACAAGATGAAGCAACCATTACAAAACAATTTTAACGACAAGATTCACCAATATTATAATGACCACTTTACGACTCCATTTTCATAAACTATAAAAAATCATCAATTTGTTATATCTACATGTTTAAAACTATCGTTTAGTTTTAAAACGTCATAAATATGTTGCACGGCTGTAACATAGGGAGCATTTCTACTCTCGATCCCTGGACAGTCGCAGACGCCGAAATAAGTCACGTTTTTATGTGCTCGTAAAAATTTAGTGCCCGACTATTCCCCAATCGATTTTAAAATCGAATATTGGACGGGGAAATAATTAAAACGATCGCATAATCGCCTTAAATCGTAAATTTCGGTGGATTTTGAAAAAAGAAGCCGTTAAATGTAATTTGTATCGGGACTATAAATTTGTTACTCCTACTTGCGGCGGTGACACGGGAAGTGCTCGCGTGGTTTATTTCTGGATTATTTATATGGTGAAATGCGTTTTATTATCGGAGATATCTAAATTCAATATAAGCCTTTATAAATCTGTGTACATATGATTATGTTAACAAACGGACATTTTTCCGTTACTGTTACGGGATTAAAACACGAAATATAAGCTTCTTAAGCTTGTATATTGGAGATTATTCTCAATATTTTGTTATTTAACATTCTGATACCACAGCTCTCTACCTTCGTTTTAAAGAAGAATATCTACATTTCCTAACTTTATCCTAATACTCTTTGTGAAAAGAGAACAGCAGTATTTGTTAGTACTTCTAGAAAGTATCCTTTAAGACTGAGTTATGAAGCTACGAAGCGACACAACACGTTCCCAGCGCACTACTCCCGCTCGGAGACGAATCGAGTTCAATTGGCTAACGATTGATTATTCAATCAAAACAGATTGATAGGCATTATCGGATAATAGGCGAACAACGGAGAGGACGCGCATGCACGACTCTGCAACCGACCATATGAGCAAGGAACATAAATAGACTGTGACCCTAATATCGTCGTGTTTGTTTTTGCCAATAAACCGTTGTTACGTAATCCATTCGGAATTCGAAAATTTAAACAATTCAATGTGTTTCGAATTTTACAATGCATTTAAATATCGAATCGGTTTATGTGTTCTAAATTTTAAAATTGGAAATTACTGTATAATTTTAGAATTGGTCAAGATTAATTCCTTTTTCAAATATTTACGTTCGTGTTCAAACTGGTTGAGTATAGAAACAATTCAATTAGGCGGGAAACATGGTTGCGAATTTAAAAATGGAATCTATCCAAACGGGCCGCATCGGAAACCGATAAAGTAGAAGATTTCCGCGCGGTTGGGGCGACGTCTCACTTAACGCCGTGCAGACGTGATCCGTTTGCAAAAAATCTCTAAGCACCTCTTTACCTGTGTTCGGAGGGCCAAGTTTTTCCTCCTCCTTGTAAACAACGGATAAAACTCGTCGAATCTGGAAAGTTTCGATCGCGTTCGCCTGTTTCAATTTGTTAGCTATTGTGGCTTGCGGTCGAGATTAGATTGGGCCAACGTGTTGGATGGAAAAGTTGACAATTTTGTGTACTCTTTTTTTTTGTTACCATTCAAAAGGCTACCAAGTGCGTGCTACTATTTCGTTATTGTTTTTTTTGTATTGACTCTTTTTTTGGCATTAATATTTTTCCCGGGCGGTCTCATAGAAGTGCTAACTTGAGGACTCGTTTAGTATTTTAACATTTGATATCCGCCGATACACTAAATATAGTCATGTCGATGCTAATCAATTTTACTACTGCACATCCTGTGTAGAGGGTGCTTTGTTTTACTGACCATCGGTAATTTTCTTGTAAAACTTATTATGTTTATCTCGTGCTTTTAATCAACATTGAAGGTTCGAACTTTATTGCGGGTTGAAAATAATCAAAGTTTTAGTATGGGTGCAAGATAACTTAAGGTTTTTTTGCGTAAGTGGTATATTGTCTTTATTGATTATTTTTAAGTAAAAAAGGACTGCTTTAAACAAGTTGTGAGTATTGTAAGTTATTTTTGGAATTCTGTTCGTGTCATAGATACGGTTGATTTAAAAAAGACCGTTAAAAGCATCCCTTTCCTACTGTATCACCCTGTTAAGTGTAGATCACACACCGAGTCAATAAAACGCGTCGGTTTCCCTTCCGAACTACTATTAAACCATTCTTTTGATGTTTTTACAATACCGCCGGGATCGCTAAATTGACTCACTTCGTACAGGCTTTTTTCGTATTTTCTTCCCTTTATAGTCTGTGTATGTCATTTTTATCACCTAAAAAGTTTTGCATGTATTTGATCATGTTAAACGTCTTTGTTATTTCGAAAAAAATAAGCATAAATTTTACATTAATATGATATGCAAAAAGCAAAAAAAACCCCGTTCAGCAATGGTCGAATGGAGAACAAATAAAAAGAAGTACGAAGCAATAATTGATACAAATTACCTTTGCCATCATTGAACCGTTAAAAAAATAAATTGAAATGAAAAACAAAAAAAAAAAACAACAGAGCATAGACAAAACGGGCACACGTCCCTACCGCCGGAGACGTGGCCAATGGTAACAAATTAATAATTAATTTTCACGCGCGGCAAGCAAACGCCGAAGTTGGGGGCATTTCGATCTCGTTTTGTTCAAATTCAAAATTCATCCGGCGCGTTCCAAAGTTGAAAAATTGTCTCTGCCCTTTGTTTTGTTCCTTCGCGGCTTCGGATGTTATCGATTTCTGTTATTGTCAATGGTTTGTCGTGTTCGGTATTTGAAATGATATGTGTTTTGACGGGTTATTAACAGAGATTTTGGATACCTCTAGCCGTGAAGAAGGGAGCTATATTGGGAAATTATTTTTCTAAAATCATCAAAAAAATAAAATATCCTTTTGATGGTTTCGAAGAGGATGACTTTAGACTTTAGAGGAATGCTTGTATATTTGGTAATGATGCTCCAGTAATTAGACAAAGTAGTAAAATACTCCCATTAAAACTTTTTTAAGTTAGGCTTCTTATTTATGTATACTTATTACTTACTGTTTTTGTCTTACGATTATGAAACTTTAGTTACCTGGAAAAATAAAAAGAAAAGTTTAGTTTTTTAGCTAAAAGGAGTCTGGAAGAAAAAAATCTTAAAATATAAATTCCAAAATTACTAAATCGATTATCATGAGGTTAGTTTAAACTGGTCTAGAAATAAACTATATGCCATTTTACTAAATGAGTTTCATTCTTTTTGTTTCATGGTTAAAAATACCAATATTTTCGCATTAAAACTATAGAGATAATTAGAAGAAATTAACCCAGACACTAATTATATAGATACGCTCTCGCAAGATTTCTACACAACTCTTCGATGCGGGTTTGCTAGTAAAATTAATTCAAATACCATTAATGATGTTTTACGACGTTTGAATTTATTTTATAACTGACATAAACGTTGTGCCCGATAATGTGAACCATATATTTGAGGATTTTTATTGGATATTTAAATTATTGGATTGGGAAACAATGTGATATTTTTAGATCTTTTGAAATATTCGTGATTGCAAGACATGCGTTTGACAAGGTTATCAAGAGATCTAGAGTTTTTAAAATTGCCGACAGTCCTCACAACTGGCTTGGTACCTGCAAAATGAGAGGCCGTGGGTTCGATCCCTTAGTGTATCTTAATGGAGCCGGAACTATGTTTTTATGTGACTGTTGTGTGTATTTATTTATTTTATATGTAATCTGATTTCGTTATACTGATTATAGAAGTTAAAAAAATCTTGTAGACTTAAATGATGCTAAAAAATAGTATAAAAGCCCTAAAGTATTGATGTTTTTAATACAATGGAATAGATAAATCAGATCGTTTGTTAAAGATTACATTGTCATATGGCGCTGGTCAATACAATAATGTTCCAACTACCCGCGGTTTGCGATTTTTCTTAGTCGAGACAACAGATAAATGTATTTTTAAATATATACACTATACAGGTGTTAAAAAATAAATAAAAATTGACACTACACGATCTCTACCTACCCGAGAAGGCACAAGCTTAATTCATTTATATTACCTATATAATATACTTAATGTAAATTTAAGTCGAATCAAATTTATTAAAAGAGTTATTTAACACATATAATGCCGTACTAACAAATGAACTAACTGTATTTTTTTTTTGTAAAATACGGTCATGGAATGTGAGGAATGTCTTAATTCACTATTTTCGTTACATTTTACATAATGTAATAGTGAAATAAATAAATAAATAATAGTGGCTGCCATATATGGCTGACACGGCCCAATTGGTTTGGAAAATGTCAGCCATATGTGGCTGACAAGGCATTATATGTGTTAAAAACAAATTTAACAAGGTAACATTGATAATGCGTAACTTATTTGACTTGATAATAAACCAAAAGCTATTAACAAAGTTATTAATATTGGAATTTTTAGATCACCAAACGAATCTTAGCTCTGCCCACGAATCCAATAAAAATATAACGTTAATTATCAAAACAAGAACTCAAGTATCGGGGACATTAAATAAAAAGATTTTATAACACTATAAATAACTATAAAAACACAATAAAATAGTTTACTTGTGTGTGATCGATACATAACGATTTTTATCGCCATTTTTATGAGCCGGCGATGGGAAGCCGAATGCTCGATTCCACTTCATTATGTGACTCTAAACAATAAAATATTATTTTATTAGTTGTTGAAAAAAGTCACTAAATTGGACGACGTTTTGTCTTTTTATATTGTGTAGTCCCTCGGGAGCCGTACTGATGCGGGAGAGAATCTTGTGCTTTATTATCAAGACAACTTTCATGCCAAAGGCTACGGGAATTCTTTACCTATTAGACACAACAGGCAAATGGCTCCAAAAGTAAGAACTACGGTAAAAAATGTGGTCAGCTTTTTTTTTATATTAAATAAGCTATGACAAAAAACCTCCGTAATTTATTCAACGCGTTTCCGAACGCATGCAAATGTCATCATTGAAAGACAATAGTTTTTTTTTATAAAAACAAAACACGCAACATGTCAATAAGCGTGCTGGCTGGAAAACAGAAGGCCTTTTTGAATTTCGAATCGATCCTTTCACACTTGGAACAAGCGGCCGCGACGGTTGATTTCCGTTCTTAATTCAAACAGGAGCTTCTTTTAAGAGCGTTTTTCTTTTCAACCAGTGTTCTCAATGAGACGTTAACGCGAGGAACCCGATCGGTAATTTGAATACCGAATTTAAAAATCGAATATAGATTTATTCGATAAGTGACCTCGTTTATCGAAACGGATATTGCTCATTTTCTATACGATTAATTGAAAGACCGCTAACAAGAACATGGTAGTTTTTGTTTGCATCGATTGGTTGAAAGTTTTTTTTCCATCGTGTGACGGTCATTTTGTGTATGGCGTTCGGAAGTCGTGTTTCTTCATTGACTATCGTTTTATGGAAATTCGATGCATTATTTAAATATTTTACCCGTTTGTCTATTCGTCGCTTGGTGTCTTAAAGTATGTTGGCTTCAATACATTATTGCTTTATTAGCTTGTATGTTAACCGGTTTTCTTTGTATGTTGGGCCGTTTAGCTATTTATGTCAATCGGTTGGTACTGCATTTTTATTGTTGCCGCTTTATTTATTTATTTTGTTATGCATTTATGTGTATGCTGTTATTCAAACGTGTTTATGCCACCATTAACTGATATATACGAAGATAAATGCCGTTACTTTCTAGATTAAGGGATGTATGATTTATCTTTACAACTATTAACTATAATTAAAAGTATTTCTGTTTTAATCGATAAATCAAATCGATAAAATGAATTTTAATCGATTTAAAACAGGAATTTATTTATTTTTAGCTGCAGAGCAAATGTTCAAGACCTGGACTGCATATCGACCAATCTGAGATGTGTTGATATCCATGAATTTATTGCTTTTCATATGAACGGGACATGATATCGTGTATTTAATAAGCTGTATTAACAGCTTTTAATTAGTAAAGGGTAAGTTTCTAATCAACTTCAGGTTAAGCTGATGTTTTAGGTCTCATTAACTTTACACAAGATAGACTCTAAAGTGATAATTTGTCGACTATAAGTGTTGAGAAATATTTTCTAGCTCATATCTTACACGGATAAAGTTTTAAATCATGTTTTTTAAAAATTCAGTTTAGTTAATTTCTCAATACATTAACGGACAAAAAGGCGTGAAAATACTGAAAATCTTAACATTAATTAATAGCATCTATAATTTAAGTAAAATCACTCGTAATGTGGCAAAAGAATCTCGTCATTCAGCCAAATGTACGAAAACAAGAGTAAAAAAAATAAGAAAGTGGAAAAATCACGTTGAATACAAAGAGAAAAACTTTTCAAACCGACGACAATCGTAAAACAAATAAAGCGCGAACAGATCGTAAATATAGCCGAGCGGTAACGCATCCGATCGCGAACGCGACTCGTCTTACAGATTAGAAAATAAAATCTATAAAAACTCATAAAGTGTTCATAAACACGATGGAGGCAATAAAAAATCACGCACACCGGCACATTCACTCACTCACTCACAGTTACTCACTCACTCCCGTACACTCACACAGGCGCTTGCGCATACGATGTCGTACTTTGTCAGCTGTCGCGCGCTATTTCGGAACGTGCGTTTGAAAATCGAACTCTATCGAACCAGAGGGGGGATATCTACGATTTTAAATTTAGAACGCTTTTTTTTCGTTTTCGTTTCGTATTTCGAATGCTCGTTTGATTGGAAAAGAAGCGTTTATTTACGGCCAGTGTTGTATTGGAGCTGACGACCTGAGTGACTTTTTTCGTATTTCCATCCAATTTTTTGTGTGCATCTGGATTGAAAACATGTTGAATTTTAAAGAATATCTTGGCATAATGTTATTTCTATTCGAATGGGAACCTGGTTCGTTGTAAAATAATAAAAAATGAAATGTTGGCAACAATAAATGCTGTAATTAATTAATTACATTGTAAACCTGGTCTTTTCAAGGTTCAGGGTTCGATATTGAAGTTACTCTGCTATTAACTTACATAACAATAAGTGACCACTGTTACTTTTGAAAGTGACTTCCTTAACCACGTTAAGACTCTTTATATCAGAATGAGAATAAAGACTTTTTCCAGAGTAGTTTAGCGCAGTTTTTTTTAGAATTTTATTGCATCTTAATCGAAAAAATCAGCTGTATTTGTTAAATTCTTTATAGGATGAGTGAAAAAGCTGTCTTTAAATCACGCCGTTCAAATGAAGTTTACAATGCTTATTGTTTTAATAACATAAAACAACGCATTCACACCACACCCCGTGCCAAGTGGGTGAGACTGGGAAGATAATGCGTAAAATATATTTATAGAATACATTGCGTTATGTGTTTTTAACTAAAATAACTTACTATTTATATACAATCTTTTGTATTTGACTTTAATGATGAGGTAAATGATGAAAATTCTTTGAATATACTTAATAATTTAGTGCAAGTAACGAATAAACAGATAAGACAGTAGTGACTATACGAAGATTTGTGTCTTGAGTATCATCTTCTTCTTCTTCATCAACCCATACACGCCCACTGCTGAGCACGGGTCTCCTCTACCATTGAGAGGATTTTAGGCAGTAGTCCGCCACGCTGGCCTAGTGCGGGTTAGTGGACTACACAGCTAAGAATTTCCTAAGAACTTTTAGGTGTGCAGGTTTCATCACGATGTTTTCCTTCACCGTTAAAGCAAGTGATAATTCAATTTGAATACACACATAACTTCGAAAAGTCAGAGGTGTATGCCTGGGGTTCGAACCCGCGACCGCCGAGATTCTGGAACGCGCGCCTAAACCTCGAGGCCATCACTGTTTCAAGTCTTGAGTATGTTATAGAAAATCTATTTTGATATGAAAATCATCAAGAATCGAAAGAGATAGTCGTGGATCGCATTAACAATGGTACTCAATTGCCATTACAAAAACAAACAACACTTATTTAACTTATCAGGGCTCTCTAAGTAAGCAACAAGGTTTATGTTATAACGTAAAACTCCTTAAATTTTGTAAGGCATACATTGCGTAGTAAGTTCGGACGGAAATTTCTCCCGAATAGTTTTCTAACAGTCGAAACGGCGTCTTAAATTAGAATGTTCGATATTGTAACTCGCAGGAATGTGTCGATGGCAGAAATAACCAAATTATGAAATCTTCACGCTTTTTTGGTCCACGTCGATGAAAAACAATAAAATGTAAGGTATTTCGTTCAACTTTGCATTGTTCTTTATTAATGAAAACATAAATGACAGTATATGAAATAAGGTGTTAAAAATGAACCAATATTAATAGACCTATTGCATCTAGAAATATACGAGAATTACTTTAAGATAACTTGGTTGAGACGACCAAAAATTTGCTATCAGATTTCTTGGCAATCTACACTTTCCTGTTTCTATACAAGATGATATTTTATGGCCTTTTGGAGTACCTCACAAAGAAGGAAACTATTCAGTTTGATCCAAGTGCTTAGGCAATACAAGGAAAGTCACATTAGATATAAATCTTGCAGTTTCGTTGGCTGAATTTGTAATTTTGAAGGAATTAGGATTACTTATGAGTTATGACTAACCCTACAAAAATATTTCTCTATGGAAAAAGATTTGGATAAGGATAAACAAAATTGCTAATAGCTCTAGAATTTTGAAAGCCTTTTATAGAAGGATATTATTAAGAGATGTACATGATATTATTGGTAATTATCGTGGTAAGAAACAGATAGAGGTAATGGTTAAACCATTTTAGTACAACAATAATTTTTTTTTTTTGCCAATTCAATTATACTTGTCCTTGCTTTAAGCTAGCTTGTTCTATCATATTTTGGATTACTAAGGCAAAGTTTGTTAACGACAACCAGTGCAAATGATAAGGGATTTTGGGAAATCGAATCCTATTCTACCTGTGTAGAACAGTACAGCCTTCCACTACTATTCAAATAGATCTTATAATAATATAGGCCAGGTCACCGAAATTACAAATTTAATAAATGCCATACTACTTCGATAGCCTGCTTGAAGAAATTATATTTACCACTAAGACCAGTATTTCGATACCAATCTATGAAAACATTTTGTTGACAAACTTATTAGTTGTTTGGTTGAATACCCTACTTCCCTGTGCCCTTATGTTAAGGTTTATTTCCGTGTGAAACCATTTTTCAAACAGCATTTAGGTTTGTACGTGAATTTCGCAAGATTTATATGGATTTGGTGAATAATTCGAGTTTAATATGAATAAATGTCAGATGTATGATTTTAATACTTTGTGTTGGTAAATGGATTGACTCTGGAGTCGTTTAAATGCTGGATGACGCCACTGGTTGTGAATAACTCGATAATTATGTCGACTTCCGTGGCGCAATCGGTTAGACGCAGGCCCGAGGAATGATAGACTGTTAATGATAGGTTGGTCGCACAGGGCCTAATATTTGGTTGAGGTTTGGGTGTTTGTGGGACCAAGAAGTCATGTAGTTTTTGGTACTTTGTCAGCATTATGATATACGTGACTGAAATATCGGCTGATATATCACCATAAAATTTTGAAGAACTCTACCCAAATATTTCCAGATTCATCGACCGATAATCCAATCTCATAAGAAAATTGGACCTCACAAGACCACGCTGTATAAATAGTAACAAAGTGCCACTCGACATAATGTCGCAGCGTGCCGAGTAAATCCCAATATTATCATACATTATCCGTTCGAGTATTTATCACCGGCCGATATCGCTCGCCGTAAAACTTTACGATTGGTTATTTCGGGCGTAAAGACGTTCCCAATTAACCTTTTAAGTTGTGCGACATCGTTTTAGTGTCGCTTAACGTAATGCGATCGTAAATCACGCGTCAGTGGCATTCGTATCGATACACACAACTCGATTAATTATCGATAATCGATTATAAGGATAATCGATTGTAAGCGAGGAGTGCGCCGCGGGTCGTGGATATTTGTTTATGTCGTTGTAAATAATGTTTACAAACGTGTCTGTGTGTTGAATAATGCTTAGTGGCTGCGTTAATACTAACTGTTAAAGAGAATATCTACATGATATTCTCATGATAGGTTTTGTTGGGTTTAGTAAGAATGTTGATAATTCTATTAAGCTATTTTTTGTCACATATGCTTAGGACTGTGGTTTTTATTTTATCTTTCATTCTTTCAGCTAATACGGTTAATAAAAGCAATATTTACCTCAGAAGCTACCTAAATTAAGAAAAAAAAACTGCACAAACAGATCGTCTTTTAGTAGTAGACACGACATTCTTGTATTATATAGACGGAGTAGTGGTAAGCTTGTTACAGTACCATAACCTTTCCCAATGGCTTAAAGTTAATTAGTCTTTGTTAAGCAAAACAGTTGTAATGACTACCATAAGTTTGAACCGTAGTCGGCGGAGTTCGCCTGTCAACTAACTGTCCGAAGTGAGCCGTTGGTTAATAATGTAAACGTGTTCGAAATTTGAATATTAATTATTCGAATGTTATCGTGAATCGATAATCGGAAGCACCTGCGTTCCGTTTTCAAATATTTAATTAACGAACATTTCTTAATGTTTATGTATAAATTGTTTAGTTTTTTAATTGTGTCAAGTATTAGGCATTAGAACACCGATCAAACAGCCGGTACTTTATCAAATGTCAGAGTTTTTATGAATGGAAAGGTGTGATGTTTTTTGACACTTTTACCAAAATTATTTATTATTGTTTTTTACAAGTATTTTAATTTGTTGAGTAAACGTATTGTACGTTTTAATGTTTAAGTTCTTAACTAATAGATTGTATGTCGTCATCTGGTTATTTGACAAAGGATAAAAAAACAAAACGTGTGTATGTGACAGTCAGTTCAATTCAAGGTTGTGCAAATCACGAATTGCCGTGTTTTTGTACTTTAATTCTACTTCACAGTAATATTTTGAGCTAAATAATTAAAATTAAAAATATATGCGAAATGCAAATGTGAATAAAGTTTATTTTTTAAACAGTGTTTATCTTTATTTACGTGTCGAAACGGCTATTGACTTAATTCGGAGTCCATTACGCGCTAAACGGTACGAAAATCTCCAAAACGCTCACAAACAACTCAATGGCGGTCAAAAATCAAAACGCATCAGAATTAATACACGCAAATCCCTTTCCATTCCAATACATTATATAGAAAAATGATTCCCACACCGGTGATAGTCTCGTGCTTGCCTTTATCGACCCTATGTCTTCGAATTAAAGTCCAAATTAGCATACATTAGCATATAAGTGACCATTCGTGTCTCGAGGCAGTGTCTATACCTAACAACCGTCAATGATCGGGCCGATTGTGAAAAATATCATTAAAAAACCATCAGCGCTTGATGATTTGTTCGGATGATTCTTGCGGTCATCAGCCGCAATCGATTCTCGAAAACTGTTGGATTGAGCCGGAGGTCTGTTCGTGGATGGAAAGATTTTTGGATTTTTTTTTGAATTACCTAAGTACCTTAGTTTTGGCTGTGTGGGTGAATTTCCTTAGCTTCCTTTAGCCAGTACGAAAAAGTGATAAAAAATAATGAATAGCTTATAGGTGTCATAGATCTTTGTAAAAGAACAGCTAGCAAAAAGTGAAGTGAAATTATAATATCATAATCCAAGCAAAGTCACGAGCGACAGTTAATCTCGTGTTTTTTGTGCCCAGTGCTATTATTAAATAATAAAGGAACGTCGCCGTGACATCCATTCATTTATGGTTCGCGGTTGGACGTTCGATTTTACGCTTCTATTTAGTTTTTTTAACATTCAAAATTCGAATAATGACCATTGGCTTCTTTGAATCATACTGTATGCACCTTAAAAATAAGTCTTCAATTTAAAAAAAAGAATATTTACATATATGACGTTACTGGTATACTTTTTAAATTTCGAACAAGGTTTCATTGTATATCAGTTCTGTATTTAAAATAAGCACCATTAGATGTTGATTACAGATAATTCTTAGACGATGTATCGTGCGTTCGTAATTAGTATCGGCCATAGTGAAGAGACTAGGCATCGAGTAATGATCGCGCTAGTATCGATAGTCCCGCCCACTCGTAGTTGAGGTGGGTGGGGCGTAAATCGAATTAGCGCGGCCGATGCATCGATTAACCTCGAACGTATCGACAAAAAACACGATTAGCGCCGAAAATCATCGACAACCGAAAAAAGGTAACAACCGACCGTTAATGGTGCTTTTTGTTCCGAATACGAAGATTTGAATTCGTAATTTCAACCGCAAGGCGTTCGAATCATTTGTCAGTGACAATTTTTTGGTTGCAATCGATTTTTAAATACAGGTTAAGTTTTTTGTTAAGGATGCGTGCGAGTGAATCCTCGATTATGGATATTCTTAGTTTCATTTTTTGTGGGATAATAAGATAATTATTTTAAAAAGATAAAAGTATTAACTTGTCCATCATAATTATGTTCCGATACAAAGCATTCATGAGAAACACAGATGATTTATTGCTTAGCCTAAGGTTCTAATAGTATTTCGAAAGCAAATTTCTCGCAATAAAACCGCTTCTGAAATATTTAAAAATCGCTAGTCCAGCCGACCTTTCAATGCCATAGGTATGGGAGAGCGGTTTTTTGCGTTAAACCGGGACACGGGACACATATTTGGGACGTCAAGGCTGTGGGAACCGATCGCATACTTTGCGTAGGGAAATGGTCTTTTTACGATCCACGCCGATACGATCGGACGGATCGAGTCGAATGTCGATTAATTGCCGCACTCGGATGTTTGCGGAGACGCGCGGCACATCACTAATTAACGTTCGGCATGGGTTCCAAATTCAAATTTTCGAATTCAAAATGTATTCTGCAAACGAGCCGTTGCATTTGGCGAGGATTGTTAAATACAGTGAGGGTACTTTGTAATATTGAAATAACTGAAGTGGTTGATGTAAATTGACTTGTTGGATAGCCAAATATTTATTAAAATATCAGTTAGTGTTACAATCTTGTATTCATTAAGCCGAGCGTTTAGAACCGTTTAATAGGCTCGAGTAATTGCGTTCAGAAGCAACAAATACTCGTTTCAGCCAATTAATAAAGTAACCATGCAGTCTCAGTGTGCTCACAATTTACCGTACTCACCAGTTGACATATAACGTTGGCGTTTTGAAAACGAACTGACCGCAAGAACGAGAATCACGACGCAATTTTAGCAAAATCCAATCGAAGCGACCCGCCGATATTCAATTACGGGACAATAAAAACGTTTGCCATGTTTATTGATGTTAATTGTCAGTTTCGCGTAAGCCCTGGCGCAGCATCCAGCCAGCGCCGCCGCGAGATGGGTGGCTAATGGGCCATTTATTGCTATTGGTTTTGATAGCGGTGTACGGGGTGCATTCGGACCACTTGAGACCTCGGACAATGTAGACTCGAGACTGGGCACAGGTGCATTTCTAGTATAATTAAGCTATGATGTGGATGCAGCCTTCGGTAAAGCTTTGGAAGTCTTTGAGAGCCTGTGTCTAGTACTGGAAGTCGTTTGGCTGATGATCAGTAGTACAAGGATTAATCTGATTTGTTCATAGACTAGGCATGAAGCTAAACAATTTCAAAGATATTTAGCTGTTTAAAGATCTTTACAGAAGGGGTTTTAGTAAATTTTTAATACATTCCACGTATATCATTTGTGATATTGATGATTTTGTCTGAAGTGGAATTTATAATATTTTATTCTACCATTCATAAACTAGGCGAATTAAAGATCGACCAAAATTGAGGTAACAACTGACGTCATTGGGTCCAAACCCGCCACATATGCCCTCCAATCCAGCCCTGTACGATACCCAAGCAGTTTTATAACGCAAACGTCAATCGATTACGCGGAATCGGCGTCCACACGATAGAAACTATAATTGAAAACATAATCATGCACTCCAAGTTAATTGTGAACGTACGGCAGACGGTCCAACGAGTAATTATATATGGCTTTTATAACTAGATAATGACGATAATAATTGTTTCGTTTCATTTCTCCGTCCTTAATGTCAGGATTTTATATTGAGATTTGAAATGGGACTAAATGGACCAGGATTAGGTGTTCAAATCGAACATACGTTCAATGGTCTCCAATAGTAGTTGTCCCGAGTTCGATCTCCAAGTTTGACCCTGGTAATATGACATAGGCTATCAGTTAAGTAGGAAACATTAATGAAAGAAACGATTTGATTTCTCTTTTATTTGCGATAATCGATAAAATAATCGATTTTAAAATCGACCTTTATCGCTAAACCTAAAGGTGCTGGATCTATATCCTGCAGAACAAAATCACAGTGACCTATCGTCCCAATTCGCCACGTCTTCTCGGAAGCCATGCAACCGTCAGCCGCGAGCCAAATCGATATTATTCTAAGATATTCGAGTAGTGCGCTAAAAATGCAAAGTGCAATGCATCGATGCATCGGAACGTCCTTGTTTCGCTACAATCGATAAGTTATTCCCAGCACGAGCCGCTTAGATATGCTAATGGTCCATTTAGCTGCGTTTTGTATGCAATTGTTTATCGTCGTATTGGCCAATGAAGTTATACTTTTATGGACGGAGATTTTGTTGCGTCTTGGTGGTGTGAATCGATTCTTGGATTAGAATCGAGATTTTGACGTAATTGATTCGATGGATGAAGATGGAATGTTATTGGGTTTTAACGTTGAGAACTTGCCAGTAGTATGAGTCTGGTTAACGGTAATAGAATCGTTTCCTATATAGTTAATCGTGTTTAGTAAAACTGTAAAGGATACTTACTCTTTCTTTTGTTACACGAAGTCAAGATATTAGAGATGTCGATTTTAAAATATAAATGTAGGTATAGTCAAATTGTTCTTGGGAAGGAAGTGTTTTCCTTAGTCTTTCTACACCGATAGTACCTCGGTAGACCGGTCTAGACAAAACTAGTCATCATCATCATTACCCCATATACCCTGTTGTTGGGTACAAGTCCTTTCTGCAACTAAAAGGGTTAAGGCCTTAGTACACCACGCTGGCCTAATGCGAGTATAGCAAAATATACAATGCAAGTATAGCAAAAATACACCCACCTTTCTCTGAAGGTGTAGACGGATGTATAATACCCACAAGTTACCGCGCATGTTAGCAGAAATACATTTTACATTTTACCCACCCAAGAATCTAACCCGGAACTCCAGCCACATACGCCTTAAACACCAGGCTCCCATAATTCAAAAGCATTATTTCTATACGAATATCGAGTAATATCTGCAATTTATTCAATCGTTGTGGCTAATCAATTCGAAGTGGGCAACAATAGTATCGCGCGGGCACCGAACGCGTATCGGCCGGCAAATCGGCTCGCCTTCCACGAAGCCACTATGAATATTTATTCGACACAGCGGTTTAATATTGCGTCCCATTGTTTGTAATTTGTCGCTAATGTCTGCCTATTCTGCATATCTGGGGAAGTCGCTTTGCTATTAAATATTTTATTGGTATTTCTTTTTCTTTATTGCCAAAGAAAAGATGGACGGAGTGCGCGAAGATATGAAAGAGAAAGGGGTGAAGACATGACGGCTGATGAGGATGTGTGGAAGTATAAAACATAATGACAACAGGACAAGAAAATGATGATTGGTACTTTTTTGCCGTAGGATATGCGCGTCTGCATACAAACCCGAAATGATGACAAACTTGGTCACTTCTGGGCTCTGTCCGGTTACTATAAAGCTGGCATGATTATGTCGAGTTGCTAAAGATTGTCGAAAGGCTATTTGGACTGCGCTGCATCTTAATACAGGCTATTTGGATAGTATGTACCATCAGGTCTTAGAGTGGTCATTAGTCGTGCTTCTATTAAGACAGTTACGGTTACTTTGTTAAGCGCGACAACTCTAAGGATTAAAGAGTAAACAACTATATATTTTTTACCAACATTTCGCTCACCCACCTTTCATTCAGCAACATAAAACCCATCATAATTCAGCATAAGACAACTTCCTTATTAGATTAAAACATACAGCCTCCATAGCATTTATGAAAAAACATCTAAATCGACTCCATAGCTTCCTCAGTTCCATCCATAGACAATCGCTGATCTATGACACGCACCCCGCTCACCTGTCAATGTGACATTAGTCAATTGCGCGCATTATAGCCCATTAGCAAAACGTTCGCGTTCCATCGACACTTTCTGTAAGAGCTGATAACTGAATGAATATGGAAACTATGGTAATGTATGTTGCACGGCCTTCATTTACTAGTAATTGTATCGGGAAGTAAACCTCTTCAGGGATTTTAGCATGACTCTTGTTAGGATTTTGTCTTTGAGAGTTGTGGTGAAGTTCGATTTGTGGGTAGGTCGCCTTGATTAGTGTCAGTACTTCCATAGAAACCCAAAATATTATTCTCATAATTGCTTTGATTGAATAAAGATTTGAAGGTTAAAGATTTACCCAAAATTTTATAAGGAAAGCTAGGTTTTTGGCTTTTACGGAAGTACCGCTAATGGCCTTACTGTGGTAACGAAAATCTAAACAATTATTGTTTTAT
Organism: Cephonodes hylas; assembly: GCA_030295005.1. NCBI lineage: Eukaryota > Metazoa > Arthropoda > Insecta > Lepidoptera > Sphingidae > Cephonodes > Cephonodes hylas. The sequence goes on along the minus strand of AP025380.1, from coordinate 10,305,291 downwards.
GTAGTAAGTGTCATCGTCGAAGGGCTGTGATCTATTTTCCTCATTTACTATTGATCTAAATAGCTGCAACTTTTACTCCAATAATGTATGGTAAAGCGGCTTTTAGTTTAGTCAAATCTAAAACTAGATGGCTCCTTCAATTGTAATTATTCTTGTAGTTAACAAAAAGCTGATAAAATCCTTATGGAAGCAAGTGTGTATCTACTGATTTTAAGATCACTCTAGGATCGTCATCTGATATTGTAACTATTATATCAGTTATAATTAATAATGTGTATTATCTTCGCACGTCTATTATAATAATTAACTGGTCTATTGTTTTCAACGCTACTTCTACGAATTGCATTATCTTGGAATTTATTGTTTATGAGACTAAATGTATTATGTAATAGAATCTTTAAATATTTTTGATATGATTTAGGATGACAAATTGAAATAACTTTGGGATTTTTTGGTACATTTCACCCTTGCTTTTAGGTTTTTAATATGTCAAGAGCTAGCCTTTGTAACTATTATTGCATAGAATATGATTGAGGGATGAAAAGCTATCATACAATGACTAAGTTCATTTTAAATGGAGGTAACTTTACAAAAACTAATTGAATTTATCCATATCATCATGATCAGCTCATAAACGTCCCACTGCTGAGCAAGGACCTCCTCTATAAATGCGAGGTTTATGTCTTAGTACACCACGCTTGTCTAGTGCCGGTTGGCGGACTACACACCTATGAAATTTCCAAGAACTATGAAAACGTTCATCTTAAATGGACTGACTAAATCTTCCAGGAAATCTCTTGCTTTAAGCATGGAAGGTGACAGGAAAATGATGATGCATCAGCTTCCTCAGAGTTAATGGAAAAATTCACGCGGCATTGTATCAGAGATCAGTATCAACAATTATGAAGGTAAGGTCACAGGATGTAGCCGTCTTGTATCTCGAGTTGGACATTCGGAAGACTAGGCTTTTTATGGTGTTGTAACTTGACTGCAACATGGTAATAAGACTGAATACGACTTGTGGTGATCGTAGTGTTCATATATTGTGGGATTAGGACTTAACGTAATTGTTTATTTATGTGTTGAGAACTATTCCATATAGTTTTTTTGTCTATTTTTCCTTTCTTTAAATTGTCAGAATTCCAAACCATTGGTTTTTTTAATCTGATTCCTACTGGAAATAGACTAATAGAGAGGTGATCGAGCATTTATGAAGTGTTTAAATGATTAACACCTTCATCATAAAACACTTCAAAACACTTAGACACTTAGCTAGGCCTCTCAAGATCCCAGTGAAATTTCATCTCCCCTTCGCATAGAATGGATATACCTCAATACAATATCGGTCCGGTTATTCGGATTCCGGTCATGCCCGGGTCTATAACTACCGGAATGATTCCAAACTGTTAATTGATTTTGTTGTTTGATAGCATTTGATTGCAGGGAGAGATATTATCTTGGCCATAGTTCACAGATAGAAAATTGAGGATATGCCTCGTATTTTAGTAGAGTTGGTATAGTTTATGACGCAGTCTTAAATGTGCAGGATCGTCGGCTCACCTGTTGCCAGAACTGCGCGAGTAAATATATCCTCTCCTTCTTGAAGAGCCAGTCCATTGAGTGCATAGCTTGCACCTCCGCCTCGGGTGCGGCGGGCAGGCTGGCCGCGCCCGTCGGGTGCATCCGTCCGAGCCGCGCTCACTCCCGGCTCATACTGACGACGTCACCCGCGCGCACCGCACATACACCCCAAGTTGGAACGACGCATTCTTTTTTTCAAAATTCAAATATTTCCAACCAGCGCTAATCAGTTATTTAATCGAGTATAACTTTTTTTATTCAAATCGATGCTATTCCTCACCAGCCAGTGTCATTCCAAATCGATTGTTCTTTTAGTCGAGTTCGCGTGTTCTGTTCCTGCAAAAGAAAAAGTGTAATGTAATGGCGCAAGGTTTCTTTTCCGATTGTATTGTGTTAAAGACAATCGGGCCAACGTTTTCGTGTCTAAACTAATTTGGCTGTAGTTTGATGCTCGCGATAGGTTCGGTAAAAGAAAATTGACAGCTTCACACAATGGTATCGACTATATCAATACGTCGACTATTGTTCGGTAACGCGATTCGCGTGATACTGAAAACATTGTGTTTCGCGTAGTTTCCGATAATATTGTGAAATATTTTTTTGTTATATTAACATTTGTGAAATGAAAGTATGTATGGCCATGGAATTAGTTGCAAACTGAAATTGAAAATAGGAATATGACAATTTGTCTCTTGTATTTTAGCGTCCTTTCTATGTATCATTTTTTATTGGTCTCGCTGTACATATAGAATAACTTATAAATAGTTATTCACTATAAGTAAAACACTAAGTGACAATATTTCGCGCTTGTTTACCCAAATACCTAATTGAAACAATCGAAAATAAATAGACCTATCCTCTATGTGTCATACAAAACTTCCTATAAAAAAGATCCCAAACCATATTAAAACCTGCTTATAAGTATAAAAGATAACGCTTAAAATATTAAAAGCCATCGTTGGTGAAGGTAAATCCAGGTGGCACACTACGAGAACACGTAAAAACGAACTTATCGCCACCTCAAACAAAGAACTGAACGCTAAGACTTGTAAATTTGTGTGCTATTGTACAAGGCATAGGCGGTGGCGGGTTTGAGTGCTTCATTTTAATTAACTACCTATCAATCCGTCTATTAATACTACAGACGACAATTTCTTTTGTGGCGAACTATTAATATTTTTGCTTAAATGTTCTCAATAGTAAGAATAGTGGGACGGTAACTATTTTATATCAACTGCTGTCTCAATTTTTTTTTCAGAATATCCCACATATGGGTTGAAAACATCCCCAATAAGGCCGCCATTTGTAATTTCCTACGTATGTTTTTTTTATAACTTCCAACTAAGTGTATAATAAAGTGTTTCATAAGCTTCGATATACTATCTTTTTAGTAAACATACGTGTGTTCTAAACGGCTATGATCATCAAATAAACGCGTAAATTAAAAGGTGCTTGTGGTCATTCCCGCGCCATTCCGTGGCTTGTATTGTGGGGTCGAAGGTGGTCGCCGAGGGTTGGCAAGGGGTGAATTACTAGCGTGTCAATCAATAAACATGATAAGTGCGGGAGTTTCGTGCGGCCGATATGCAAACAGGATTACGCGGCGGCACGAACGCTCCCGCCTTGCCATCGATTAGTCGATTGTATGAATCGATTCGGGTTAATTAGTCCGCTTAGAATCGAGTTGTGTGATATTTTTTATGTGGCCAGTGTTTACGCTGTGTTGATTGTTGACAGTTTTGGATGAGATTTGAATTTAGAATTTTATTGCTGGTGGATGTTCGAAATTTGAAATTGGGTTGTAAATTGGTTTTAGGTCAATATTAAAATGGGATGTTCTCGAATTCTTCAATACTTAGTCTGTTAATTCTTGGAATGAATCCAGTATTCTAAAAGAGCGAATGAATCAATATGGTATATTCAATAACCAAAATAGATTGTATGTCGCGTCACGCTCAGCTTTTTGCTCGTAAACATAATATATTTGACATTTCTTAATATCGATTGCCGTGTCACTTATTTTAATATTCTCTGTATTTCTAATACAAGTTTATAGCTAACTTTATCATGTGTAAAATATATTCTTATCGCAAATATGCAATCCAAAAACGTAATTACAAATTAAAGTATCAATAAAGAAACCTTCGTTGAATTATTAAAAAAAAAACGCAATAACCGTAATAAATATTCATGGAATCATTTGAACATGACAAATATTAATCGTATGCATATTAAAAACTATTCCATTTTGTATGAGTCACACGAAAACATTCGTAAGTCATAGTGGGCTTGATACAAGTTAATATTCATTAGGGGGTGGCCAGATGTAGCCGATATCGAGGTAGGCAACACCACGCTAGTTGACCTATTGGCACTTCACTATTCAATTACATCACTATTGTCTATTGAATTACACAGACAGGAAAATTATGGTTGTCTATGGTACGCTTTTAAATTGCCTTTGACAATAGTGAATTGGAAATATGTGCCGACAGAATGGGGCTGAATGTCAAGCGTTTTTTAAAATAAGAATGGAGTTAATTGAAAAAATAAAACACTGACTTTTTATGGCCAGTAATGTTTATAGAACTATTGTGTATTTTATTGGTGTACTGGCATTTAAAAAAAGGCCAAATTCAATCATTTGAGTTTTGAAAAAGAAAAAAAAACAATAAAACAAACTGGCAGTAAACTTATAAGTTGTCATTATTTAATCGTTTTAAAATTCTTTAGCTATTAATAAAATGTATCAAATGTCTAGAACGTTCGAAATTTAAAACTTAGCAGACGTCAATCGAACGTCTCGGGGTTGTTGATAACTTTATATTTACTATTGAATTTGTTACCTGCAAATTTTTCGATCTTATATCAATTGGGTTACGGTCTTTTTTTACGTAGAAGTAAATTGTCAATAAGAAAGTATTGGCAACGGTAAGTTTGTCATCGATTGTTATCCGAAGTCGCGTGCCGGCTGCTAGTACGCGCCTCCCTCCATCCTGGCTCGATTTTAACAACTTTATTTTTTCCGTTAACCGCCACATTATATCGTTCTATTATAATATAAATCTTAGCAAATTAACTGTAAATTAGAATTGTAAATTTTACGTTTCGTGATATTGCCTTCGGTACTCGAGGCAATAGTTACGAGTGTGAGAAATTTAGGACTAATAATTTCTGAATGCAATAAAAAAGCAGTGATGGCCTAAAAAAGCAGTGATGGCCTCGAGGTTTTGGCGCGTGGTAGAGAATCTCGGCGGTCGCGGGTTCAAACCCCAGGCACACACCTCTGACTTTTCGAAAGTTATGTGTGTATTCAAATTGAATTATCACTTGCTTTAACGGTGAAGGAAAACATCGTGATAAAACCTGCACACCTAAAAGTTCTTAGGAATTTCTTAGGTGTGTAGTCCGCCAACCCGCACTAGGCCAGCGTGGTGGACTATGGCCTAAAACCCTCTCAATGGTAGAGGAGACCCGTGCTCAGCAGTGGGCGTATATGGGTTGATGGAGAAGAAGAAGAATTTCTGAATATAATGATGAGTTTATTTGGGTAACTGATAAAATTATAAGTTTTTTATCAATTCTGAATAATTAAAAAAAAGCTGAGACTTCTACCTAGAATGCAGAAATACACCCCTAACCTTTCGGACACACAGGCATTTTAGTGCGTCTCTATAAAAATATTCAAAAATTCCTTAAATTCCAGACCACACAGAAAATACTTAATAAGTCGAATATATTTTTTAATTTCATTCATTAACAAAGTAACATTCTTATTTTTCCCCGTCCATTGTCAATAAAAGCGAAAGTTCATCAAGATCAGTTCGCGTGCATCCCAAATGATTTAGCAGAGTTACGTTTACGATCACATTGTAGGAACAAGACAGGTGCTTCACAAAACTGCTCGCGACATGACCGCCAACGGTTTTACTGCCGGCCGTAAATACTTACTCAGATTATCGAGTTCCATAGCGACTCCAATGCGCTGTTCATATTATTTGAAAATAGAACGGGGGAATTAAATAAAGAATACATTTATTTCTCCATGTTGACAGCACTGTTGCTATTAAAAATATTGTCCAGTTTATTTTTGATTGGAATTAATTTTTGAAAAGATTTGCGGTTAAAGTAAAAAGTATTTAAACTTTTTTTTACTGGACATTGTAAAATTTTATTCCTAATATATATTCATGTTTCTATAGTTATTTGCAAAACTTACTAGAACACCCACGTCACATTAAAAGTCTATTACCATCAGAGGCGTAAAACTTCGAAAATACATCGAAGAAATGATAACAAACAAACGAAACTATTTGGTGAAATCATCCTTCCCGCCTTTCTATAAAGTCTAGTTTTGCACGATTTGACTGCAAATATATCTTTGCTACCGAACAAAAAGCGAACAGTAAAAATCTATCGTGCATCGAAAAAAACAGTTTCGTGACAAAAAAAAGTTTCCAACTCTCATTCAATCGATGTCTTTTAGTTCGGCGGTTTGGTTTTTTCGACTTACTAACTTAATTTATTCACATGCGAACAGAGAATGTAGGGAGACAACGTTTTTTGCTTTTCCATTCCACCCCACCTGCATTTATACTTATGTCTTGATCAAACGAGTGCGCGATGACAAATTAATATGATAATAAGCAATTATGTAAACACGCTTTTTAGAATATCTGCAGAAAAAACTACCACATTTGCTATCAATATTATGCAGTCAATACGCTCAATGAACAAGCACTGTAATAGATAATTAATTAATTACGGTAAAAACATGTTTTAGTATTCAAATATTTTTTGCCGCCGCTCATAAAGACTCACCTAGCGTTTGAATGCTAGGGGAAACGAAAGAAACGTACTGTCCGCAAAAGTTATTATGACATTCAAAAAAGGAACGCGAAACGTCATTCGTACATCAAAGCGAAGATTCCAAATTCAAACTGGCATTCCCACAACGCGGCGCGTTCCATTTTTAAATTCCTTCCCCCGATCCGAGCACTCCTTTTGTTTCCGTAGAGTTATCGACACCGTACTTTGTGCCAGATATTAGTCATGTTCGCATACTCCCTTTTACTTTTGTTCTACTATTCGATTTTCAAAAATCTGTTGCGGTTCTCCGTTCGCGCTCTTTGAACTGCGCCCGACGTTCTGAAATTCTATTATTTCATTGGCCGTTCTTTGATTGATGCGAGTTTGTTTTTCGTTTAGCATTCCGAGCGGTTTCCGAACGTGCGCTAAGTGGCCTTTTGTGTCGTGTATCGATTTTTGAACGATTTTTTGTCCCCGAGTTGATTAAACGGTTCCTAGATGACGTTTTTTAGGCTTTAGCGAACGGCACTAGAATCAATTATGCTAGAATAAACTTCACCTTCCATCGGCTGCATGCTTCATCTCAAATGGTTACACGCTATCGAATTGAAATACTCGCGCATAAAGCCCACATTTTTTGCCACTTACACCAAACAGTCCGTTCCATCACCTTTCGAATAATTAAACATATATTTATCTCTTTGCAATGGAAATTGTGAACTTTGTGTCAAAAGATGTCGTAAACACGAGTTATAGTCTCCATTACAATTTGACACTTTGGAAATTGTTTTTATTTGTGTACTCGTTAGTGAGGCAAAGCGTTCGGTAAACGTACTTTTTAAATTTCGAATTTGGCTTTAATTTATTTTATTGGCTCTTAAATAATACAAGATAGTGATCGATCATTCCTTTGTAAATGCATGTGTACGTCTTGTGTTTGACATATTGGTGGCAGATGATTGTATTTTTTACAAAACGTGAAATAATTATTGGATACATGCTATAATTAATGTGGTTGATTTACTTAACGTTTTGTTGATTAATAGACTACACATGGTTATGTGGAGAAGCTTAAGTCCCACAGCTTTACGTTTATCTGGTGTGGGATTTTGATACAATGAGGGATATTTTTTATTTAAAAGTCTAGTAGAGATTCGAAATAAATCTTAATGATCAAATATCGAAAACAAAACCCAAGAAGCAGGTACTAGGCTACCATAACACCTCAGAAGTTGTATCAATCAGATTACGTTCCGTTATTCCTAATTCAAATATTTGTATTTACAAAAAAAAAAAATTAAAAACAATTCCATATTCAAACACTCTAATCGATTAACCGCAAAACGATCACGATTACAGCGATAAGCTAGTGACGTGACTTATAATGTCGGTTGTCGATATCGCAGTATCGATACGTCGCGTGTTGGGACACGTTTATTAAAACGCAGGTGCGCGTTTTAACTCTTTTATTGGCTTTTTAACGACATTGTTGCTTTGTATAAGTACTTTCTAAAGGAAAAAAGCTCGTTATTAGAAGCTTGGTTGATAGCGAAAACACGTGAGGTGTAAAGATCCGCCATTATGTATATAAATGTATTGAATTAGATGCATTTGATATAATTAAATTTAGATTAGGTGGGAAGTCCGCCCTCGTAGTAGACCAGCGTGGTGGACTAGGGCCTAAACCCCTTCAATGGTAGAGGAGGCCGAGGCTGATAATGTATGTAATTTAGGTCCTAAGACAATGTTATTATATAGATATTACTTATAGTCAACTAGTCGACTAGTTAATATTTTACATGATAAATAACGCAATCACGAAAACTACTTATTACTTCAACTCTATAAATTATCGTAAAAAAAAAAATTCCAGATAATTCCAACCAGACTAAAAGTGGCAATAACTAGGAACGGAACAAATCGAGCAGTAAATTCAATAATTAGCATCAATTAGCGACTCAGTTGAATGGGTATGAAAAAGAGTGAATGAATGAATTAGAAAAACAGTTATATCGTCGTGCGCGTAAGTGCTTCTAATTAAGTGACTGCACCTTATGGTAAGTGCTGTTAGTGTTACGGAGTCTGTTGGGAAATTCGTGGCGGCTTGCTGAGTTGATTTTTCTTTGTAATAGCTAGCCAATTCTTTGCTTAAGGGAAGATTTAGTTATTTATTATTATCTATACTAATATTTTAAAGCTGAAGAGTTTGTTTGTTTCAGGAACTACTGGTCCGATTTGAAAAATTCTTTATGGATATAAATAGGGCTATGAGGAGTAGACTATAACTTATTTTCTTTCTGAACTCAACCCTGTAGTCTACGCGGACGGAGTCGCGGGCAAAAGCTATTATATGATAAAAGTAGAGATGTTATTTGTTTATGTTGCATATCTTAAATGCCAATAACGTTGTCCTGATTTTTGCTTATTAACGCAATATAGATAAATACACCAAACAGAACCAACATTAGGAAACATGTCATGGGTATCTACTTCGGAAAAAATGCGCAAAAATATTTGTAAATAATACACTCTCATTTAGATAATACAATCAATGGCTATTGTAGTTCGTTGAAATATTTTTTATTAACAAGCAAGGTGTATAAAGTGTATAAATTCCTAATTTATACACCTGTGCGGTGACTTGTCTAACTTATTCATGGGTTTTGGAAGAGCGCGGATAATTCCGACTGTACTAACTTCAGCAAAAATTAAACGGCGTGAAGTTAGCTCAAGTTGGGAACTTGCAGTTTTATTCAGCATAAATAATTTGTTATTGCGGGATAGTGTTTACACTCTTGTGGGATAATGAACGTTATTTATAAACTATTGACAAATTAATATTTACGCTGTATACGTATTTTTTTTTAATAAAGTCGATGATCTATAGCCCAAACCCTCTCCGTTGTTTAAGAGACCAGTGCCCAGCAGTGGGAAGTAAAAGGGTTGATGATGATAAATAAACAGATATAAACATAATTAATTCCTCAACATCCTTCATACTATGTTACAAGATGTTTTACTTTTCTTACAAATAACATCTCAAGAGTCACTAGAATCAAAATTATAAACGGAGTTACTAACGAGGCCATAAGGTATTTAAAGTTATTTAAAGCACAATAAGCGAACGATTAAATCCCTCAACACATAGCGAAAGCAATAAATTCACTAATCTGCATGAAACAGGTTTCATTTTATTCGTACTTTCTTCAATAACTTCCTAAAGGTAACTGCCACGCGACATACAGGGTGTTTTCAGACCGTGATCGGAAACTAATGCAGGTTCTTCTTCATTAACCCATATACGCCCACTGTTGAGCACGGGTCTCCTCTAACCATTGAGAGGGTTTAGGCCATAGTCCACCACGCTGGCCTAGTGCGGGTTGGCGGACTACACACCTAAGAAATTCCTAAGAACTCTTAGGTGAGCAGGTTTCATCACGATGTTTTCCTTCACCGTTAAAGCAAGTGATGATTCAATGTGAATACACACATAACTTCGAAAAGTCAGAGATGTGTGCCTGGGGTTCGAACCCGCGACCACCGAGATTCTCGACCGCGCGCCCAAACCTCGAGGCCATCACTGCTTCATGCAGGTTAGCTAAGGTGATTGACTGAAAATAAATAAAATTCAGATAAAAAATAAAAAATTTGACGTTTTCCATACAAACTATATACATTTAATATCGATGTTTCCTAACAACCATAGGTATAAAATGTACGTACTGGTAGGGTAATGTCGAAATTTCTATTTTTTGTCGCATTTTTTAAAATTAGCTATTACCTACTTACCTTAGTTTCCGATCACGATCTGAATACACCCTGTATAAGTACAATCAATAATATTTTCATACTCAGGTGTACTTGAAAATTAACACGCGACATATCGCCGTACCCCGCTCAAGCGTATGATCGATAGTTTAACTAAAACAGAGAAAACTGGAATTAATTTGCTCAAAATGCAAATTTATTTGCACGAAATTAGTTTTTTTGTTAGTTGCAGTGATGGCCTCGAGGTTTGGGCGCGCGGTCGAGAATCTCGACGGTCGCGGGTTCGAACCCCAGGCACACACCTCTGACTTTTCGAAGTTATGTGTGTATTCAAATTGAATTATCACTTGCTTTAACGGTGAAGGAAAACATCGTGATAAAACCTGCACACTAAGAGTTCTTAGGAATTTCTTAGGTGTGTAGTCCGCCAACCCGCACTAGGCCAGCGTGGTGGACTATGGCCTAAACCCTCTCAATGGTAGAGGAGACCCGTGCTCAGCAGTGGGCGTATATGGGTTGATGAAGAAGAAGAAGTTTTTTTTACGATAAATTATTGATGCAATTGAAAATGTGCTTTTTGTGATTAAAGATTAGTATATTGGTGTTTATCGAACTAATATATATAGGACGTTTATTATTTAAACTGTTGAAACGGAAAGTATTAATTTAATCGATTTTATAACAATGAAATGAGAGTTCAGTCTTATTATTAATTTTATAACAATGAAATGAGAGTTCAGTCTTATTATTAATTTTAAAGCGAATATAAAAGACCGAATCAATTACAAATTCGGACTAAACTCCATCTTAAATTTTTTTCAACCTAAAAACACTACCGAAAAATCGAACCCAGGACTCGATTGTATGTCTAAAACATAGACGCATTATGAACCACACTCATCTAAGTTCTATAAACAATCGTTGAAAAGTATTTATAAACAACACACAAGGGAACATTCTGAGACAATTTATGCGCAGTTTCACATGGTATTAAGTGTTCGGCCGACATAATTATTTCCTTAATGTTTTTTGAAGGGAGACAAAAAGTTTGTTTTTTAAAACGATCCTGATGTTTGACGCAGGTGGTGATATATGGGATAGTGTTTCTAAATAATGCTGTAGTCGGCTTTATTCTTACTTAGTAATAAGAGGAGTGAGGCCTTAGTCCATCACGCTGGACTAATCCGATGAAAGTCTAGGGTATGGTATTTAATACTTAATCAAGCCTTTGTAGATAATATTTCTCTTGCTAAGATTATGAACCATTGTATCTTTTTCACAAGGCTTTTCCACCAATGCTTTTTTATTCAAGCAGTTGAAAATATGCTTTCGTTTTAAATACTATAGAGGTAGGTAGATAATATCAGACTGCCGAAACCGTGACACATCACTTGACCTTTTTCAAATCCACAATCTTCATACATAAACCCACAAAGTAGTCAATCTTTATATACAGGGTGTATTTAGACCGTGATCGAAAACTGAGGCAGGTAATAGCGATAGTGATTACAAACCCCCTGGAATTAAAGAAAATCCCGACAACAAATATTTTTTTTGAGGTTTTCCATACAAACCACATACTTTTAACACCGATGGTTGTATGGAAAACGTCAAAATTTTTATTCTTTGTTGGGATTTTTAATATCGCCACTGGGTTTGTGATAACCCTCGCTATTACCTGCCTCAGTTTTCGATCACGGTCTAAATACACCCTGTATAACAACTTCGAAAAATATTTGAAATATTCGCCCAATATTTTTCATTCATTCTCTCATTCTTTATCATAGACCTAGAATGTCTTTGATGATCGGTGGCATGTGTGGTGAACTCTTTTAGCCGCGGATCGACAGTAGCGCTTCCTGCTCGATATGTTTCGCCTCAAACTCGGGGGAGCGACAAAAAGGAGAATAATGTGTTACGTTAAATTTTTTGTCTCCTAGTACGATGCGTAAATTTTCGGTGAAGTAAGGACATTCCTGAAAAGATTTAGTACTTTCTGAAAATATATTGATACTTTTTAATAACTGAATGTGGCTATTGATTTTTGATTATTGTATAGCAATGGTATGATACCATTTAATTGTGTTTACGTATTGAGGATAAAGTTTAAAAATCAATAGTAAATTTTAAATGAAAAAAAGTATATCTGTCACTTACACTTTAAAATCTCAAATGGTAGAGTAGTTATGATTCATTTTGGCAAGAAGGTAGATGGAACCTTGATGAAGTACATAGACTTATTTATTGTTTATAAATTTATCGCTTATTTGAAATAATGTTACTTTATCTTAGAGCTTAATGTAGGCTTCTTACTGGCATTACAAGAAAATTCAACTGTTATTGTTACCAACAATTAGACCCACAATGTTCACCCACCATTCAATACAAAATAAAAACCGGGTCGCATTACACAAACAAAATTATTTTAAATTGCCTCTGCGCAACTGTCCCAAATAATCCACGACGAATGGTCACCGTAATGATCAAAAAACCGATGTCATTACTCCTTCGCGTGGGACACTGTATTTAGAAGCCGAGACTCCGATATGTTTCATTCAGCTTAGTAATTGAGTCTATTACGTACTTTTTAGTGGATGAGAGAAAAAATGAATTTAATCGATGGTGTACTGATGTTCGAAAAACAAAAAAAAATGTGTCAGTAAAGTATTGGCAGCGTAATTGGTCCATATTTGTGTTGTAGGTACATAGGACAAACGAAATTTAAATACATGAACAGTGTCCTGTATTGAAAACATTTTTTATCGTATATCTTAAAGTTGTACACTAAGAAATACTCTTATTAGATTTAAATCTAGCTCACCTATGCTAGTTACAGAAATGAATAATCAATTTTATATTTGTTCCATTTAGATCATGGTTTTCAATCACATCCAAACATCTTCCAACTAGCTTACCAATACTTGGATGTAGCCTACCAGAAGTCCATACAAAGAACCCATCTACCAAAACCTCACTCCACCTTCGATTCCCAACAAATCTCCCAATAGACAGGTGTGCTCCAAAATAGCCGACAATATAATGGTCTGCTTGCGTCACCTGCATCAAGCGTCACATCTTGCCAATCCATCTATAAGTGTTCTCGTTATGATTAATCTGCGTTTGTCAGTGTCCGCGCCGCCGCCAACATTCTCATCTGGATTATTATAGCTTATTGCTGTCTATGATGGTCTTTGGACGGATGATCTGATCGTGTTCGCATTAATTGGAATTATATAATCAGCAGATATAATAGCAGCGGTTGGATGAGGAGAGCCGAAGATCGAGCCCAGTGGCGTGGCGTAAGAGAGGCCTATGTCCAGCAGTGGGCTGTTGATTATGATCATGATATAATCAGATTTTCACCCTAAGAAAGCCCTAACCATACCAGGCTTCAGCAGCCCTCCTCCTCTACCTCTTTCCCAAGTCGTCGGACCATCGTCCTGCAGGACGTCCCACACTACGTCTGCCTAAGCGCGGTCTCCACTCCAACACTTGTTTGTTCCACACGCCGTCAGACCGTTGGTAGACATGGCCGGCCCACTTCCATTACCAGCAAAAGACCCGATCCTCTTACTTAAAACTTAAACCATTTCCTATCCCTTGCATTATTGTGTGTTTTATCATCAGTCCATATACGTTCCACTCCTAGATAAGGACCTCCTCTACCACTGAGAGGGTTTAGACCTTAGTCCACACACTGGCCTAATGCTGGCGGACTACACCGCGAAAATACTAACAACTTTTAAGCGTGCAGGTTTGCTGATGTTTCTGTGCTTACGAGGATAATAAAAAAACACTATCGTAATTACTAAATAACTTATTAACGGGGCTTTATATAGCCGATACTTTGTATCCTATATTGCTGCATGCGTATGATGCAACATCGTTCTGCCCAGTGGCTGGCATCTGCCAATTTTGTCAATCATTTTGAGCATTTGCCAGGTGTAAATGCCAATCGTGTGGCAACTGCTTTTGGAGTCGCGAGTGTGCGCTGTCTTAAATGTTTGGATATATGGATCCATTTAGAGTATACACTAATAGTTTCTTTGTGTACCTATTTAAGATGAAAATTCAATATTTTCATTCGAAGTGTCTTGTTAAAAACAGTGTTATACATAGTTATGACTCCACATTAAGATACAAGTCTTGTGTCGTGGCTATCACTACGAGAGACTTTTCGGTCTCAGAAACACCCAGATCACAACAAATATTTGTGCACCATACAAATATTTGTCTTAGAACGTGTATCGAACCCGCGACTCTCGTTTTGCAAGTTGGCCAGTCTACTGCGCCACAGGGCTGTTATGTTGTTCTGTTATATGGCTGTTAATTAAAATATCGGGTATCCAGTTTTGTATACCCATATTTTTAGTAGACACATGTATTTCCCAAACAGACGTAGCTTAATAACTACGCAGTTTACAACAATAGACTTAACTATTTGTATATAACCTTGTATTCTCAGTCATTATTTTAGTACTAACTTCGCAGTAATTCTTATTATCTTTTTCAAACCAATAATTGTCTGATAAAATTCCCATTGCCGTAAAATAAGAGTATCTAGATATTACAATATTCATTGATAGCAGGCGGGTAACACATGTGTGAGGAGAGAGGGACGGAGCTATACGCCAGAAGGAGACGGCAATAGTTTTTTCTTTTTTTTATACAGCCATCGGAGGCACCGATTTCGCCACATGTTCAGAGCTCTGATGGTTATAAAATTGGTTACTGGGGCTTGTGAGCAAATAAACGATGTGGCTATTGTTGTTTTTTTTTTAATTGACTTCGATAGGCGATGGAAGCACGATAATGCGTCAGTGATACAGTTTGCCGCGCTACTGTTTTTAGGTTAGGATTTTTGTCTATGTTTCCTTTGACAAGCATGACAGAGTATGGATTTTAAATATGGAACTGCAATTTGTATGTTCATTTAAATCTTTTTAAAATCATGGATAAGGAAAAAACGTGTACAGCCGAGGATCTCACAATTTTTAACTCGTCTTAGAATTTCGTCTTATTTAGGTACTCTATTTATTGGCAAATTGCTAGATTTTTTGGCCTGTTCCTGTTCCTAAGTTGACTAAAATGAATGTTACTTAAACTTTCCCTGAGACATTAAAATACCGTATAGCTTCAAAAATTCAATTTTAATCACTATCCCACAGATAGGTTAAAGCTCTCAAGAGTACATCCTCTATTAGTCTCAGATTTGCGAATTAAAATAATAAACACTTCGTTTCTGAGAATAGTGAATAAAAAATGTTTACTAACATCGTTGGGGTCGCATTTCGCCGGTCGGCGTTCGTTATCAGCATCGAATTGAGAGTGATCGACTATTTTCTCACGGGTAGTACGTTCGATTCCCGATTCTATGAGGTGGGAGTAAGGTGCGTTTTGCATGACATTGTTTGAATGAGGAAGTGCCTGTGGCTCGAGTTGGGAGAGATAGCGGGTTATATTATTTCACATTAGTCTGATAAATAAAATATCGACTGTTAAGTTTGCATATATATTGAAACTTAATATCAGGTATATAACCATAGGCAGACATGTTATGTCGACAGTGGAAGAAAATTGCAATTGTTATTTGATAATGAATAATCTATTTGGGCTCACTTCACCTTCCGAACGGTGTAGGTATGACTTCTCGTGCCTAAAAGAAGAATATTTGTATATAAAGGAATCATAGTTCACAATTGACCTTTTGTAATTAGTTTCTTCTTACAAAAACACTAGAAACTTGTTTATTGGTTGATTTGTCATATCATTAAGTTGACAACCTAATTTACACCTTGTTTACTTCACAAAAGCTTCATTTTCACTAGCGGACCAAAGACAAATCAGTCGTGCCAAAAACATCATTTCAAAACTTAAAAAAATCCCATATGACCTTTGCGGTTAAGAAACATAATAATCATTACGTGCCGGTAAATATATGTCATGTCCAATTGCTGAAATGGCCAACAAGACAATTATGTTACAACATTGGTTTATAACACGTCAATAATACAAGAAACGTATTATAAGGCTTTGGAAACTTTGGATCAAATGTTTGTACACAAATATTGACTGTGTGGGATCGAGATGTTTTGGGTTCAATACAAGAGTGAAAAAAATATCTTTAATAGTGACAGGCAATTTACATTATTGTAATTGTAAAACAACAACGGATTCAATTCCCGGGTCGGGCAAAGTGTTATTGGGTTTTTCCATTAGGAAATTCTCAGTAGCAGCACGGAGTCTGGAAATGTGCCCGAAAAACGGCAATAGGCTCGCCCCCTATTACGTGGGACTGATACATACCTGGCGAAATGTGGGTGCAGAAATGCATCTCTGCCTACCCCTTCGGGGAATATAGGCGTGAGGTATGTATGAGGTATGTAAAACAACAGTAAAAATATAATGAAAAAGACTACACTTAAATATTTTTACTATTGATTAAAAACCATATGTAACATTCTTTCTAACTTATATAATTTTAAATCATATTCCTGTGATTTTGTTTTCTGGTGTACAACAAAGTGTGATACATAAAAAAATCGTGTCATCAAAAAATCAATCAGACCTAAAATTTACTAAAGTATTTTTCACAACATTATTAAAAACATAAAAAAAAAAATAAAACGAGATATTAAATCCCCGCTGCATCTCACGCCTTGCACCACCCGGGTGTAGTATAGCCCATGTAAACAAACTGACGATACTGCTGTGTGTCAATTCATGGCGTATAATTACCACACTGATACGTCAATGGCGCGATTGTTCTCAATGGATCTTTCTAGTAACTATTATATTCTAAATAACACACAAAAAACATACCTCACGCCTATATTCCCCGACGGGGTAGGCAGAGATGCATTTCTGCATCCACATTTCGCCAGGTATGTATCAGCCCCAAAATAGGGGGCGAGCCTATTGCCGTTTTTCGGGCATATTTCCAGACTCCGTGCTGCTACTGAGAATTTCCTAATGGAAAAACCCAACAACACTTTGCCCGACCCGGGAATCGAACCCAGTACCTCTAGCACATACTTGTACCGCGAGACCACGAGGTAGTCAGTCAGAATATATTCAATATACAACGCTTTTATACGTGTAAACAAGACTGAAGATATGGAGAAAGGGGTGAAGACATGACGGCTGATGGAGATGAAACGTACTGCGCCGACCACAAGTTACCATTTGGAACAGGGCAGGAAGATGATGATGAACGCTTTTATACCTCTAAGGGGGGTATTCCTGCGTTCTTAGCCTATAGAAATAGGAGGACGTGGAAACATTGAGCCATTTTTCAAACTTCATTTTTGGTCCTAATGTGAAAACCTAGTGCACGGAATATATTTATGTTACGGGCCTATGCATAGAGATAATTGATACAGTCATTCCATAATTTTGTAATATTTCCTTAGTTACTATGTCAGTATGTACCATTGACATATTTATATATTCCTTATTGATGTCTATTATATATAAAAGTCTCTACTTTTAGGTCTTTAGCAATCATAATGATTTCTTCGCAATCAAACAAGCTACTTAGTTATAGCCGATATTCAACTATGCTTATAGGCCACTTAACTAAAACCTTATTGATTTAACGGCAAGTTTCATGACATATTCCTATTTAAGGACAATTGGATATTGATGGTAGAGCTATATTAATTCCTACAGTAGAGTAGGATAAAGGTGTCTGAAGAAATTCTAATCCAATATGTAATAACTTTGGAGACTTTTGCATTGGAAGTATTGCACACTATAAAATATATTGGTCGAATATAAATGATGGAAGTTTTCCCGACGGCTCAAATTCAGATACATTATCACAGGTTCTTATCAATCCATTTTTCTTTTAGAATCTAAACAGCATCCAGAACAAACTTACGGGGAGATTTTCTACAAAGTTCTATAGTAAAAATATAATTTACGACCTTATATCTGTAATTATTACTGTGGAATTTCTTATATAAACACATCTTTATATTTACCATGCTTTTTCAAAAACTACTGACTGGATTTTCATGAAATTTAAACTGTTAGGTAGGCAAAGAAATAAGCTTTAATTTGGTGTTAGTTTTATTGGATTATTAATGATAGTTTCTGAGTAAATGAAAGTTGAGTTTTGTGATTACGATCGGTAAGCTTGGCACACTTTCATCGGCTGTTTACGTTACGAATCTTTATTCTCTGTAACTCGACAATAAATCATGTAATTGCCTTCACTGCGTTTTATTTGATTTGCGTTCGCAAAAATTAGTTTTCAGGTGCGCCTGTTTTGATGTTTGTTTATCGAAATTATTTTTATATTTACTTTTGACGTCATTACATTTTTATAATTATACATACCGTTTATATTTTTATAACTGGTAATATTAGAGTTATAAAGCGGATAAATATGTAAACCAAATTTTGCTAGTTTTGTTTATAAGCCCCGCTAAATATAGGAGAAACTTAAAGTAATTTACAGCACATTTTGAAACTACTATAACAACTATAGCTGAGTAATTTACTATGAAAAACAATCTTTTCACATACTCCGTCTTGAGAAAATAATCCATTGCAAGACAGATTTAAATACTTTAGAGTCACGGTAGACACACCCATTATATTCCTAAACCTAAATGGCGCGGACGCTATGTTGTTCCCACTCTATCTCAGAAGACCTTCTGAAAGCCTCTAAAATAATCAGCAAAGCGGCTATACTTTCATAGCCCAAAAGCGTTACAGGTTAATCGTGTAATAGTCAAAGTCAAATTTCCTTTATTCAAATAGACTTTTACAAGCACTTTTAAATCGTCATTTTTTATGCATTTTTTTTAAACTAGTGTCTAGTCTATACCTGTTTACTGAAGGATATTCTCATTCATATGTCAAATTGCTTTTTTTATATATAAGTACTGTTTATAGAAGTACCGTCAGTCCTGTTAAATCTCTGTATGAGACAGTCAATGTCTAGAGAGATTTTCCAACTAAAATTTGTAATACTTCTCAAATAATAGAAATGGCTATACGAAACAGCCTGTATGACGAAGACCGAACATGATGAGAGACGGAGCTGAGAAACCGTCCCACGAGTTATCTCTGACTATTCGCTGACTCTCGCATTCCTAGTGTGCTCTACAAAGGTACTGAAAGGTACACCTTTTGTTGAAGATTGTGTTTCATATTAACGTTTGCGTGTGACGTCACACCTTGATAAATATAAAAAAATAGAAAAGAAAACTATACATATAGACAATAAGAGATTTTCGCTGTTTTTGAAGTAATATTTTCGGATTAAGTGCACGGAGAATTTTCTTAAGGAGGATACAATAATACTTTACCTAAGAATCGAGTTAATACCAAGGAATTATTAAGGCAATTTTAATAACTTTACAAAAAATGTAAAGATGTATAAAATAATAACAAAGCTAGAAAACAATTAAAGTAATGCGAAATAAAACAAAACAGTATTAAAAACATAAAATTATAATTAATTTTTAAGAGAACATTGATTGAATTGTTTTGTTATTATCAATAACTCATAACATTATTTTATTTATAATAAGTTAATGAAATTTCAAATCGAATTAGTATTTAGTTTGTTTTTATTAATCTTGTTTAAGAACAATATTTATAGACTGCAAATAAAATGGTGTTTTAAAGTTTTGTTTCAACTTAAAAGTTCATTCAAAATTGTTCTTATAAGTCTAGCAGTAATGATCAGTTTGTGTTTTGGTTGAGACCCGTAAGGATGTTTTTGCGTTTTAATCTATTTAAATATATATAATGATAACATATCTACGTCGTAAAATAAAATTAAAAACAAGAAAGAAATCGCGACACAATAGTAAAAATCTTATAAGAAATTTCTAAATGTAATTTCTAATATCTACGATCATAATTCACCAAAAGAAGATTTTTTTCTATTAAATATAATAAACTATTTGTTTTAATACATCTAACAGTCACATAGTTTTGAGCCCACATTTACAAGTCTTGTATCGACTATGATATACAAGAGACTTTTGGCCCGGAATGTTTATCACAATGTTTAAAACAATTTACCTAGTTTAATTTTATTCGTCGATTAGTACCAATGATTTTATTTTTATTACTATAAGCCGTACTATGGCCTAAGACCACAACAGGTATTGACCACATAACACACCACCTATTGATAATAAAAACACTTTCAATAATTGTTTCAAATAACCACAAAAAAGGCACAAACATTCTTAAGTAAATTTTTATTGTAATTAAGGAACTACGAAATATTTCCAACTCCAGGTACCTATTCTAAATAGAGCTCGGAAATTCTCGGCACGGGATTTGAACCCAAAACCAAGTCTACCAAACTGTACTAATAGGTGATGTATTAAAATATATGCGCTTGAACTCAAGAATGTTACTAAATTATGTGTCAATGAAATATTTGTATTTTCTTTTTTGAATCTGTATAATTAATACTCCTTAAAATTGTATTAATAACTACATTTATTAACTTCCTACTGATAGACACTAGTCTAGTATAGAAGGTTTAAACCTTAGCCTTCCATTTAGATACTAATTTTGTATTAACTTTTAAAACTCATTGAATTTCTATTGAGCGCATTCAAACACTTAACAATATCCATCTTTATTAAGCACCCAGGAATTAAACCTATGACCATCGTGTTAAGTCCGATCTACTGAGTTATCGAACGAGTAGAAAATAGTAATTTTTTAACACAAAAATTGCCTTGCACGGGATTGAACCCGCGACCTCCGGTCTCAATATTATATCTTCTTCCTAAAGATACGAGATTGTCAATAAATGTTAGATGTAAAACTTAGAAGATACCACATTAACCACAATTACAGGTAAGACATATATATGTATGAAATTGTTTAGTATATAGTATTACTTAAATACTTTACATGGCTACTCAAACTATTTTTTCCCAGGTTTGTGTCCAGCAGTGGGGCTATTATTATTAAAGACTGTTAGTAACCAAAACTCATCTAAAAGTTGTAAAGTTCTAACACCTTCCGTGTTGTTTCTCGCGCATTCATTTAGTAAGTTTAGAGGTCGTGGGTTCGATACACGGTATAGACCTAATTTTTTCTGAGCTCTGCGGTCCTTATTATATCTTATAAGACTAGTGTAGTATTTATAAATTATAAATTATTAGAATTTAAAATAATAATAATGTTTTAATTAGAAAAAATATTAAAGAATATTGGCTTCCGCCTAAACCTAAATAGAAAGGTCAATGAACTTATATATCACCGGAGGTTACACTATAAGTATTTAAAATAATTCCTTAATTTTAAATTAATATCTTATAATCATTTAAATTGTCTCTTCAATTAATTATTGAATATAATTTCATTGTTGCGCGAGATTAGAATTATTATATTTGAAGATCTATTATTAATATTTAACAATGGCATACTGAATATTAAATCTCCTTGCATTTATTTGTAACGATAAAACTGACGTTCTTTTATGAATAGATCTAATGAATATAATATTTATGAGACATTTCCGTAATCACAGTAAAAAACATAATACCTTGAATTTTTAAAATTTTAGAATTAACTTATAAGAGAAAATATTTTTAATACTATTAGTATAATAAAAAGTCTTTATAAAATTATTTGATAAAGTAAAATGGAGGAATCTAAAACTTACAACGAACATATTTAAATAAAAACTATTATCACACTATCAGTCTTTCAAAAGTTTGCCGCGCCCAGCTGTGGGATTACTAATAGTGTATCTAATACAGAAAAAAGTTACGGAACATTTGTTCAAAGGCGGGCATCGAACCCGTGACATTCTTCAAAGTTAATAATCTTTGGAAACGAAATTGAACGAAAAAATTGGAAGAAAAAACTGTTTGTGTATTTCATGTTACATTATTATTATATTACGGCTTAATTAGACATAAATATTAATATTGAAGGGCATTTGTCTGTTTGTTCTCATTATTAGAATAAGATACAATACTAAGATGTGATATTTTTCTAAGTTCATGATTATATTTGAAAAACAAATTCTAATTTTATTAATGTTGAAAAACTCTTATTAAATAAAAAGGATTTCACTATCAATATAAGTATAGGGATTAGAAGATGTTTTAATTAACATAACAGATTTTAAATATCTAGTAATTTTGATAATCAACACGGCAGAATTATAAATATCCTATCGTCATTTATCTCTCTCAGTCCTAATCCGTTAATAGACAATATACATTTTTATCCACACTTCAGTACTGTTTTATAGAAAAAATCGGGATAAAAAAGATTAACTCCGGAAAAAGTTAAAAGTAGATAAAAAGACACATTAAAGATTTTAAATCAATCGTTAACTAACAAAAAAGTTTTTTATCCCTAATAAAAATTCTCAGGTGTTTTACAACAAATATTTTGGCCTGTGTCCATAATTGCTATATTTCAAACGGGCACTTCACAAGTGTGACATTTACCCTATAGTTTATTGAGGCATATTTCAAGAGCAAAATCCCGGTAGTAGGGTGTAAGTGGTTGTAATTGGCACAAATCAATCACGACGAAATCCCGGTAACCGTGAGATACCGGAACGTCGGCGACACACGGCTCCGACAAGTCTCCAATTAAACTTTCTTATTGGATGTAATTGATCATCTGATTTATTGACGATTGCCTCGATGCACTTTTTATTTTTTAATTAGTGCTGGATTCCACGGAATCGGTATTTTTTTCCGTTTCACCCGATAATTATCGGAATTGTGACGTTAAGAGTAATTGAGATTGCTTTTTATCAGGACGCGAGTTTTTCGATCTTGCGAGTGTCAAGATATTTTCGTTTGTAAAATGTGTGGGAATTATTCACAGCTTATTTCGAACTGGAGGAATTAATTTAATTATTTATTTGTAGCTAAGATTTTGATTTAATTTTCATTCCAATGTTGAGAAAAATTTTGCCGTCAATTGCAATTGTTAAAGTTACTATGAAACTTCTTATAAGATTCCACGCGATTTTTTGTCAAAAAATAAATAAACACTAAAATAATAAATAAAAAAGGTCGGAACTTAACTTGCCTAACAACACAAAACTAAACACTTAAATGATGGACCACTTACTTGTTAGTCGACAGACATCACAAACTCACATCACTCTAGTCATAACACAACGAGTCATCAGAGAGATATTACGTTCGGAATCACAAACACAACGTGACAATAACGTTAATGAATTACAAATGCCGTACACAGTCAGCTACGCCCAAAAATAATCTCTCAAGTTCGTCCGCAAAACAAAACAAAACATTTCACAGCACAAGTCGAGTTCACTGTTGTCGCCGGCTGACGGAAAAAAAAATAAAAATACCGGAAAAAAGCGATGTGAAGCGGCGATTATTATTGACAGTTGACGATACACGATCGATGATCGGATGAGCGGTTCGATCCGATTATTTATTACGTAAGTCGAGAGTGCGCGCGGCGTGGCGGCGGGCGCGCGTCGAAGTCGCGACACACGACTGCAGTGCGATCCTTCGGCCGAGACCCCACCAGCACTACGCGCATCTGAGGCTCACTCCTTAGCGCGGCCCCGCCCAGTGGGACGCCACTCGGCGGCTAAGATGACCGTTTCCCTCCTCCTCGCACCAGGCCGGAACAGCGCTCTCCGTCCCTTTCCCCCGCGGCGACAGTGGGGCGCGCCAATGGGATCGGTTCGGCGGATCGAGTCGAGACGATGAATCGAGACGTGTACTTAGGTATCACTGCACAAGTCCTTTTGTTGTAGTCGATAATGGGATGCGCTTTTTTTGCTGAGCGATCGACTGGCCGGCCGGACCTCTTGCCACACTATGCCGAACCGGAACGGTTTAGCGTCATTTTTTACGTTCACAGCTATTGATGCTCTCAAATTTGATTGCAACTTTTTTGGCGATGAAAAATCTGGTTAAAAAAATAAAAAATTAGCTATGCGTTCCAGATGGGTTTAGTTGTGTACGAAAATCGCCTTCACCTTGAAAAGCGAAGTGCATGGATACAAACGCAAAGGGCGAGACTGTAAGGGTGATTGTCTCAGGCGGCAGGGGTGGGTGAACTCGATAGGGCGCCGAAGTAGGTCAGTTTTTGTTTCGCGCCACTCGAATTTCGGTTAGTGGGTTCCGTCGCGGACTCCGGCGACTGTCAATTATTGTCATGTTTACCTTAATCCGCGATAATAACTACATTGTAGGGGAGGGCGGGGCAGGTACTAACAAATTTTGTATGATTGTTTATATCTTCGTTAAAAATCAATTTTTTCGTTTTATTTTTTATTGAAAACTTGCTTTGGTTATTTAGCTATGATATTAGTAACAAAAACCTTCAGGTATGTAAGTACTTTCAGAAAGAGAGCCATGAAAACCAAAAAAGTCATTTGTTAATACATACCCCGCATGTGGGGTAAAAATTAACAGAGCTGGGGTAAGTATTAACGACGGGGCAATTATTAACAGAGACTAAAATTTTATGAAATACTTAAATAAAAAGTCACTTACATTAATGAAAATGTTTTAGTGACTTTATTGTTAAACAAATCCGTACTTTTTATGATGGGAACTGGAAAAATATTGAAAATTCTTGCACTTTTGTGACTACATTCTCGTTTACGTTCCAGAGAACTGCTCGGACTACTCGGAGAACAATTGTATCGTTAAAGAACTTCTTAATTTTTTTTTTAAAGAGTATAAACATGAGTTAGGTCAAAGGATGTTCTTTTGCTTAAGCTGGTCGCCTCAGGACTCCGAATAGACAAGGATACGTTGCGCTTCGTAAAACCAGGAAACCAATCTTTTCAACCTTTCTGTCCCTTTTCCGAGATTCTTGAATATTATCTATCTTGTATCGAATGGCAAGCAATTTTTAACATTGTCGGGCAGCAATCCAAAATAGTTATGAAACCATTTTTTCTTTACGTACTTAAACAAAAATATTTCGACTGCCTCGTGGTCTTGCGATACAAGTATGTGCCGTGCTATCTAGAGGTCCCGGGTTCGATTCCCGGGTCGGGCAAATTGTTATTGGGTTTTTGCATTAGGAAATTCTTAATAGCAGCTCGTAATAGGCTTGCCCCCTATTACGTGTACATGAGACTGACATATACCACACGAAATGTGGAGGCAAATGTACCTCTGCCTTCCCCTTTGGGGAATACACGCGTGAGGTTATGTATGTTTGTACAAAAATATCGTATTCTGTAGCAATATCTATTTATTTCCTGTTATTTACCAGAACTTATTCACCTGCCACCTCAAATACTTCTTGAAACGTAGACCCCCTTGCGCTCTTCCTATTATATTTTTTTCATTCTATAATAAAAACACGCTTAAAACAAAAAACACTCGTTTAACATCACATATCTACATAACATTAACATGTTAATACTTACCCCACTCAATTTGTTAATTTTAGCCCCGAGGCCCCTTTTAATACTTTATTAATTACAGAAAATAATCCCGTCAATATAATTACAAACAAGTGTAATAGTTTGAAAGACAATAAAATAGGATTTATCTTAAGACAAACTTTCATTCAATTTAGTGAATAAATAAGCCTCAAATCAATTTATCACGAAGAAGGAAAAAATGGTTTACCTATCAATCCGAGCCTACTTCGCAAAACTACCACAAGCGAGGGCCGGTTGATATCTAGCAAGTCAGGACTTGTTCGGCTGTGTATAAAGTTAATATAAACCGAATCTCAATTTTTTATCACTTTTCGTTTGGCAGGTATAAGCTTGTTAATTCTTACCTCCGTTAACACCAACCCCGCTCTCCCCTACTCAATTATCTTCGCTGAGAAATTTATTCGGATTCTCAAGACACTTTATTGAAGATTCAACGATTTCGGACGCTCACAAAATTAACAAGAGTCAAACTGAAAATATTTGTTAATTTATCCTAAATATACTTTATTTAATAAAATAAACATACACATAAAATAAAGGTCCATATTTATTTGACCATTACACAAACATTTTAGATGAAATAAATGTAAACTTTACACGTAAAGCAAAAATGTATCGTAGAACCAATTTTCCGAGCGCATTTTTCCTTTCAGGCGACAAAGAAATTTAGTTAAGTTCCATTCGCCGCTAGATGGCATTAGGCGCCGCTTTTCCCCATTTCCACGGCATTTTCCGAGGGAAAATGTATTTTATATACAAAACTATTATATGAAATATTTAAGTTTAATGTTTTTATGGCAAACCACATGATATTTCATCAAAACAAATACTTTTATTAAGTTTTTTTAAGTAACGACTGAAGATGTGAAGATGATACAAAGATATTTTTTTAGAATTTTATTTTCTTGAGAGCACAGTTGCTTAATAATTACTTTGAAACGAAGGGTTTTGGGTTCGATTGCCGCTTCGAGAGGATGTTTGTGTTATCATCAAATATTTGTTCGGTGTTGAAAAGTTTCGTAGACTCTGATATCCACGGTACAAACTTGGACCTCAGTGTGGTTTAGATCTATGTATGGGTTGGGGGTCTGTATGTGTTTTAAATGATATATTTCTAACGTAAATACACCCAAATAAATAAATACACCCAACAGTCACATACATAGCTCTGACCCCACACTAGGTTACAAGACCTGTGTCGCGGGTATCAGACACTACGAGAGACTTTTTCGGTCTCACAAACACCCAGACCCGAAACAAATATTTGTGGATCACACAAACATTTGTCTCAGTGCGGGGATCGAACCCGCGGCCTCTCGTTTCACAAGCTGGTGTCTAGCCAACTGCGCCACGAGGGCTATGTTACGTATCGGTAAGTACGTAAATTTTCAAAGCTTAGGTTACATGCAGCTTAATAAAATGATTAGTTGAAACCAATACAGCTTTAGTGAAATTCATTCTTTCGTAATGCAGAATATACATTTCGAAATATTTGATCAGTTTTAAGAATATCAAATTAATGTGTAAGTCAGTGATTATGGAAGAAATCTAAGATGTTTGTCAATGTGTTTGCGGGTTCGAGTCCAGTTCGCGTTAAACAGTACTAAATAGGTTAAATAGAGTGGGCGTTATTTGTGTAAGAATTTTATCAATAGTTTCCAGTGCGTGTATGGTCTAAAGAAGGGCTACAGATCAGCGTGGTCCGAAAAAGTCTTCCATAGTTTATACCCACATTATAGAACTTGCGACTTTGTATAATAACTGTATAAGGCATTGTTAGATATATTTTTTATTAACCTCAAGTAAATTTCGTTTGCAGGGGGTTAGCTTGAGCGTTTGAATAATATAAAAAGCTTTATATTTCGTGTTTTATTATTGTAGCAAATCTCTTATCAGGAAATGGCGATCTTTGATCTGCTAAGTTATAACAATCGGTTTTATAAAAGATAACTTCTTCATAAAAATACCAAAGGTATATAAATATTTCCAATTATTAATGTATTTCAACTGTAAAACACACTTTTCATCTTAAAGCTTTTTACTGTAACAACACACGATTAGGTAACTCCTGTTTTGTGTTTACTTGTCAATTAAAAAGTAATGTAGCACAATGTAACTCAACATTTACGGAGCCTCACGCACAAGGTAAGTCTCTTGAGTTGTAAATTAGAAATAACTAGTTTTTAGCTTTGAAAATCTTTGAAAATCATCAGTCGAAACACGTCTACTGCTAGACATAGGCATCTCCTAATATGTCTAGTGATGTTGAAATCTTATGGTTTTGATAAATTTAATAAAAAAAAAATGTTATTTCTAGCCCAACAATTAGGAGATGTTGACAAGTGCAGTCCGGTGGAAACAGAGTTGACAATGGTTATCAAGAAACAGCTCGGAAAAGTGAAATTATTTGTCATAATAATGCTGTCTAATCGGAGCATCAAGTTATGAATAATGTTCATATCCTCATATTAATAGTTTTTTCTCGCTACTTTGAAATGAGCCAAGATAATAAGAAAGAAGGAAACATTTAGAATGGCAAATATGATTTCGCGAACCTTTCACTTTTCATAATTTATGCTAGCCTGGTATTAGCATATTACACACCAATGTTCCTTCGCAGTTATCAAACATACAACTCCTCTTTTACAATTTCCAACTCCATTGTGGTACTCGATTATTCAATACTAATATTTAAAAACGGTAAACAATAACGATGTTTTCCAACAAAAGCGTTTTTATAATACTGCGGTAAATAAACATCGAACAATGCTGGATGTAAGCTGCCTTCAGACATTCTCAGATATTATGAACATCTGTCGAGACCCTCCGATCGACACCCCCGCCCTTGGCAAAGGGTTGGTCTTGGCCTTAATGTGGATAAGACGCCGTTTATTTTACTAGGAACCTAGAAAGGACTTTAAAAAAGAATTCCAAAATATTTGTATGTTTCCATCAGTGGATAAAAAGACTTAGTATGAAAAAAATCTGATAAAAATTTTGTTACTATGTTGCTTTCGCGGTGTCTAATCTTGAGATTTGGGATTCAATTACCGTTTCAGATATTTTGATTCTAGAATTAGTCTAAAACTGACAGTATCCTGGCATTGGGACTCAACAAATCTATCTACATATATGTGAGTACAGGAATACACCAGATTATGAAAAGACAGGCCGCGGGCTTGATCCACAAATATTAGTAACCGAAGTTCTGGGTGTTTGTGAGACCGAAAAGTCTCCGTAGTTTCTGACACTCTTGACACCGGACTTGTGTCTTTGTTTGCAGGCAGAACTATAGTATATTTATTAGTGCTAGCTAATAGGGTTTACTATGGAATATACTAGAAAAATACCATTTTTTCTCCGCTGTACTGAGCAGAAAACCTCGAATATAAAACTCAGCTGATTTGAGCATCTAAAGGTCAATTTATTTCTCTATTTCACAAATAGACTGCGTCAGAGCTCAACCTTGTTAAAAAACAATGCGTACAATTATGTGACTTTTATTTCTATCATCTATGTAACATTGTTATGTTTTAGCTATTTATAGAATTCCCACTTTTGTGTTTTTTTAATGTGTTTGTCATACTAAGAGAATTTACGTTTCAAAATTGATTTATCTGCTAAATAAATCAATATCTACATTTTATATATCGACGGCGGAAAGCAAAAACGTCGTAGTCCACAAAATGTGAATTTTTTTTTATTGCACTGTTCGAATCAGAAAAAAAAACTGCTTCGAATGGTCCCGGTCCCATAAATCTAGGATGAATAGATTAGAAATTAACATTAAAAAAAAACAGGTTTTCACGTAAATGCCTGCATTCAAAAACGCTGTAAGCTACAGAAAAAATAGTAACAAGTTATACTATGTTGATTACAACATTTTCGCTTTCTGTAAAAAAAGGTATATGTTGATGATGCGGTCAGTAGTGCTGCGTTTACTACGTTTTCGTCGCTCGTGTTTTTATGTATCTTGCATTAAGGACGTTTTAGCGAGTAGTGGTATAAAGAACCGAACCTATTACTACATTTGGTACGGTTACCCCAAGTTAATTACCCCAAGTCAGTAATTATTGTAGTTTACACCATATCTAAGAGATGGGTTTCATTAAATAACCACGTTTACAACGTTCAGTTGAGCAGCCCTAGTTCAAGTATAACTGCTTACCACGTTTTCGCTTTCCCAAAAAAAATGTATTTGACCCATCTCTATACAACTCGATGTGCATTTACAGCATTTTAGCATTCTGTAAAAATATTTCAAAATGTCGTAGTCAACAAATTTTTGGCAAATAATTGTTAGAATGAGATTTGAGAGTTAGAATTATATTTAGAAAAAAATAACATGTCTAGTGTCCAAAAATCATGAGTCTAAGTTAAAAAACACGCTAGTAATGATTTTTTGAAAAAATATGTAAAAGTTTTTTGGCTCTGGTGAACATTTCCATTTTTGTGGTTTACTACGTTTTCGCTTTCCGCCGTCGATATTTTACTGTCGCTGCGATAGAACCGTGTTTAGTGCAATCTGTAAGATAATCCAAGTGCATTTATGATAATATACCTATAGCAAATAAATATGCCGAAAATTAATACTTTAAAATTACAGCCAAGAAAAAATGCTTAGACCAAGGCATATCCATACTTTTCATCCCTAAGAAAAAAATCTAAAAGTGAAACAAGACGAAAAAAGTATCCCTTCTTATGCAAATCTTCGGATTCCTTCCGCCATTTGATTTCAGCGCCGTCGGTTCGGCGTGTTGATATTAATTATTAATTTTTACAAATGATTTATTAGCGTTTTTTCTTCGTCCGTGAAATTCTATAAGAGTTAATTTTGTATGAATTAAAAGGGGTTTTCTCGCTTCCCCGTTTCAATAGGAATAATTAGGGAGAATGTCCACGTTTTTAAAATTGATCTTTTGTATTTTTCATTTGAATTTGATTGAATTTTATTCAAATGCCTTCTGATCGTGACTTCTTAAGACTTAAGGAATGACTATACTTTCGTAAAACCATAATAGCTTAGCTTGCCTTATGAAAATTCGGAATAATAATCCTTCAGGATTAAATCTATATATTTTCTTTATATATATGCAAATGAGAATTCATTGACAATAATAATCTATAATAACCCAGCATTTTGAAACTGAGATACAAATGTTTTATCTGGACAAAAGTATAGGGGATACTTAAACAAAAGTAAATTCATTGAATCTTGTCTATTATAGAATCGTTAACAAAAACTAAACAAAACTTACTATTACAGACTTTAAGTATGAAGGGAAACAAGGAAACTTGCATCCTTGACAGTTTAAATAATTACCATGGACTTAGGCCAAACCTATTTTTGCCTTACAGGCTACAGCCCAACAATCATACATGGACTGATACACCCAACTTACCAAATACTTTACATAACTCGATTTCAAATAAGACATGTACAAATACCAAAAACAATAGAGTTACGCCACGGCAGCATTATCTGTGGTTAATAATTGTCTTTGGCGATGCTATCAACTCATTGTTAAATAGTAATTGTTCATTTCTTGTCCAGTTGCGACATGGATTAAAAAATATGATATCTAGTATTGCAGTTGTGATAGCCTCAAGGATTGAAGGACGGCGAGAATCTCGGCGATCGAGGGTTCAAACTTCTGACTTTTCAAAGTTACGTGTGTATTTAAAATGAATTATCAACTTTAACGGTTAAGGACGTGATGAAACCTGTACACTTGAAAATTCTTACAATTTTCTTAGGTGTGTAGTCCGCCAACTCGCACTAGGCCAGTGTGGTGGATTAAGACCTAAATATTGTAACAATATTTTTTTGTTATTACATATGTAAATCAAGTTGACAATATTATACATGATCAATCATTGGGTATGACAAAATTAGTCAGAAAAAAACATACAAAAGAGAATTTCGAAACAACATTTTATCCACTTCCTTACCACATTATACACTTTTCTATCTGTAGTGTGCTGTTGACACCAAAATAGTTCGACATCACTCAAACCCTACAAGGTCAAATATGACCCATAAATAACCGGTAACCGGTTCAAGTCCCAGAAGAAGAACTATACAATGTAACACGTGCGACAGACAGACAATGTGACACTACTGCGCAATCATGTTGGCTAAGTTAGGAGCGGAGGCGGAGGCGATTTTTAGTTACACCATACATTATTTAGGACAGCTTGGTATATTTAGGGTATTATACTAAATGTATAGGTTCTTCCTAGGCCTGTGGGAATAGGGTGTATGTATCTATTTTATACAGTCTATATACGTCTCAAAGCTGGACACTGGGCTACTCTATAATTGTAAGGATTTAGGCTTTTGTCAGCTACGCTAGCTTGGTTAGAGTTGCCGTCCCCTAAGAAAAGAATCTATCTATAAATAAATGTATTTAGTATGCATTTACGCTTAAAATTCATCGAAATTTGTATTATTCCCACCAGTTTACCAGGATCCTGGAAAGACCCATGCATAAAGGATTGTATTTGAAACTTTGACAATTTTTTTTGAAAGAGACGTTTAGTTCCTAATTTAGTCAGACTTTTTAAATGTTGATCATATGAGTATATTATGAAATAAACCATTAAGGCTCTCTTCTATACGTTTTCCGCTCAGCTCGTCGCTCTCGCCTCCGCTCGTCGTTTGCACCACACGCCACGATCAAAGCGCCGCGTCCAGCTTCTGTAACGAATGTAGTTTTGCATTAATTATTTATGAACCTCTATCTGTTTATTACTAGTCTATGGTAATTTCACATGTATGACGAATTAATTATGTATGTACTTTCTTTGTACGACATTATCGAAACAAATTAATTTGGATATAAATAAAGTCTGCTCTACTGATGTGCCGCTTAAAAGTTCTAGCTTTGATTCCCGTGCCAGGCCATAGTCCACCACGCTGGCCTAGTGCGGGTTGACGGACTACACACCTAAGTAAGTCATGAGAACTTTTAGGTGTGCAGGTTTCATCACGATGTTTTCCTTCACCGTTAAAGCAAGTCATAATTCAATGTGAATATTAAGTTGTATCGAAAAATATTTCTGCCTCTTATACATACAAATTTATAAGTAAGATTTGAACCTGTGACCAGCACCTATCGCATTGATAGTAATAATATCCCACCGAGTGACCACAGATGTTATTGATACAAGCTATTGTAAGTTGAACAAAACAGGGCCGTTGGGGGGTAATGCCCCCATGTGATTCATTGTTTCAACACACAAACGCTCATTAATTAATCAACATTGCATTATATTCTTGAAAAAAATGAGAGCCGAATTGATGTTTCACTGTAAAATGGGCTTTGTGTAGACTTAGGAAGATATAGAAGGGGATTTAAGTTGAAGAAATTTGTTTCGTTTTTCATAAATGAATAAAATACTGCTTTATAGTCTAGCTGAAGTGTTTGCGTGTCTAGAAGACCCGGGTTCAGTTCCCAGGTGGGGCAAAGTGACCTCGCAAAAAAACAAAAGACTGTTCTAATTCACATATATATTCCCAAAGAATACAAGGGAGAGTGATTTGATTTGAAAAAAAAAACTTTCAAAAACATTATGTGAACTTGTAAAATACATGTTCTTTCAAAAATAACCTAAAACGTTCTGCTAGTTTCCACCTATGACGATATCGAAACTCTTTCAAAACGATTAATAAAACCTATTTAAATCGGTTCAGAACATTTTGAGCTCATAACAAACATATGTAAATTTTCAACTGAAAAGGTAATTTACTTGTATTTTAAACTTACAATATAAAAAATACTATCAATATACTCCCCAAAACAGTTTTTTTTAACTCATACCCCCGCGAACACTTCTAGTAGTTCTCAATCCCACAACTATTGCGTCGGTATAACAATTAAAATTTGATGATGCGGGTGCACTGTGCAGCGCACTCGTCTTACTGCACCTACTTGCACCCATTATTCTTGAGGATATCCTTCACCACCCAGGGTCAACCTCGGTGCAGTTTTGGGCGCGAAAATGGTTACGTCGAGTGCAGTTTTAATTGGTCAAAAATTGCTAGGAAAGTAGAGAGTATGATAGTGACAGATTGGTTGCTATGTTTTGTTGTGGTATGTGCGGTGCGATGTAGGTTCATTTCTCGTATTGGTAATTCTCAGCAGCATTTATTTTCGAAGTAGGAAACAAAATTCCAATGCTCACTTTTACGTAAAACTTATTGGCGAAATGCAAGTTTCTACTTTGTTACTCTGTCCACTCTTTTGGTGAGATAAAACGAGTGTCTGTCTGTTAATTTATTGTTTTACAGTTATAGGAAATTAGGTACATTAATAAGTAAAAGTAGATATTTTTTTCAAAGTTATTTCTAAATTCATAATGAATTTTCACTTAAGTACATTCACTGCGTAGGAAAACATCGTAAAGAAATCCGTGCATCTAAAAAAACCTTACGATTTTTTCACGTCTTTAGTTCGCTAGGTCGCACTAGGCCAGCGTGGTGGACCAAGGCCTAAAACCTCTTAATTATAGTGAAGATGAATTACACTAATAAAAGTAGAGTCAATCAAGACACCGGTGTTAAATCTAGTTCACAAATAAATCCTACACCCTCACTTATTTTTTGTGCCGTTGTCATTTCCTTCCATAGTTCGGCATCTGTTCCCTATTCACATTCAAATACACTTTATTATATTTAGATCGCCATGTTGTGTCACCGGCAGAGAGGTAAAAAACCATTTGATTGAACCCCTTTGTGGTTTCACTTGAAACGAAATCGAATGTTTTATGAATCAATATTTGTGATGATAGAAAGTTTGTGACACATTAAAGTTTTTGTACTTACAATAAAAATCGTTGTGACTGATTGGGCTTGTGTCTCGTGGCACATGTATGTGCCATGCGATTTTGAGGTTCCAATTTCAATCCCGGGCACGGGCATACGTCTATCATTGAGAGTTTGAAGGCCTTAGTCCACCACGCTGGCCTAGGGCGGGTTGGCGGACTACACACCTAAGAAATTTCCAGGAACTTTTAGGTGTGCAGGTTTCATCACGATGTTTTCCTTCACCGTTAAAGTGATAATTCATTGTGAATACTCATATAACTTTCTTTCACATAAGGATACTAAACTTGTTAGGCAAATATTGAGTTTACGTTCTACTTATCAATTGAACTGATCTTTTTGGGGTGTCGCGTGCACCTTGAGTTTTTAACATCCCCCATCAAAGAACCACTTTCTAATCCGCGGTATCACCTGATTATACTGACAATAAGGGCTCTGAGGTATATTTAAGTTTTACGTTTTCGACGTGATCTGTGAAGCGTAACACGTTTGAATACGTGGTCGAATTTGTATATGTAAATATATAGTTTCACGTCTGTATTATGCGAAGAGAAGGCAGATGTGGATATCGTCGCCCATATTTTGCCAGGTATGTATCAGTTTCTAGTGATAGTGAGCCTGTTGCGAATTTTCGGGTAAATTTCTAGACTCCAAGCTGCTACTAAGAATGATGATAGAAAGACCCAATGATCGATTCGGAAATTGAACTAAGGGACTCTAGATCGGTACATAATTATGCCGGACGACCACGAGGCAGTCTCATAAATAAAAAAAGAATCGTTACAATTCTTGATGTTTATCGTGAAATACAAGATTTTTGATTTGTGGAGCATATGGATCTGAATGAGAAATTATGTGGACGAAATATTTGAGTTATATGAAGGCGTGGGACGTATATAGTTACTTCATCACCATCAGCAGCCAAAATACGTCCCATTGCTGGAAACGGCCTCTACTATAACTGAGAGTGTTTATTCCTAAGAAATTCATAAGAACTTTTAGGTCACGTGCAATTTTCCTCTCAATGTTTTCTATCACGGTTAAAGATATATCACCTCAAGAATATAAATTTAATAAAATAATAATAATATTGAATATAGTATTTCATATCACATAAAAAATGGCGGATATTTAGCAATATCCCTTTAAATTCGCCACGCGAGCCGTCGCCCCGTTGCGTATAATTTATTATCTATCAAAAAATAATTGTTATAATTACTTATGCAAGAGCGCGCCGAATCTCCCCTATACTCATACTTTTATTCAAATGCTGTAATGACTGCAGCTATTGTCAAAGGGTTTCTGAACGTCGTCTGTTTCGAGAGGACGGGGTTGTGGTGCAAGCGGGGTTATAGAGACGGTAGATATAAAACTAAGTATATTTTGATATATGAAGCAGTGATGGCCTCGAGGTTTAGGCACGCGGTCGAGAATTTCGGCGGTCGCGGGTTCGAACCCCAGTCACACACCTCTGACTTTTCGAAGTTATGTGTGTAATTCACAAAGAATTATCACTTGCTTTAACGGTGAAGGAAAACATCGTGATAAAACCTGCACACCTAAAAGTTCTTAAGAATTTCTTAGGTGTGTAGTCCGCCAACCCGCACTAGGCCAGCGTGGCGGACTATGGCCTAAACCCTCTCAATGGTAGAGGAGACCCGTGCTCAGCAGTGGGCGTATATGGGTTGATGATGATGATGATATTTTGATCTAGAAATTGTAGACAATCTATGTTATATCTAATGTATGTTATGTCTATCGTTTTCGAAAGTATACAATCATGCTTGTATCTGTAAATTACCTTGTATAATTCACTTTTTTTAGTGAGCTCGTTATGATTTAAGTCGTAATTTTAGTGTGAATACCTTTTTATGTACATAAATAAGAATGAAATATCATTACTTGGAAACCCACTCACTTATAATTCCCAGACTTATGCATTTATTTAATTATGAATATAGTCAAAGTCAAATGGGTACAGTCCTTCGTATGGAATACGATATGAACCTGAAAATAGATAGCATTTCATGTCATAATAAAAATTTAAAATTACGCTACCAAAATTCTAAAATAAAATTATTGCCTCCCCTAAAATCACTACATAGTATAAAACAAAGTCGCTTTCTCTGTCCCTATGTCCCTTTGTATGCTTAAATCTTTCAAACTACGTAACGGATTTTGATGCAGTTTTTTTTAATAGATAGAGTGATTGAAGAGGAAGGTTTATATGTATGATAACATCCATTAAATATCAGCATTGCACCCGTGCGAAGCCGGGGCGGGTCGCTAGTAAAAAATAAAACAATTAGACAAAATATATTTCATAAGCGTATAAAACCGCTGCAACGCTAACCCAACCCCATCCACGCGAACACAGAGTTTAGAAAACACATGTCTATCGACCGTCCATTGTTTGGTAAAAATCTATACGAGATAGTTCATTCACTAAACAAAATATGATGTGCCTTTTGTAAAAATACGGTTGATTTGCATACGAATCCCGACCCTCGTCATTTTGTGTTGCCATACTCCAGCCGGTGACACGGAGCGGCCAGCGTGACTAGTGTTTGATTAGGGAATAATAAATTATATGGGTGTTTGGTATTTTTAATAATCACAAAGGGATTCGTGGCTTTCCATGTGGCTATGGAGAAATAAAGCTTGTTGAACGATGAAAAGTTTGGAATAGCTTTCGACGAAGGAACTATGGTAAATTCTGGTTAATATTAACATTAACATTAATGACTTTAAAAATCATAATTTTATGAAGGGTATTGGTGAAAAATATTATTGTACGAAAACCTGCTTAACTCAAATTCCTTTTCGTTGAACCTTCTGGACATGATAGTTCACTGTTTTGAATTGAGACAGCCGTTGGATTAAGGAAGCTGATATTATTAGGGATCATAATACAAACTATCGATTACACTGACTATTATTGCAGGAATCGAATCTTTGCCCCTGGTTTAGTATAGTATAAGTTGTAACACTTGAAGTAACATCCTATTTATTACTGGCCCCAAAAGCCATTCTCAAAAAGAAATGTCAAATACCAACACAACAACACATTAATCTTGAAGAAATTCGAAATTCAAAACACAAATCAGTATTGCTTGTTAATGATGTTAAAAATGATATAGTGCGAGCGGGATAGACATACAAGCAACACGTATGAGAGAAAGGGATGGAATGCGTGATAGCTCGCCGGAAACGCCATAATGTATGGCTCATTGTCAGTAACGAGTTTGGATGGCAGTGGGCGAATGCGATCACCCTTAAATAGCATCTTTTGTAATTGTATGGTACCATCGTCTGCTAACGTATGGATTCTATTCTTTGTTCGGCGTGAAGACGTTAATTTGGTATGAGTGTATCAATTGCATCATGTCAACAAAATCGTTGATGCTTGGAGAGCCGCTGGTTTAAAAACTAAGCTTTTTCGAAATTTCGTGTATTAAATAATCAAGCAACTTGAGAAAGTTTCTTTAACAGTTTTTCATTAGAGCTTTCGTATGATAAGTCCATAAGTTACAATAACTTGAGGTGAATGACTAAGACCAAAACAACTGAATTAGAATACCATAGTGCGCTACTCCAGCATTAAAAATAGCCTGGTATACTGTCTCAATGCTTCGCAATTTTGGACCATGTTAAGTCTAAAAGTTACGCAAGCCATAAGTAAAGGACATCAGCCAAATAAAGTTTAATATTAGGAATCCAAAGCCCAGCAGTATTGATTATAGCCTAATATATCTTCATCACTTCAACCAACTGTTTAAATATAGATGTAGAAAAGCATTTCTGCTAACCCCATCAGGAAATACAGGCGTGAAGTTCATGTATGTATCTTTAACCAAAGAAAAATTCTGGAAGAATCCTGCTCTATCATTCTTCAAGACTTAGGTATGCCAGTTCTAACTCTCCGGAATCTACACCATATTACGCAAAAGAACAATTAATATTGGCTCAGATCACGCATGAAGCCACATGCAAAGGGGTTGAAAGACCATTTAGTGGTGACAAATGATGGTGACGCGTGGCGAATGCACCGTGATACACCCAGATTACGGGCGCAAGGGTTGGGATCAGGAATCTGAGATAATGATGTCATGGACTATCTGACAATAATTAGCTATATAGCAATACACCAGGAATTACGGCAAAGCTTAGAGAGAAGCTATGAGATTTTATTTATTTATAAACTTTTTTGTACACTATGCAATAATATACAGGATTTATTCAGACCGTGATCGGAAGCTGAGAAGGTTTAAGATCGGTGATCATAAACCCATTGACGTGATGAAAATCCCCACAACATGTTTGTAACCACCGCAACTATTACCAATATTTTATATCGGTCTGTTTGCATGCTGCATAGTTCCATCTACGTTTCTTATTGATATGAGATTATATCGTGCACATCTCAAGACTCGACGCTACTTATCATTAACTCACTTGCGTTTTGTATGATATATATAATACTGACCAATCACCAAGTTTTGTAACTGACCCCATGTCTATCTCATATCAGACAAGTAACGATTTTGTACAAAAACCCCGGAATCTGTCTGGACGCGATCCTGCTCGCGCGCCGTGACGACCGCCCCTACCGCCGCACTTTTTCTGACTACCCACAATTACGTAATTGCACTCATCGTAAACAATAACTGATAATTAAGTTAAATAGTGTCGGTCTGTGGGTATTCTAGCATAAATATGCGCTTTGATGAGACACGTGGTATTCACTTCACACCTTCCCTTAGAAGGCTCTCATTGCCGCTCAGAACGAGTTAAATATAAATAATTCATACGACAACCATGTACAGCCATTTTTTGTTCCCTAGCGTTCTGTTAACAAGCCAACGTTTGACCCATTTACATCGCATTCGAATTTAGAATATTTTTCATATATCGAACGGAAATTCGAATTTCAAATAAAGAACCACTTAATTGGACTTTTTAAAATAACAGCACCATTATCGCGACGTAATATCAACTCACGTGTCGTTCACACGCAATAATCCCCGAGCGGGCGTCGATAGTTCGGCCCGTGCGCCGAAAATACCCGATGTATCCGATGCGTTCGAAACTGTTTTGAAATTCAAATTTGGAAATCCATTAGTGCGACTCGTCATTTTAATGTGACACAGTATTGAGTTACTCTAATTGATGGGTGCTTCGAGGTCGTTCTTTTTTCGAACGTTCGAATTACAAAATTTAAATTTGAATGTGCCAGTTCCGTTTGTGCTTTTGTCGCGTTGATGCTGTCGATATTATTTTAATCGTTTCCGGATTTAGTTTGAATATGGTTTTCTTTTTTATGTTTGCCTACCGCAGCCAGTATTGTGTAGGGTTTTTAAGGATTACCATTCATAACCTACAATATTATTTAAAGATCGAATAATTAGTCCACCATGAATAATTTAAGAATAATTAATCCCGAAGTAAACTTTTAATATGCATAAATTTAAATATGCCTAATTAAGTAGAAGAAAATTTACATTTTTTAGGATCAGTTTTATTAAACCCGTTGTAAATCATACTTGATCAGACTTTACTGTCTGACTTATACCTTGTCCGTCTAGTAAAATAATAAAAGCACCAACGAGTGAGTTTTATGGTATTTCGTCTCAGACCAGTGGGCATTCGCAAATAGAGCAATATATTTTTGGCGGCTATGCATAAATTTATACGCCAACAAAAAAGTACAAGAACCAATTAAAATCACGTTAAGAAATCAACGGCTAATATTTAAAAATGGAATGGCATTACGATCTTACACCTTTGCTTTAAAAAATGAAATTAAAATGCAACCCTGTCATTCGTTCCCAGCCACTGTGCCGTGTAATTCGTATTGATGATTGCGCGATTTTAATATCGATTTATTCGTCAAACTTCATTCATTCGATATCATTAATCTACATTTCTCGACAAGCATTCATTACGTTCGGTATTTTGCAAAAAATGTCTCGTTACGTTTGTTATACAGGGTGTATTTAGACCGTGATCGAAAACTGAGGCAGGTAATAGCGATAGTGATTACAAACCCCCTGGCATTAAAGAAAATCCCGACAAACAATAAAATTTTTGAGGTTTTCCATACAAACCACATACTTTTAACACCGATGGTTGTATGGAAAACGTCATTTTTTTATTTTTTGACGGGATTTTCTTTAATGCCAGGGGGTTGTAATCACCCTCGCTATTACCTGCCTCAGTTTTCGATCACGGTCTAAATACACCCTGTATATTAATTTTACTTTTTGTTAACTCGTTGCTCTAATAGTTGTTTGTTAAATTCTATTACCTGGAAGGTCTAACTTAAGTTTAAAAGCAATTATGGCTGTCTTTACTTTAAGTTTTAAAGAGGTATGTATCATTTTTTTACATTGTAATGACACGCCGTAAATAAATGCAAAAGTGCAGATTTGGTTTCCTAGGACATGACATTTAGGCAATATTAAGTTATAAAAATTGTCATCATTTAGTATAGTTGAAATAATAAAAAAAAACTAGATACTACTTAAACTTAAAAGAATATTCTAAGCATTGTGTATTTCCTCAACCTTTCCAAGTTCTATATTTATTTAAATAATTTGCGTTACAATACCTCATTTACAAGCATTTCTACATTATTTAGTCTCAAAAGCCATTACAACACAAACTATAAAGAATTGTGTATATCTTATCGCCAATTTATTAGTGTCCAAGGTTCGATTCCCGGTGAAAGTACAAGAGGCGGGTGGCGTGTAACCGCCGGCGCACGAGGTGGCGCAGTAAATGAACCGCGACCGCCACCTGCCGCCAATCTTAGCCGCTGAGCCATTGGGTGCCGAGCAGACATGGAGAGAGAATTTTATTCGGCTAATAAATATACAATAATACAAAAAAATCAAAAGTCGTACTGTTAAAAACGTGTTGATAGTAAAAGAGTTTGTTAAACAGTAGTCATCATCATCATCATCACCATCATTATCAGCCAAAACACGTACATACTACACAGCTAGTTATAGGCCTCCCTCAAAATAATATAGAAATCGTAGGCTTGAAAACGAAATATCAAAATGTAATATCAACATGTTTTTTGTTTTGTCGATATCGTTAACAACAAAGAACTTCTTTGTGTAATCCAGGGCTTCCCAAACTGTGCGTCGCGACGCCCTGGGGCGTCGCGGCAACATCCGAGGGGCGTCGCGAGGCGATCGGCAAACATTCGCTGTCCGAATGTTTCTGATAACCTCATATTACGCTAACTACTGCTGTTTTTATTTCCAGTAAAGTAGGTAGTTTTGATGACGGGGGGTGGGGGGGGGGGGGGTGCGTCGCAAGAAAAATAATACCTAATCATATAGGGCGTCATAGTGTAAATAAGTTTGGGAACCCCTGGTCTAATCTATGTATGTATGTCTATGGCATATCACGCAATAAGAGTTGACATCAACTCAATGAAGTTATTTAAAAAAATAATTAAACGATTATATGTGAAATACGAAAAGTGAGGTTTGTAGGCTATTAAAAAAAAAACATGTATTTATGAGTCTAACCATTGTATTAATTCTTTTTTCAAACAATTACCTGTTTTTGAATTGCCTCCATTGTTCTAGAATCTTATATGTAATTCAATGCCTTATTAATTCGAATTTTGAAATATAAAAAAAACAGACTAGAATAATGATATCATACAGCCAACGAGGCAGCCAAGACGTTCGACGTTTGAAATTTAGAAAAACAACGAAGCCGTCTCCACTCTTTCGATTCATTTGAAGGAAAGTAAAGCGTCGGTTAATAATTGCGGTATAATCACAATGATGGCTTTCGTTCGCGAACTATTCGTTTTTTAAATGTACATCGATATTCTTATCGGCCGACACTGGCTGGTTTTTTTCTTTATAATCTTTACTTCATTTC
Organism: Cephonodes hylas; assembly: GCA_030295005.1. NCBI lineage: Eukaryota > Metazoa > Arthropoda > Insecta > Lepidoptera > Sphingidae > Cephonodes > Cephonodes hylas. Next base: position 10,262,992 of record AP025380.1, on the reverse strand, counting down.
TAATTACCTACTTTAATGAGGAATAAATTTCTTTTACATCAATGATTCTATTTTTAAATATGAGATTATATGGGAAAGGAATTATGGCTTAGATCATAGCTTCATAATGCCACGTTATGATTTGGGTTTAAATATTACGATGTTTTATTCATGTATAGTTTGTTGTTTATTTTGAATACAGAATATGTTTTAGCGGTTGGTGAATGTCATTTTTCCCACTTTGCCTTTGTTGTTAAAAGATAAAAAAATGTAAAAAGTATTGCTAAATAATAAAAAATATTCAACCGAAATATAGGATCAGGTGGGATAGTGCTAAAATATTACTCACAGATTTCGTGGGAAGCTATCAAAATTCGTCGCGCTCATCGAAAATGGAGCGTTAGTAACCCGAAACCGCTCTCAGACTGCATCTGTCATCGCCGTATTGACTTAACCCTCGGCGCATCTCCTATAAATCCTTGCACGCGCAGCGCCCCGAAAGAGCAAAATTTGCATACTCTATTTAAGGGTTGAGAAAAAAAACATCGTGATTACTTTTACCGGCCGTCAATAGACTCTCTACTTTATACATATATCAATAAAGTTCAAAATACAATACTTGGTTGTAGTTATAAATGAATGATGCAAAAATCCTAGGTGCAGTTTATATAAATTTTGCCAACGGAACTTATATTTTAAGTAATAGAGTTAGAGTTTGTTTTACACTAGCAAATTGTGGTTTGGGAAATGTCAACCCCAAATGGTTTATGATAATTTTGCACAAAGCGAATTATTTTTGCTATCATTTTTCAATAGCTCATTAAAGGTACACTGCAGCCGATATGTGTGCATTCTGGTAACTTCACTATCGCAACGCCGTGGCTTCACTCGAATATTTTCACAAATATTTTAGTATAATAAAACCAGAGTGAAGTGTTTTGGTGTTTGTAAAGTTTTGTTGCCGTACATTTCTTAAGTTTGGTAAAAGTATTTTAATTCGAAATTACTTATTTATACAGGGTGTATTTAGACCGTGATCGAAAACTGAGGCAGGTAATAGCGAGGGTGATCACAAATCCAGTGGCGATATTAAAAATCCTTACAAAGAATAAAAATTTTGACGTTTTCCATACAACCATCGGTGTTAAAACTATGTGATTTGTATGGAAACCCTCAAAAATTTTATTTTTTATCGGGATTTTCTTTAATGGCAGGGGGTTTGTAATCACTATCGCTATTACCTGCCTCAGTTTTCGATCACGGTCTAAATACACCCTGTATGTCGATTGTAAGGTATTCTGAAAAGGGCAAAAAAATAAATCAATAAAGATGAATCTTATACAATAGGTAAATCTTTAATAACAATAATTATAGTTATAAGGATGTCAAATGGTGGACTGATAATATAAGGATACTTGTATCAGCCGGGAAAGCGAGTGGTTGCTATTTTAATTTAGGTAAGTCAGCTTTGGAGATCATCTTCTTGGCCGGCAAAATTGTGTAGATTAGTGATCGACTCTCGTATTCGGTACGTTCCTCAAATCTTCACAGTTGTAGAGGAGGCCCGTGCCCAGCAGTAGGAAGTATATGGGCTGATGATGATGATGATGAAGATGATGATGATAAACAACAATGCACATACAGCACCAAGAACATTTTCTATACATCCTTTCGGATGTCATAAACAATTTTATTGCTCTAATTTGAATTTCGATGAGTTTTGAAGGGTTGATTTGCATGATTTTGATATAGTTTACGTTTTTGGACCGTTTGTGTTCACGATTTATGGCTGCCGGTTGAACAGAGCTTCGTTCTGAATGGATCATCATTAGGGCCGCATAATGTACGCGAAGGAGATTCAATAGAGTGTTTTGTATGCGATACTTTAGCTAAAATATAATATGTTAGCATTTCTACCATGAGTGCGGTCGACATGATCAAGGTTCGATTTTGGGACAGGATCTTTAAATTTTTAATAGTAAGCCAAATTGCTATAAATCGCTTATTATTAGGGACTAAATAAATTGGCGAATCTTTATTTCATAGATGAACCTCTGCCTATTTTGGGTTTACAAGAAAAATTGATAGTAGCCGTCTTCGAGGATACTACACGATAGAAAATATCTCTTACGATCGTGGCGCCATCGGGCGGTGACACTAAGTACTAATCGGACTGCCTTATATTTACTACATGGTTTAACCAAGCCAATGGTTCTTGCCGCGCTAATTACAGGCCCATTCGGGAAGCGCGATAAAAATCATAAAAGCCAATTGACCCCATTGACCGGCGCGCGCAACCCCCCGAAACACAACTCCTAAGCCACAAAGACAATACATCAAACCGACAACTGCATTTTTAATTAGTTAGTGTAATTGGTACGGCAAACGGCCACTTACTTGGTTAGTTTTATTTGAAACGTTCCTAATTTTAGTTTCATCATCATCCTTTTGTCCTGTTTTTAAATATATTTCGGATCAAGTCGATAAAACTTAAGTTAACGGATGAAGGAATGTGGGTATAGAAAACACTTTTGACTACACTTTAGAAAACGCTTGCAAGAACATTTACTCATCATTATCTTGCCCTGTTTCCAACTTGATTTAAAGGCGCAGTATGTTTTGTCATACCGAATATCCCTATCAGCCGCGATGTCTCCATTAACGCTTATTTTTTTCATATCTTCCTTCACGCACTATATTACTCTCTTCTTTGGCCTTAGTCTAGTAGAACAGTCAAACTTAGTGACCAAGGGCAGCAATCCATGAACCTTTTGAAAGCCGTATAAGAACACTAGGCAAGCACCTTGTCTAATATTTTTATTGCAGTTGGTTCGACCGGCTTGTCAAAAACCTCTGGAACATTGGACATTTAAAAAAAGGACATAAACTATGTTCATAAATTTTCGCCCAGCATTTCACTGCGTTTTTATCCTCAATCAACAAGACAAACAATTTCTTTCCCATACGAACTAGTTTACGTTTTCTTGAAGCATTTCTCAAATGTCAAATCAATCACACCGGTTGACCGAGTGCAAACACTTTTTTGCGCCAATCCGATGTTTTGCACTTCAATTTAATGTTCAATCAAATTTTTTTACCGTACTTTCTTCTGTGCTGGGTTCGAAAAAAAATTCGGTCAGTGCGCAGTGGTGCGGAGCGATCTGTTTCCGATCAGGGCACTGTTGCTGTCTCGCTCCCTCCTGCTGGATCTGGTATGTGTGTCTCTTTCTCTCCTTCAGTAATTAGTTGAACATTGGCTTTTGTTTAGAATGACATGTGGCGTCTGGGAACAGTTAATTATCGAGCCATTCCCAACGTATTGGAGCGGCTTATCGATTGCTATCATAATATACCAGCTTGCGATATGCGACAGTGTGAGTAATCAAGTTCAAAAAATTTTTGGTTAAAAATTCCATGAACTTTAGGGAAACCATCGTGAGGAAAAAATAGTAGTTTTTACAAGGAATTTTTAGAAGTGTATAGTTTACTAATGGTAGTACGGTGGAATAAGGCCGTATGTGTTAAGAAGATGATCAACAGGTCCAAAGATTGATTCCCATAACGAGTAAGTGTTAACATGTTTCTCTATTCCTAATCTTCCGTGGTAAACTAAGGCCTAATTAATTCCGTGATAATTAAGGCCTATCATATATGTTCATGATCAAAGGGCCAAAGGATTGATTTTACTGAGCGCTAAAGTGATTTTATGGTTTTCTATTAGAATTTTTCTTATTAACAACATGAAGTCTGAAAGTTACTCTAAAAAGACTAAAAAACACCTCTAAAAACTTAAATGTAGAGGCCTCTGAATAGAAAAAAAAAATAGAGGATAATATTATTATTTACTCATTTACCAGACATAAAAAAAAACTTTATTTACCCTCAAAATAAATTAAAACATTAATGACGTGTTCACGTATTATAAAATTAACGATAAAACCTTGAATAATGAAAAAAGGTGATTATATTAACGAGGTCGAATCTAATTCCACTCGAAATGTTACACGTGTAGGATAGTATACAAAAACTGAACACAAACGGTATTTGTAGCTTCCCTTGTCCCACAATGGGTTTGCGTAATAGATTCTAATTAATAGGTTTTCCCACAAAAACCGAATGAAAATTGGTGGAATGGTTTTTAAGTTCGCAATAACCGGTCAAAAAAGAATCTGTTTCCGCCCGGGATCGAACTCGGCAACTTAATTATAATTAGATGTTGCTCTTTATATATTTTAGACTTCTTAATGGCGTTCTTCAACAGTGCGGTTCAAACGGGGTTTTTTTCCCCGGACAACATCTTTGTGGAATCAGCTTTCCTCGGCGGTGTTTCCAAATGGATACGATATAGGGACCTTCAAGAAGAGAGCCTATACTTTCCTCAAAGGCCGGCAACGCACCGATAATCCCTAGGGTATTGTGGGTGTTCATGGGCGGTGTTGACCACTTAACATCAGGTGGCTCACTAGCTCGTTTGCCTCCTTTCACATAAAAAAAAAAAAAGATTTCTTAAAGATATTAGTAGAATTCCATTTACACTTACATACACATGTGCTCTTAAGGATAGGAAGAGTAAATTTTGTCGTTATTTTCGGAAACAAACCTATTATTTTTTTGGTCATATTCACAATAAATTGTCAATACTGGAAATCGAACTAGAAACCTCTAGACTGTGGTACCGCGGGGCAAGGAGGAAGTCATACACATCATCATTATTAACAGCCCAAATATTAAATATCTCTCTATATAAAATATAACTTCTATCATTCCTAACATAGGACCAACTACTTCTATATAATCTGGTCATTAGTCATTCTTCTTCTTTTTCATCAACCCATATACGCCCACTGCTGAGCACGGGTCTCCTCTACCATTGAGAGGCTTTAGACCATAGTCCGCCACGCTGGCCTAGTGCGGGTTGGCGGACTACACACCTAAGAAATTCCTAAGAACTCTTAGTTGTGCAGGTTTCATCACGATGTTTACCTTCACCGTTAAAGCACGTGATAATTCAATTTGAATACACACATAACTTCGAAAAGTCAGAGGTGTGTGCCTGGGGTTCGAACCCGCTACCGCCGAGGTTCTCGACCGCGCGCCTAAACCTCGAGGCCATCACTGCTTTTAGTCATTACCCAAAAATAACTAGCCATGCGTAGCAGTGTCATCAGTTGTCATCAGTTGTCATCTCTCGTCATAGCGTGGCCCAGAGTGTCATAAGATGTATACGAGTTAATTATACAGTTGCATTTACAATTAAACACGCGAACTGCGGCAAGGCACGTTAGCGGCACCGGGGACGGATTTAGGGACTTTAGAGGGGTATTGTACCCCCCAGGAGGGAAATAGTGTTGTATTTTTGTAATATAATGCAAGAAAGTGAAGGAAATTGTGGTAAAGATAAATGTTTTAGTAACAGGAGGTTTTTAGTTTTAGGGGAGGATCTTGGCTAGTAGTGGGCTAGTGATGATTTTAGAAGAATTTTGGTATGTCGACAGTAATGTTTAGGCAGCAGAATTTTTATTTTCCGCATGTCTCAGAAGAAGTAATCAAGGTGGTTAAAAAATGAAAATGATTGTTTTGTCCATAACACTATTATAAATTTCATTCTACGAGTGTTTGTTTCTGGTCTGGGTGTTTGTGAGACCGAAAAGTCTCTCGTAGTATCTGATACTCACGATACAGGACTGGTGTGTATTTATTAATTATAATTACTCTGGCTTCTTTCAAACTCACGAAGTAAAAACTTTTATACGTATTAGATGTTTAGGCTTATATCACGACTATTGGTTCACTCATTTCGATAATAAGGGCCCCAATAGTCTCCCCATTCCGTCCCTGTATGAACCCGCACTTTTCTTATTAGAAAGTGGTCATTTATATAGAAATGCGACATTAATGTCGAGTATGGCCGTTGAGCGGTTGAAAATGCAACATTTTTTACCCGCACACAAGATATTTCAATGCGATTGTTTGACAAAGGGACATTCTATTACTTTCTTTTAGTGCCGCTATTAATTTGAATTATTGTGCCAGGTGCAATCGATTTGTGTTATTTAAATACGTTAGCTGAAATAATCTTTATAAAAGTTATATAGGGGTAAAATGAACGTGATCGAAAACTATGATTTTGGATGCATTCTAAGGTTATCTGAAGCGATTAGGTACATCGTATAGTAAATAAAAAGTATTAAGTAAAGGTTTTGTTCACAACTGTATAATATTACAAATAAACTTAAATTCATTCCTTAATCTTTGTACGGGCTGAAAAAAGACTTGGTCGAAAACCGAAACGGGTAATAGATACTTATGTAGTTAGGAAAGTCATTTTTTTGAAATTTTACCAGAAATATGCTTTCCATGAGTTACTCATAAACTCGTGCCAGTTCTAGACTCATCTAGAAGTTTCTATTGCAACTTAATATAACAATAACTCGGAACAATAGAACTGAACCCGCACGAGTCAAACCGCGTGTTCAAAATTCCGTATCGACGCTACAAAGGACTTCCTTAAAATTGTAACCGCAGACTTTCTTGTGTGCCTCTAATTATTTCTCTATTGGTCACTACTCTTGGACGGCCAAGCGTGACGGTCACCACTCAGCTGTGACCACAACCTGAACCATACCTTATTACTTAGGTATAAATTTCAAATTCATTTGCCAACTTTTCAAGGGTATCCTGAGCACCCTTCACCTTCAAATAGATCTTAAGACAAGGGAATAAGGTTTATTTTCACAAGTTTTTCTAGATTTTCGGAATGAGATATAACAGGTCAATAGCATCGGCGAATTCGGTTTTGTTAATTATGCTACGGTTTGTTAAAGGCTTTTTTGTATAATACGCTTTTAATATTTGGATGATTTTTGGATGCCGTTGGCTACTGATGGGTTTTGTGGGAATAAGTGGGTGATCATGTGCTTTATAGTGGAGTCAAACATCGCGAAGAAACATTCGCAAATAAACATGAGAAGTAGTGAAGTGTTTGATTTAATTTTAATCCGTATCAATGGTAGAGGAGATCTGTACTTAGCAGTGAGTATGTTCGTATAATATTTTCTTAATGATTATAATCAGTGGAAAGTTTTATCATTAATTCATTTTTGATTGTGAAAATTTTGCATCACTTGATGAAACATATTTGCCGAAAAACAAATATCTAGAGTTTTACTTATTCGCTACTTAGGTAGTGCTAAATAAAACCAAGGAATTTACGATTCGACGTAAAATGCATCTAGGTCCAATCTCAGTTATCGTCTTAAAAGATACAAAATTCAAATATAACGTCTTCCTTCTTCACATGAATACAGCACCCATCGGAATTGACCCCGGCGCGTCCAGTATTCAGTATCTTGATCAGTTCCTTATCCTCGATCAGGGCGTCTCCAGCCATCTGCCGACCCTCGTCTGAAGCGTGACGCATCAATGCCTCCCCTCATATCAATTAACTCAGCCAATTTCATTTAGATTTGGGTATATTGATTGGATTTCGTTCTTGACTTGCAATTGTTTTTAGAAGGAAGGTATAAGTTAAGCGATTAATGTGGAATGTGTTGAAAAGACTGTGGCGCTATTGGTTAGGCAAAAACTTGTGAAATGAGTGGTCCCGGGTTCGATTCTTGCATCCAGACTAGTTTCAATGTGATTCAACATTTTTGTGTGTTTGTGAAAATGCCTCGGGAATTAAGTCGAAAAGCTTTTATAAAGTGTAAATAAATAAATGCAAGTGTATTGTAGTTTCTGATAACAATGACTCAAGATACAAGTAATGTATTTCTGAGTGGGGTCAGAATTACGTATGTGACTGTTAGGTGTTACTTTTAAGACTTATAAAAGTTCTTTAGGATCGTCAATTAAAATAAACTATTATCGTTTCGAAACGTGTCATTGCTGCGACGAAGAAGTGGCGCAAGAAACTCCCTCAGTATTTCACTCACACGAAATGTCATGATTAGAAATTTATCTATAAATGGAGGAAACATCACCACCAATTATATTTGCAGGCAAATAACGAAAGGCAGGTGAATGCTTCACTATTCCGGCATTAAATATATTTACATACGAACACGGATACAAACTTGGAAAGTAAGGCAGAAAGGCGATTAGGTTTATTGGTATTTTTGAGACATTTTTAGACTTTGTACTTTTTTATGTGAAAGTAGGCAATCGAGCTAGTGAGCCACCTGATGCTAAGTGATCAGCACTGTGCATGAACACCCACAACACCAAAGGAATCAACGGTGTGTTCCCGGCCTTTAAAAGTTTATTATAAGTACCTAATAGGCTTTACATAACCTAGAAATCAATCGCGGAACCTATTAAGCGCACTCTTAAGCCACGGAACAAGTTTATGCCTTAATCCACCACGCTCCTTTACGCCTCACAACATCTAGATACAGACATCTTCTAAAGCTGTTAAGGATCAGACCTTAGTCACCTGTCCTAGTGCGTCAAAAACAGCAGTTCAATACTTTCAATTGTCTTGTTTAAATTTAAAACGTATTCAAAAGACATATCTTTGAGGGTGTAAAGAAAAGTAATAAATAAAGGAAACAGTCGAGGGGTAACACGCGGCCGACACACAGACCGACAATGTCCGTGAATGTTCCGAAGAAATTATGTATATTAAATTCTCAACTGAATTTCTTATCAACATCAAAATGTATCGGAACTGCGGACGGCGGGTTTTGATACTTGGTCATTTTTATAAAAGAAAAAACAATTTTACAATTTTAAAATTTTATCGTTCACACAGAAAAAAATAAATCAAATAAGAAAAGTAGTATAATGGGGTCTTATCGCCCAAGGCGAGCTTTTAGGAACTTCCATAGGATATAAATAAAGAAAGGATAATTTTGTTTGTCAGCGTCTAATATGGATTAGTAATGAAAATTGTAGAATTGACATTATCAAAATGCAAAATTATATTGTGTAGATATAAAAATATATTTAGCACTAAAACGTTCGTTTCGTCTGCTAAATTTCGTTTAATATCCGAAACGGCAGGACTGCTTTAATTTTATTTCTATGATAACTGATGCTATAAAGTATTTTGTTTATTTTGGTATCAGGAAAACGTTTAAAGAATAAGCTTACTTTAGCATACATAGAATATCCACCCTGTGGATTGGGGGTGTAAGAATTCCGCCACGGTATCCCCTACCTGTCGTAAGAGGCGACTAACAGGGGAAACTGGGGTTGCTGGGCGTACTGCGGGGGCGGTACCCTATGATAGCAACCCCGAGATTGGCGGCAGAGGGCGTGGCCTCTTAACTGTCGCGGACGTTCACAAAAGGTGAACGTCCAAATCGAGTAAGTGGAGGGCATACCAAGCCCTCCCAATTTGGAGGGGTCCATAACTGGACGGTGCGCTGGGCGGCAGCGGATCATTTAGGGCACCTCTGCCCTGAGATGCCGTAAAACCGCCCTAAATGCGCGTGATGGTCACCGAGAGGTTTTAGTCGGTATGCTGGCGTAGCCAGAGACCCCGACATACCCCTCAGGGCCTCCCCCGAGGTACCGAACAGGTACATAAGGTGCTTTCCTCTCGTAAAAAAAAAAAAAAAAAAAAAAAAAAAAAAAGCATACATAGAATATATTTTAAGGTATCCTCTGGTCTTGATTAAGATATAGAAAAATCGTGAGGTGATTCATCCTATCTCTCTCTATCAACCCATATACGCCCACTGCAGAGCACGGGTCTCCTCTACCATTGAGAGGGTTTAGGCCATAGTCCACCACGCTGGCCTAGTGCGGGTTGGCGGACTACACACCTAAGAAATTCCTAAGAACTTTTAGGTGTGCAGGTTTCATCACGATGTTTTCCTTCACCGTTAAAGCAAGTGATAATTCAATGTGAATACACACATAAAGTGTGCCTGGGGTTCGAACCCGCGACCGTCGAGATTCTCGACCGCGCGCCCAAACCTCGAGGCCATCACTTCATGTTTATACTCATAAAGGTAAAATAAAACTAAAGATGCGACATCTTATATATTTATTAAACTAAAGTTGAAATTGAAGATGAAAAATAAAATTCTGTTTTAAAATTAAACGGATCAAGTATCAAAACACATAAATCCTCATTCATGACACGTTAATATCGCATGCGACTAACAATCTAATTACTACCCCCGGGAATCGAACTCCGATCGGGCGGCAGATAGTGGTCTATTACCGAACCACTACACCTAACAGTTGTGGGCAGGGTTCTTACAGGGTCAATTCGATGATTTTTTTTCGACAGTCTTTAAATTACTATTTTGGGTCATCGGGCAGGTGGGGTGATATAATTGGAGAATGATAGGTCAGTTTGATGGGAGTTTTATTGTTGAAACTGTGGTTGTGGGTTCGAATCTATGACATATTTATTACTAAATTATATTAATAATAAATAAATAATAATAAATACACCCAACAGTCACATACATAGTCCTGATCCCACAGTAAGATACGAGTCTTGTGTCGTGGGTAGCAGAAACTACGAGAGACTTTTCGGTCTCACAAACACCCAGACCCGAAACAAATATTTGTGGATCACATAAACATTTGTCTCGGTGCGGGGATCGAACCCGCGGCCGCTCGTTTCGCAAGCTGGTGTCTAGCCAACTGCGCCACGGGGCAATTATTACAATTAAAATTTAGTGTCATTGAGGATGTTTATCTGTGTTTCATGGTGAGGTTATAATAAGAAGACTATGACGAGGGTTCGTTAAAATAATGTCAAGGTCTAATAACTTACGTATGTGTACATTAATAATTAAAAATAATTTATTAATTGCATTAGTATCCTAAGTCAAGTCAAACTAGTCAAAACCATGTTTAATTTATTGTCATAAAGACTAAAAATATTTAAGTTAAATTTCACTATAAATATACATTAACAAAAGCAATTAAAACTTTAAAAAACACAATTAACCAAACATGGTTGCAATAACGCATCTTTACTTTTGTTTATTTGCGTGTGTTTATATCATTAATGTTATGTGTATTTTTAATGAATAAACACATTATACTGATGAAGAAAAACATCATTAATAACGTATTTCATTTAACTGTACAAGGTTAGTGTGATAGATGGACTAAAGCCTTAAACCATTTCATTAATAGAAGACTCGCGTAGTGTTTATGTTTGGGTATATCGAATAATTTTATAATATATTAGATACAGAATGAAGTGTTTTAAATTATTGAGATAATTTTCACTGTATCCTACTATTGCCTACGGCCAGTTGCCTAGATACCAGCTTGCTAAACGAGAAGTTGCGGGCTCGATCCCCGAACCAAGATACATTTTTGAGTGATTCACAAATACTTGTTTCAGGTCTGAGGGTTAGAAACCAAAAGTCGTAATTTCGGATACCCAAACATGACTTTTCTCAGCATTATCTTAGAATTAACTTGTATCCTGGTGGAGTCTAAACTAAGTATGCGACTGTCGGTAGTATTAATAGTTAGTCTACAAAAATAAAAATGACGAGACCCTCCTATCTGCAGCAGCAAAACGAACAATTTCAAGCAGAAGCCTTTAGTTCGCGGGAGCGTTTTACCAGTATAATTTTATTGCCATCGGAGTTCCAATAGTTAGATATAATGGCCGACGGGGCAGTGAGACATTGCACCCCCCGGGGGCTGCACTCCAACAATTTACAGCTTTTACGCTATTTTCAATTAAAACCGTAATGGCTCATGGCCCACCGATGCGCCGATTGTCTAATTGTACATCTGTATAGAGCTGGGGAGTGGTGTGATTGCGTTATGTTTTGGTGTGACAGGAAGTCGTTTTTTGCATTTTTTTTATTTGCAGAAAACGTGGTATTAACCTTCTGTTTATAAATTCTGTGGATTGACGCCTAAACTTTCTTAATAAAAACTCATTCCCAGCAGCCGTAAGTCAGCACCACCCATGAACGCCCACAATACCAAAGGAACCAATGGTATATTGCTGGCCTTTGAGGAAAATATAGGCTCTCGACCAGAGCTCTAGAGAAAGTTCTGACGACAACACCGTTTAGAACGACGGATCGGTTATAACAACCGAATGGCAAGGTCCCGGCGGAATCTACACAAATTAATTACCATCGCTTATAATAACTATCAAATATAACGACTGAAATTTACTGTCCCTTTTTTATCTTTATTCAATTTATGGACTTTTTTCCCTTATGGTCATGCCACTGTCATCATTACATTAAACAATATCGAACAAAACAAATGAAAAATTACAGGCTAAGAAATTAACTAAACTTAAAAACTAACTTAATAGACAAGAATATCGGTATTGACCGTATTAATGACTTGCAAGTAACAGCTCTATAAACAACGATATCGCAGTCCCACAACCACGCCCTTTTGTAAAAACTTTGCTTTTAATCGGTTCACATTACGATGTTGTAATGTGCCAAGTTTAACGTTGAATGTTATTGAATCTGTCTCGATACGCCCCTACAGCTTCCCCGGTCGGTATCGGAACATATTTGATCCAACAAAACTTGTTAATTAGCTAATGGTTGAAGTTTGCGCGATAAGAAATTATTTGCCTTAATTTTATTAGCGTAGGAAGTGTTTTTATGTAGGGCAATTGAATACTTTGACTAGGATTTTATTATTAGGAATTTGGGGTTCTTTTTTGGCCGATATGATGTGTATTTACGCTAAAATAACCTACTCTATGCTTCTGATCTTTCCAGTCCATCTAAAGGTTGGCTGTGTAAGAAGTTGCTGACAGTGATAAATCCGCCATTTGTGACACTACCTTCTTAAGGTAGACTGTTATAAAACAAATTTATGTGAGAATCGAACCCAAGCAAGAAGTAATTGCTTCGTAAGCTAGAGTATATACCCAACTGCGTCACGGTGCTGCCAAGTATATAGCTTACACTTAGGTTTCGCGATCATCTAACAATAAGTGACGTAATCAAAACGCCTATCGACTGATACCAGTCAATTTCTTCCCACTACAGCAAATCCATCGCTAAACAAATAAGTGCAAAGTTTCTATTGTGTAAGACGTAGAACCAGCGGCAATTACATGAAGGGCACACGACGAATCAAGCGGGCTTGCGCTGTTTGACATATTTTAGAGAAATCCTCCGTCTCAGTATAATGAGTGTCATATTCGGAGCGTAGGGGCAGCATATTGTTTACTACTAAGCTTTACTACCATAAGGCTTTTAAAAACACCGCTGGTGGGACGAGGAATCATCATAATATTAGCCCATGTATGTCTAAGGTATGTGGTCCGCTAACCCTCAGTAGGCTAGCACGGTGGACTAAGGCGTAGAGGTGGACTCAATGGCAGAGGAGGCTCGTGCAGCAGTGAGACCTATATGGGCTGATGATGATAATGTAAGTTCCACTGCTAAACACGGGCATTGTTTGCAACTGACAGGGTTTGGGCTACAGTCCACCACGCTGGCCTAGTGCAGGTTGGCGGAGTATGCACCTAAAAATTCTTCAGAACTTTTAAGTTTGCAGGTTTCATCACGTTTTCCTTTACTGTTAAGTACGTGATAATTTATTGCGAATATATTGCCTCCAGTTTTTGGGCCTGTTGCCTGAATTACGGCAATATGCCCCCATTACGTGGGACTGACACATACGCAACAAAATGTGGATACAGAAATGCACCACTGCCTATCACTTTGGGGAATGCAGGCGTAAGGTTATGTATGTAAGTACATAACTTCGAAAAGTCAGATGTGTGTGCTGTGTGTCCAGGGTTTGGCTTTAAACTTCGAGGCCATCCCAACATACAGGCCGATTTCTTTCAAGACCTCCAACCCACAATCAAACAAACGCCCAACAAACTATAACACCACTATATTCAAAAGCATTGCAAATTCCTTTTTTCCCAACCGTACAGCTGTCTACGCGATACATCCGACACACCCGAAGAGTAGCGACGTGTAAAATCTGCATTTCTTTGAGATGCACTTGTCCTCCTCCGAAGGCCCTCGCCCCCCGGCCCCCGCCGCGCCCGCGCCCACCCCCGCACCCCTCCTCGACGCCTCTTAGATAAAGAGGGCTCTACTTTCGCACGCTTTGAGCACGACTCCCAGGTTTTGTTGTAGGCTTAGAGCTGTACATTGTAATAAGGCTAGATTCGCCCCGGGCAGTGAAGTTTTCGAGAGGGATATTTGATGTCCACTCAAGCATTGTTGGGTGGACACTGAGCTGGTAAGGGTACGCTGGAAATATTTTGAGGAAACCTTCGTCTGTCAGTAGGTTATGAGAGCTGGGTTGGGTTATGGTATTTCGTCAGTTTGAGATTCAAAAATATTCCCTTTATAGTGAGAAAAGCTCATTGATTTTCAAACGATTATAAAGAATTGCTCATGCAGGGTTCTTAAGGTAAGGCTAAGAAGAATGAATATATCTTAAGAAAGCAGGAAGATGTTAATTACAAACAGTTTCTAATAGATCGTTTGAAAATGTATCAATTATATTATTACTTTGCCCAGCTGGAGTCGTTCTATGGTACGATGTAGATAATAAAATTATGCTTTGATGCATATAGCAGTTACTTTTTTAATAGATCTATACAATACATACAAAATCTTGTATAATTTAATAGAATAGATGAATAGACTTCAGAGACTGAGTCCACGATTCTTTGGTTCTTCTTTAGTTCCATTCTCTTAACCCTCACCTAAAGCAAATGTACCAACATCATCACAAAAGCAAGAATAAAATCCCCCAGATGCCAAACCTGGCAACATTGAAAGCTCCGAGTCTAGAAGCACTAGATCTAGGTATAGCGAAGTTAGTTATGTTTTGTTTTGTTCGCAGTATGATAGAGCGTGTGAGACTACCTCCGTGTATCTATTGTCTGCGAATGGAATATAAGAAGCTCTGTTTGTAGCTCTACCTGCGAGAGGGTTCGGAACTCTACATTTTTTTTTCGATTTGTTTACAATATGTATGCGCTGCGAGGCAATTGTTTACTATTGTATGGAATTGTAGTCTTTGCATAGTCTGTAAAGGTTATTCTTTGTTCTAATAACTTCTCTTTTGATTCTTCTTAAGTAGTTCGATTTTCATCCTGATGGGTTAAACAGAACAATAGCTGCAGCAATTGCTAAGGAACTCCTTATGAGCCTCAAAGAATGAGTCTATTATAAAACACTTCGGAATCTTTTGAGAACCTTCAGAAGAGTATTTTAAAAAGATATTGTGAGCTTCAAAAAGGAATTAATGCCCTAATTGATCTACTACCCTACCACCACTTTAGTCAAAAAATATTGTCAACGCTATCTTTCTTTCAATCACCAAAGTGCAATCGCAGCAATAGTCTCTACCCACTACGACACAAAGTGTGTGTCGTAGTGTATGTATATATATTACTACATACTAAGTAATAACCCTGACGTTACCGTTTACTAATTTTAATAATTAATTGGTAGAGCTCGAGTCGAGTCGGCGACCTCGTGTAAAAGCTGTACGTGAGTAAAAATATAGGAATCACGCAATTACCTCTCAGTGTGAACGGAGTGCTCGGAATCGAGATATATGATGTGCCACCCCATACCCCCTACTACCCGCGCGGGGGGGGGGGGGGGACGCGACCTATATATCCAGTACCAGCGAACGCTCATTTAATAAATGATAAAAAACGTATTGATTTTCGTGTAGAGATGTCTGTTTTAGGTCGGGGATGTGGTGTTGGTGGTATTGTGGTTGTGTGTTGGATGGGTTGTGAGTTTGAAGTAGTTCGTGTCATCATCATCATCATCATCATCAGCAGCCAATATTCGTCCACTGCTGGACATAGGCCTCCTCCAATGACTTCCACCGGGAACGGTCGGAAGCCTCCTGCAGCCAGCGACGTCCCGCGACCTTGACAAGGTCATCGGACCACCTTGTTGGGGGACGTCCCACGCTGCGCTTTCCCGTTCGTGGCCTCCACTCGAGAACTTTTTGGCCCCATCGGCCATCAGTTCTCCGCGCCATGTGGCCGGCCCATTGCCACTTCAACGAGCTAATCCGTTGGGCTATGTCGGTTACTTTAGTTCTCCTACGGATCTCCTCATTTCTGATTCGATCACGTAGGGAAACCCCGAGCATAGCCCTCTCCATAGCACGTTGAGTGACCCTGAGCCGACCCATGACGCCTTTAGTGAGAGGCCACGTCTCAGTGCCATATGTCATCACTGGTAACACACAACTATTGAAGACTTTCGTCTTCAGGCACTGAGGTATATTGGACGAGAGGACGTCTCCTAACTTTCCGAACGCTGCCCAACCGAGTTGGATTCGACGATTGACCTCTCTCTCGAAGTTGGACCTGCCTAACCGGACCACTTGTCCCAAATAGACATATTCGTCTACAACTTCGAGAGTCGAGCCCCCAACTGCGATTGGGGTGGGCACAACATGGACATTCGACATGATTTTCGTCTTGTCCATGTTCATTTTAAGACCCACCTGTTGGGAGACTCGATTGAGGTCTTCGAGCATAGTGCTAAGGTCCTCCAGCGATTCTGCCATGACTACAATATCGTCGGCAAACCGAAGGTGTGTGATATACTCGCCGTTGATGTTGATGCCGAATCCTTTCCACTCCAAGAGCTTGAAGGCGTTTTCCAGCGCGGCAGTGAACAGTTTCGGAGATATAACATCTCCCTGTCTCACGCCTCTCTGTAGTGGAATAGCCTTCGTGCTCTGATCTTGTACTCGGACCGACATGGTGGCATTGTTGTATATACTTTTCAACACCTCGATGTACCGACAGTCAATGTGGCACCGCTGGAGAGACTCTAGCACCGCCCACGTCTCGATCGAATCAAAGGCTTTCTCATAGTCCACAAACGCTAAACAAAGCGGCAAGTTGTATTCCTCGGTTTTCTGGATAACTTGCCGAAGCGTATGGATGTGGTCTATGGTGCTAAAGCCTTTTCGGAAACCAGCTTGTTCGGGCGGCTGGAAGTCATCAAACCTGCGTTCGAGACGATTTGTGATGACCCTCGAAAACAACTTATAGACATGGCTCAGGAGCGAGATGGGCCTGTAATTCTTCAGCAAGGTGTTGTCACCTTTTTTGAAGAACAGTACCACCACGCTCCCGCTCCATGCCTCTGGCGTTGAGCCCTCGAGGAGAACGGAATTGAAGAGCCTCTGAAGGACTTTAAGTACCGGCGTTCCGCCCGCTTTCAGAAGCTCTGAAGTGATCCCGTCCTCACCCGGCGCCTTGTTGTTCTTAAGTTGCTTCAGGGCCATCTCAATCTCACACAGGCTGATGTCCGGGATATCATCACTGAAGTGGCGGATCAACTCGGCTCTCGGGTCTTCGGCCGAGCGAACAGCGGGCTTGGCAACCGAGGTGTAAAGCTGTCCGTAGAACCTCTCGATCTCCCTTAAAACCTCTGCCTTCGTCGACACTACGCGGCCGCCCTCCGTCTTCAGCCTAGACAACTGTCTTTGCCCAATAGACAAGTCTCTTGCAAACACTTTGGAGCCTCCGTTCCGCTCTATTATCTCTTTAATGCTCACAGTGATGTGAGCACGGACATCGTGTCGCAAGGACTTCCAGATCCGTCTATTGAGCTGACGATATGCTTCGGCGTCCTCGGAAGACTGCAGCGCCATAGATCGACGTTCGGCCATGAGGTCAAGAGTGTGGACCGAGAGTTTTTGAGGTCTATCTCTGCGGCGAGGTCTAAAATGACGTGTAGATGACGAAATTCATTTTTGTAAGTGTGTCAAATGGAAATGACAATAGCTAAAGCTAAAGGTAGACAGACTAGTTGAAATTATCTTTTGATAGTAATCTATTTGTTAACTTGCATTATAATGTATATTACTTTGAAAAAAAAGGTGTAGGATATGGAATTCTATTTTTTAACTATTGTTTAAATGGTGTATTGATAATGTACCTTTCGATCGACAACAACAAAATTTACGTCCCTCAACTAAGAACTCGAAATATAAAGCATTTCCATCGATATGACTTCACATCAAAAAACAACACCGTAAAAGACTATTCAAACTCCAGCCTATCAATTTGAAAAGGTACTAATTTATGAAACAAGCTCACAATGAGTGTATATAAATCGCGCCAGACATAAACATCTCTTATCCACTTGCAAATTATTTTTATTAACAACCCTTTTATGAGAGCAAACTCAAAGACGGCCAAGAGCTCTAATTCACTACGAACATAAAAAATTAAAAGACACGAAAGGCGCATAGCGAAACACTGGTGCTAATCCTTCCTTGAATAATCCTGCCATTAAAACGCAGGAGTTAGCTATATAAAAATGCGAATAAATGTCTGTCTGAAGAGGCATTGGGCGCATGTCTCGCGGACTGCGGCTCTACATAATGTAGAGATTTGAATATTCAGGAATTTTCATTAACGATTTTTTTTCTGATCATAGGGTTCATAGATCGTAATTAGTCAGCAGTCATGGTTTCGAGGTTTGGGCACATGGTCGAGAATCTCGACGGTCGCGGGTTCGAACCCCAAAAATACACCTCTGACTATAGTTATGTGTTATTGGCAATTAATTATCACTTGCTTTAAGGGTGAAGGAAAACATTGTGAGGAAACCTGCACACCTAAATTGTCCTTAGAGATTTCTTAGGCGTGTAGTCCGCCAACCCGCACTAGGCCAGCGTGGTGGACTAAAGCGTAAACCCTCTCGATGTTAAAGGAGGCCCGTGCACAGCAGTGGGCACACGTACAAGGGCTGATGATGATGATCATAGTTGGCTCTATGATATAAGACCTTCGTACTATTGAGAAGTCTACGGCAGGGTATCAGGCCTATAGGTTGAGGTCAATATTCCGAGTCTGCATTCCACTGCATCCGCACTAGGCCAGCACGGTGGACTTAACCCTAAGCCCTATGGTAGAGGAGGCCCGTGCTCAGCAGTGGAACGTATATGGGCTGATGAGATATGATGAGATACGTCCCACTACACACCTAAGAAATTTCTAAGGACTTTTTAGGTGTGTAGGCTTTATCACATGGGAAGTACATTTGTATATAGGTTGATGATTATTCCAATGCACATTGACAGTGACAACCAAGGGGGTCATCAGTATTCTTGGTCTTGCTTCGGGAGTAATACGTTCTCATCGAATGCGATTTCTTGATGTGTGGCAGAAAGCGGGGCCTCGTTATTGTCACCGATTTTATTCTTGATTATGATTTCTTCTGATATTCTTAAGAACTCGACTTATCTTAAAAAACCGTCCTCTAAATAGGTTTGAAGACCGGGTATCCAGTAACGCATTTAAGAGTCTTGTTCAGCATTACTGTTATTGATATTTCCTTCTTGAATCTGAAGGGAGCCTGAAAAAGAAATTTCAAAGCAAACTTAATTTTAAATTACTTTTATATGTAAGGGAGAATACTGTCATGCACGTCACCCTTTATCCATAATTTTTTGGATATTTAATAATATTTTTCTAGTATTTTAGACATAAGATATCATATTCGAATTTATTTCAGAGGGGGCATCAAACC
Source organism: Cephonodes hylas (assembly GCA_030295005.1). Classification (NCBI taxonomy): domain Eukaryota; kingdom Metazoa; phylum Arthropoda; class Insecta; order Lepidoptera; family Sphingidae; genus Cephonodes; species Cephonodes hylas. The sequence continues at coordinate 10,243,544 of AP025380.1, read as the reverse complement.
CCTTATTTCTTTAAAGTGTTTTCTACTTAACCCTTAATTCGACAGTGTCCGCTGTGACGAACAAGTAATTTAAAAAAATCTACTGAACTAGTTAAGAGAAAAATACATAAGATTTTGATTTTAGTGCGTAGGTAACATATAAAAGATTTAATAAAAAATATAATTTGAATTATGCAATTACTCAAAATGTCATTTTTTGTCGAAAATGACGTTGAGGCCGCAGTCATCTGTTTTGCCCAAGGTATTTTGTTTAATTTTTAATGTTTTTTACTAACTTTTAGACGCTTTCTGTATTAATTTATATTTCTGGTAGTATATAAATCTGGAAAATGAGATTATCACGAGCTTCTACATTCATTTTCACCATTTTATCTGACTCTAAATCTCTTGTCCGTCACACCGGACACTGCCGGTTACTACGTGAAGTACCTATTTGACTAGTTGTCCGGTGTGACGAACATTGCCAAATACGCTATGATTAACACTTTTTTGTTACATTTATTTTTTTTGCGTAATATCGCATGTAGTTGAATGTATTCTTCTATAAATGCTTGGTGTGAGTGTGTGTATGCTTACTTTTTTTGTGTTGCGTTTTTACAGAAGCATTTGCATGGGCACACTAACAAAATATTAGCTCTGGTACCAAAACATCATGGCCTATCTGGAGCCAGTAATCAATCAGATTCTGATGAAGAACTGCATGTTCCACCTTCACAAGATTATTTTTCATCTCCTGTAACTTCAATAGCTTGTTCTTTGGAACGGCTTAATACATAAGACAGTGATGAATTTGAACGTGAAAGAGTTTTTGAAGCCTTACCTGCTTCTTTTACTCCAATATTTGCAAGAAATTATCCCTATTTTATCGCAAGAACCAGTCTACAGCAATCTCCCGTCAATGTCATTTCTACCATCTTTACCAACTCCTCCATCAGTAGCAGTTACAGTTAAAAGAAAAACAAAATCTAAAGTTCTTGTTGTAGTAGCCAAAAAGGCCAAGAAACGAAAAAAGAAGTTTAGTCTGACATACAAATGGAAGAAGTGGCCATTTCATCACAGAGTGAAGATCATGACATACAAGAAATTGAATCCCTCGAATATTTCTACAGTTTTGGTGCTCAAATTTTATTAGCTTTAGGCCAAAGTATAACAAGGAGGCCCGCTATGATTTTCTTTGACAATTTTTTTTACGTCGCCAGAAGTGCTTTATACACTGCGCCAAAATTATGGTATTTTGCACTAGGTACTATACGCAATAACAGATTGAGAAGAGCAGAGACTGTGCTTACCAGTGAAATAAATCTGAAAAAAAGGGCGAGGTAGCTATTCAAAATCTGAAGCAAAGCTTAAATTGAAAGATTTCCGGTACGAGATATTTTCTGCTTTGATCAAAATTAACATGTCAGCTAAGCGCACTAACCAAAAAAAAACTACGATAAGGAAGCCTTGTAAGCCCAGACCAGTAGATGGTGTATGTTATGACAATGTTGGTAATTTTTTATCGGTCATTGCATGGAGTGCAGTAAAAAGACTTCTGTTTTTTGCATAAAAAGTGACGTAGGACTACGTTTTGTAACAAGAACAAAATAATTATTATGTTTATAGTTATATTTGATAAGAATTACATTTATTTTTGTTTTTGATGTGTATTTGTTTTATTTATAATTTCTGTTAGTAATTTGGTAGAGTCCGCCCCAGCGGACATGTTGTTTCGCAAGTAATTCGTTACGTACTTGACAATGTCCGCTGTGACGGACATGTGTTTTAGCAAAAACTGTACAGCAAAAATTTTTTTTTGCATTTTTCCTGTAGTTATTTCATATCCAAAAATATAACTTTACTAAAAAAACACAGTTTTTTTGCTACAAAAAGCTCCGTCGAATTAAGGGTTAAACTTCATCGTTCAATACAATTTTCCGCAGAGAAGAGTAAAATTTCCACAATCTATATTCCCAGCTAGACGTCGGACAGGGAAATAAAAATAAAAAGTTTATGTGGGACGCGACAGATCCCGCGGGATTTACTGGAACTATTGTTATATTCACTACACTACAGATAAATAGGGAATATCTTATGTATTCCTTTCTGGGTATATATTAGACTTTATATAAGGCAGTAGTAGACTTATTTATTAAAGACTGTGTGTATTATTGTTGAGTGGCCCTGGGGAATAACCGAATTGATCATCTGATATATAGAAAGGAAGGTGCCAAGAAATTATCATCAGCAGCCCATTTACTGTTGAGCACGGGCCACCTCTACCATTAAGAGGACTCAGGCCATAGTTCACCACGCTAGCCTAATGCAGGTTGGCGGACAGGATATATATGTGTACTATAATTAGAGGATTCAATCAAGGGATCCCGGTAATATTTAATCCCGAAAATTTTGGGACTGAAGTATGAACGGGATCCCGGGATCGAATCCTCTAACTATAATATCGAGAGGTTCAAATTTCAATATCCGGGTCCAATAAAATGGTTTTAGTGAATTTATTTGGAATATGATAGTTAAATTGGTTCTTCTACTTACAGCCTCTGGAGAATAGACATGTGTATGATATTTAGATCCGATCATAATAATATTTTTCAAATATAATTGCAAGAGAGATATGTGCATTGACAGAATTAGAGTGTAATCTCTTGTCAACTTGTCAGTAATTGGTTATTGTGGAGTCAGGATATTCTCATTTATATATCAAATCGATTTTGTTAAAAACCGATATAGAGATTATTAGGTAAATTAATTTTAGTAAAGTGAGCATAGCTTCGGCTCTCCTCATCCAACCACTGCCAGCCACCTTGCGGATATCGTCACCCCACCTAGCCAGAGGGCGTCCCACACTACGTTTGCCGAGGCGTGGTCTCCACTCCTGAACACGTTTACCCCAGTGGCGTGCCATAAGAGAGGTCTATGTCCAGCAGTGGACGAATTAAAGGCTATTGATGATGATGATGATGATGATGATGATGATGAGCATAGCTTTTGGGCTTCTATGGACTTACCTCCACTGATTGACAGGGGCAAAGCGATATGAGCTATTAGTAAAATACGATAGCCACTGGTAAAATATGCTTGCTTGCTCGGAGTATCGATTCCATGGTCTATAGTTTTGTAAGGCCACGAAAATTGTACGTATGCCTTTATAATAATTCCCGTATAAAAGGTGAGCTGTCGAGAAAATCGATTGCTTAGATTCTACGAAAGTTATATGGATGCTGTGAACGAGAAAGCTTCTGAGAATCAATTTGTCGCACTCGTTTCTCTTAAGTACTTTGTATTTCAAGACCTATTGTTAAATGTAAAATTGTTTTGTATGTAGGTCCTTGTGTGTTACTGACTATAGGAACCAGCTCTACTCGGGCGAAATTTTAAATTCCGTGTTCCTGAGAAACTCTTCATATTCCTGGGATTAAAAGTATACTATGTAATTAACCAAGTTTCTATTTATCTTTATACCAAAAATCAATGAGATCGGTCCAGCGGTTAGGCGTGAAGGGTTAACAGACATCGACAATAAAACATAATATTAACTTGATGTTTGTTGCAGTTTTTCTTATAAAGCCCATTGATAGCATTGATACGGGTACCAAAAGTAATCATAAATATATAAGTTACCTACCTTCAAATTACTCCTTACGTCCAAGACTATTTTTGCCTTAGGTAGACTTGGAATTTCCTAAATGAGACTCAAGTTGTGTTCAAATCTTCGTATGATAGTTATACCGTGCTGTTTAAGTCGTATCGAAAATACTGTAATTATTTAATACGCTATTATTTCAATAATGTAATATATTAATAGTTGCAGTAATATTTTAGTAAATTATTAAGCAAAGTCATATATTACAGCAAATATAATAGTCTAGAGAAGTTCATTACTCACAAAAATCAAAATTACCGACAAAGTCTCGATAGAAAATTGCGAAAGACTTTCCACTCCCACAAAACCCGAAACAAGTGATGAATCACCCAAACAAATGTACGTAAACCCACGACCTCCCATTCCCAAGCACCTGCGCGGCCATCCCACAGCTCGACTCAGCAGATTCGCCTCAATACACCCACTAACCACGCACCATTATGCGAAACTCTAAAACATCGAAGCGGACTGAAAAGAATTAATTACAAGCTTTCAGCATTCCGCTTACATCGAAAGAGACCGCAAATAATTCACGCACACATCCACACCGCGTTATACATCGAAATTGTTCACATAAAATATATAAAAATGTCAATAAACACACTAGGCGGACACACAGGCATATCCCGTTGGAATCTTTCACAGCACTCACACTACACGCTCGCTGAGTTTTTTCCCGTGCCTGTGTGCGACTGGGGGGTCCTAGGGGGTGCTGGGTGTCCTGGGGGGTGTTGGGGGTGACAGGGGGAGGGGTAGCATACATTTTCAGGAAGGCACCAGCGTCACAGGGCGTCTTTCAACGTTCCGAAGCCGCACACATCGCCGGCTATCGGCGAGACGAAGGAGCAAAGAGTGGGGACAGAGTATACTATGATGCAGAGCTTTTTAAATAATTTGTAAGGATTTTAATGGGGTTATTTATGGGTATGTGGGAGTTAGTTGTAGATAGATGCTTTCTGTTTTTTATAAATCAAGCCGAAAGTTAAATCAAGTTTGTTAATTCGTCTATTTAACGAGAAAGATTACGATATTATTGTATTTAATTTGTGGCTTCTAAATTAGCATAATTAGTTAGTAAGTTTAAGTATTATCTATTGAATTTTACCTGTTTTAAATTATTAATTTAATGTAATATATTTGAATTAGCAATACATCGGAGATATCTCTATCTTCTGGATATAGCATTCGAAAAGTCCTTTTATTGTAGAAAAGTCTTTTTGAAATTTTCAAATCATATGGTACAAAATACACCAAACCAAAGGCACAAAACTCCATTAGGTATACATATCTAGAAATTCTAATCGAAAACACAGTATACCCGTTCTTGTAAAAATTTCCACATCACTCAAAGCAGTCTCTGTGTGCGTTCACCCCGCCTACTCTGTGCCTTCAGGCGGCCAGATCACAGGGGGGGAGATTCGGGTGTGAGGGCGCTACGTGTGTGTTCGGAAAAATGCCTTATGATCCCGGCCAGGCTACCCAACGCTACCCGCTAGGTTTTCAAGTTTTTCCAACGTATGGGCGTGGGAAAAGCGAATCTATGACTGATGTGGGATTTTTGTGGGGTTTTGGTGGGTTAGGTTTTGGTAGTATACTATTAAAGGGTAATAAAATATGTTTAATAATTATAATCTGTTTAATTTATAAGAAAAAAAAGTAATATAATGTTATACAAAGCGCTTTCGTCAGTCAATGCAATATTTTTATTACAGCGTCATTTTTCCATGAACAGTATCATTTTGATCTCATTGGCATCATTAATTAGTTTTTCATACATGGTCCTATTGCTAGAGCTTTTCTTGACTATTTAAGAAATAAAGACTATAGACATTACGTTATATCACTTTGGCTTATAACAGGTTATTGACTCGTTATTCTTATAATAATTTTATAACTCATAGATCAACTCTCTTAGGTTAAACTCTAACTGCTGTAATCTGCAACTCCGTTGTCGTAAAGTATCTGGTGATTTATTACCACAGTAACCTGTTGAAAATCAGGGAAGTATAAGATAAAAAATAGAGAAAATGATGTCTTTTATAAATTGAAAAAAAAATCTTCATTAACAGTATACAGTTCTCCTTTCAAAACTTTTTAATACCTTCTGAGGCACTAATAAAGACTATTTTTCGAAATTTCAACTACCAAGCAGCTGCAACAAATACGACCAACAACACCCACTAATCCTTATCTTATCACCATCCTCCCTTCGAAAGACATCGGGAAAAACTACGAAAAATCCAACCAACCCACACAAACTGAAAGCAATAAATATGAGGCAAAAAATCACACGTTCTACTATACGGTTGATATCTGCAGGGCGCCCCCTCCTAGTGGGGGGTCACTGGTGGGGGGTGGGGGGTCACCGGGTGGGGGGTCGGGTGACAAGGACTCCGGCGGGCCAGGTGCTATGTATTGGTGCAATCTGGAGTCTGTTGCATTATTAGTTCTAGCGTTTTGGGTTAAACTTACATTCTGTAATAAATATGAGGGTAGTTGCAAGGGAAAAGTTTAATGTGTGAAATCCTATGTGTGAACAGCTTGGTGAATCTTTGAGGGAAAATTTTAATTTAGGTGAAGTAGATTGGTTATTTAGTTTTGGAGTATGTGATAGAGTTTTAAGTGAACAATTTTCAATTTTTTAAAGTTTGAAAAGGTACGTATGTAAGTAATAGTGAAAGATTATAGAAGTGGATTTGAAAGCAATGAATCTCATTTTTTTAATCATGAGGGATTTCGAAGATTTTCATAGGAAATTCCCAAAATATATACCAATAATTGGACTAACTCAGCATTGTGGACTAAGGCTTAACCCCCTTTATATACAGACTTTACAGATATGACATATATTTATGACCAAAAACTACGACTGCAATAATCCGCAAAATGCAATTATCCGCATGCAAAAGACATTATCAGTAACAATCCCGCCCGACGATTGCAGCGTATTGCCGAAAGGTGGCCGAAAGCTGCCCGAAGCCGAACGTTTAAGTTTCGTGTGTCCGTTATAAATTCCGAGCGAGCGTTCTATATTCAAATTGGCCGACGCTATTGGCTGCCGCTGGGTGGTATTTTACATCCACGGATTGGGAGAAATCTGGATCGGGGTTCAAATGTATATATATGGTGCTGGACATAGGCCTCTCTCATGGCACGCCACTGGGCTTAAGGTGAAAGGCTGGTGATGATCATGATGATGATGATGATATATGGTATTTGTGTGATCGAAAAAGTGTCTCGTAGTTTCTGACACCCATGATAAAGGGCTTGTAACCTAGTGTGAGGCCAGTGCTATGTAGCTGTATCCCTGAAGATAAAATCACACTATACATCCACCACTGCAACTCTTGTATACTAGGATCGACAGATATTACATAGCAAAGGAGTGTCCCTAGCTTGTGTTTTAAGAAAATTAACAAAAAGGTATATAGGTGAAGTTTTCTAACTCTAGGCATATTTGTCCAGATAGTCAAATTTTTTGGTAATTGTAATTGTCTTTCTTTATGTGAGGTTAAACCTCATAGCTCAATGTTTTGTCACGCGCTTTGCTGTGGAGGGAAGTGGACAACTCTTTGTTTTCCAACTCCTCCTTTACATTGCTTTTCTGATTAACTTCGTTGCGGGATTATGACAATTTAGGTCCCCTTAGATTCGCTGTGCTTCATTGCTCGGCGCCAATACTGTGCGTGCCGCTGTTGATCCTGGAATACAGGAGTTGCAGTGGCGGGTGTGTGGTGGGATAGGGCATAAAAAAATATTTGTCCAGATCCTCATACAGTAAAGGATAGGAAATCCTAAAATATTTTATTTTCACTTGCATGATGTAGTTCTATACAAAAGTTTTGCTAATTATTCTGAGTCCCACGTAATATTAGGCAAGCTTGAAACCTCTTTTTGTCATTTCGGATTCCGTCATGCTTAAAACAAATCAACTTTGCTGAACTTGCGAATACAGCCCGAAATCGCGATAGCATTTAATACGCAGAAACAGAGTTCGAAATGTAATACTAATTTCAAAATAAATTCATTGCTTCCTAAATTAGGTTTCGTTGTTACCGATCCAAACCCCCCGGTTCGAGGGAACATCGGATGAAATTTCGCCGGTACAGAAAGCTTCCCGTAATGTCTATGCATAAAGTATTTTAAACTTGTTAAAATGCAACGTGTTCCGTGTTGAGAACTGTTGCCGCTGTGTCAAAGGATTCGCGAGTTCGCAGGATTTTTACGGGAGAACTACATCGTTAGTTGTTCAGCATTCGCGTTGGGGCGTCTTAGAAGATTTTTGAGAGGTCGAAGTAACTTATCTATGGTAAGAACAGGCCTTGTAGTCAATATATTAGTTTTATTGAAATAGTATAGCAAATAGTGGATAAAACTAGCATTTTTAAAAGTCTTTCTTTAAAAAATCTTTTTTTCGCGAGCGTGGTCTAGAGCATGCGATTCATATTCTGGGTTTGATTTCTAGATAGGACTTTTTATCGTTTAGAAAAATCTTTAGGAGGAATTTGTGTCTTAAAGGGTTTAAAAATCGCGGTTTTTTGTCAATAAAGAAAATCCTGACCAGAAATTTGAATTTGTTCCTTAAATGATAATAAGCTCACTAGTAATGTGAGTTTTGAAACGACTAATGAAATATGGGTATAAAAACTCTTTTAAGAATATTCTTAAGGATGGTCAAAAGAGCATGTAACATACTTTTTCTACCAGTAGACAAATGAAAGATTACAAATACATAAATGACAGGTTAAATAGTAAAACATCCGAAATCAAACCGATCCAAGGTGCAAACCAACACAGCCTCATTACATTCAAAGCTTGCGAACTGCGCGCGAACATAAAGAGTGTTTAATTTTTTTACATTTTTCAATAACGCCAGCGCGCGGACGGTTAACTAAAAGTTATTCCCTCACCTTGTTTTTAAATAAAATCAAAGCTGGAACTTGCCTCTTTATGGAGTTCATAAAATGGCGGCTGTTTCCATTGTAAATTTCATAGTGAGTTGTTAGGTTTAACGCGGCCTTATCGGGTTGAAAGAAAGATTTTGGTTCTTGTGTTGTTTACATCGAATACGTGAATTGAATTTTATGTTAAAGAACAAATATAATATTTGTACTGCTACATCGTTATGTACCTTCAGGTAATTTAAGTACTCATATTTACTGGGTGTTATACACTGTTTTGAAGGACTCGTGGTTAAACCGTGCGCTCAAGAAGCCTAATGGTCGCGGCTTCAAATGCCAGGTACGTACCTCTGACTTTTCGAAATTGAGTGTGTATGCACAATGAAATATCACTTGCTTTACGGGCGAAGAAAAGTATCGTGAGGAAACCTGTAAACCTTAGTTCTTAAGAATTTCTCAGGTTGCGTAGTCCTCCAACCCGCAGTAGCCCAGCGTGGTGCATTAAACCTTCTCAGTTGTAGAGGAGGCTCGAACCCAGCAGTGGGACGAATATAGGCTGATTACAAAGACGGTAGACTGTGTTTTTAATGAGAATGTTTAACTATACACTTACATTCACGACTATATCCTGTAAAAGATTAGCAGTAGTCTATTATTGTACATCTTTACCTAGCTCTGTATAACATACGTAATATGAGACCAGTTTATTGCCGTATCTTGGACATATATCCATATTCGAAACTTCTAATATAAGTTACCTTGTTGCTAAACTTAACAGATTTTCTTAGTCAGGAATCTAAACCGCGATTTTTAAGCATGCCACTCATAAAGCAGAGTTAACAAGATATATTCGAGTTTTAAAATCTATTTCTAAATTTCACAAGTGGACGTGCAAACTTTAAAAATCTCATCGAAAGCACGTGCCGTGTTGAAGATCGTCTGCGAATAAACATGATATTAATTCAAACGTATGCTAAAGTAGAAAATTTTCAAACTAAATCCAATATGGAAACCGAATTCCTGTAAAATATAAATGCGAGAGCCATCTGCGGGAGATTTTTCGTGGCGCATCACTATTAAATGTGAAATATTATATCGGCAGCGCATGCTCGCAGGGATGGGAAAGAGCTTTCATATCGATAAAAAAATCAATTTATCTCTATGGGATTTTTTTCTTCCGGAATGGAGAATACTATCTGCACTATGACGGTGAGGAAATTTGTAAGTGTCTATTTCAATGGATAATAAACGTATGACTTATATTTAGTTATTTAAATTATTACAGCTTCAGAACGTGTTATCGCTTTTGAGAAGAAGCGTCTAAGGAAACATATTAGAATATAAGGGTATGTAGGTTGTTTGTCGTCGTCCTCCAAAGTGTACACCGCTATAAGAGAAGCGCTGGACAGATACCGGTGGAAGCAGATCATCCGCTCCAGATGTCACCCTAACGCTGACCACGATCCTCAGAAATGAGGGACCGACCAGAGAGAGAGAGAGCTTGTTTGTGGAAAGTGCGACGAAATAAAAGATCGGTCGGATCGAACACCCAGACTCGAAACAAATTTATGTGGCTTACACAAACATTTGTCGCGCTGCGGAAATCGTGCACGCTGCCTCTCGTTTCGCAAGCTGGTGTCTAGCCAACTGCGTCCGTGGTTGTCAAACAACTACTAACGATTTATCAATGGTTCAATACTGCCAGCTATCTAGGAATATATTAAATTAATATTATTATTACCCTGTAAAGGTCGCGGTAAGTCGCTGGCTGCATGCGCCTTCCGTCCGATCCCGGTGGCGGTTATTGAGGGAGGCCTCGTGCAGTGGACCTCAATCGGCTGACGATGATGATCCACGAATATATTAGAATTGATTTTAATTTTTCTCCGATAGTTTCCAGTTAAAATATTGTGTATCGATAGTGTCTCGTCCGTACGGGCGCAATGTTTCACCGGGTTCGAGTGGGAGCGACGTACATATCGAGCATATTCCTGTGCTGGCGTGGGGTAAGGCTAGCGACGTACAGGGAATATGGAGCCTCGCTTTATACCAACTAGTATATCGTACTGACTGTTCGAATATTTGATTGCGACAATTTATTTCTATCAAGTCCACGGAATAGATTAATAACAGTAGGAAGGAAATGTTAGTATCACATGTTTGACACACACGCTTTATTTATAGTGTTTCGGGTAGCGTGTAATAATTTTGTTTGAATTTTTATCATTGGACGAGACAGAATGAACAGGTAACAGACAAGCGGCGACACTCGTCTCCATACAAAATACTGTCTGTCCCCGTAGAATCTTATTCAGCTGTTCTGTAGTGTTTATCACCAAGCACGGCCTTGTGACACTCGCAGCAGCCTTTTTGCCATTGTTGTCAGTCAAAACCAAACCTTCTTACTCAACTATACTTGTTTTAAAAACTCCTAATGAAATATTTTGTAGGTTTAAATCTCTATTTAGCTAAATCGATTCGACTTATTAATGGAATATCTTCCTAATTTCCAAACTGCACGATTGAGGTGTAAGGCGTTTGGGTTTCTAAGGAAATATCGTCAACGTCTGGTACTTTAGGTCTTCATGGTTGTAGACCGCATAACATCAGTCTCACTTGCTTTTTCAGCTCCTTTCTCGTGTACTTATATTTTTTTAAATTTTGTAAATATTTCGTCCCCGGTGTATCTCCACCTCGTACATACGATGGGTCCAACGGTACAGCGAATATTCAGCTATGGCAGCCGATCTCGTAATGGCCTCGCTGTTTATGTGCTAATGATTATATTGAAGCTGTGTGTAAATGGAACTGTCGAGAATGCCCTCCATTGCTCGAAATATTGGCGAAAAACAGACCAGATAACCAGTGGCGTGCCTAGGGTGTCAAACTAAGGCAAGCCCAAATGTTTATTTAGTAGCAGCACATTTTTTTTGGTACGTAGGACTAATAAATACCTACCGGTTAGTACTCACATTCACGTTTATAGCGTTATTTTATAAATAAACAATCGTTAAGTTCGTTATTCGGAACTATGTAAGGCAAGTCGGGCTTTCGGGCTTCTATGGAAGTACCACCACTGCAGATAAGTATGCTAGCATGGGGGACTAGGTAAAGTAAGTATTTTCAAAGCGAAATTGATAGAAGATCAAAATAGACTTTTAGTGTCGCGGCAAAATTTTGTTCAGTACGACCGAGACTGATTTCCGATTTCGACTCGCTTTGAGTATGAGTATCAATCCCACGTAATAAGACGAGCCTGTTGCCGTTTTTCGGGCACATTTCCAGTCTCTGCTACTGAGAATTCTCTAATGGAAAGACCCAATAAGATTTCACCCAACCAGGAATCGAACCCAGATTGCTCGGCTCATAACTATGTAGCTGTAGAAATACACATTCGGGAAACGTAAGGGATTTATAGCTTTATATTTATTCCACGTTTCTGTTCCCATTTCTCTATTTCCAACAAGAGGAGCTATCAGCCCGGGCGACCACACAACATCTATCTTCAGGTAGTGGCGGAAAAAACGCCCCGTAGTACATTCGCGGCTATCTACGCCGGAAACGGCCGGAAATGCGGAAGAATATTTTTCCACGTAAAATATAAACGGGGACGGGCGCAGCCGCGCGTTGTGTATAGCTTATAAAAATGGCCACGTTGAAAATATTTTTAAATTAACCAAACGATATAATAATTTGCTTTATTATATGCCTATGAAAGACATCTGTATCGCTTTGGCAAAATGAGGGTAGTTTGATAAAACAAATACAGCTCAGCTCAGTTGAGAGCAGAATTTAATTACCCCATATAAAATGCAGGATAAATTAAAATATGATACTGGCCGGTTGCATTCGAATCTTGTGATTCGAAATTCGTAATTCTAAATTTAAATCCAAAGTTGATTGTCCCATCGCTCGTGTCATCACACTGATATCGCTTTTAGTTTTATTATCGACATAAATATGAGCAGTCGCATTTTAATAAGTTCTTATTTCGAATGTATTCGTGTCGCGTTCGGAGTTTAAATATGACGTTCCAAATTTAAATCGACGTTTGACCGATGAACGATGGATGCTATAGCGTGAATACCTTATCTTTTTTATTCCTTAAATCTCTATTCATATGTATTTTGTAAGACCGATGTGTACGTGTCAGATTAAACTGACATTTAAGTGTCGAGTTAGTAAATACGCAATAATATTTGAACGTCGCATTCTAAATTTAAATGAACATGCGATTAACGGAACCGACAGTTACGATCGGTACATTAGAGCTGCGTGTACATTCCAGAAATTAAATCTAGGTGTAATAGATGAATTTAATGTGTATTAAAATTAAAATAAACATTTATTGAAATTTGCTATTTATTTGGGTTATCTTCTATGACAAAGTATAGCGTGTGTGGCGTTTGTTACTTCAGAAGTGACTTTTTCGTTGTACTGTAGCCATCTGTCAATTACCATCCATGGAGGACAGTAAACTAACGGCTGACGTTGCTATTATAGTACCCAATTAAGAGAATAAACCTTGTTTAATATCATAAGAAGCATTATTTCATATCGCAGGCAATTCAATTTTTCACTCACCTATAATTAATGACGCATACGAACCGATGCCAAGTCACAATAAATCACTTCTATAACATGAATAGAAACATATTAAATTATTAGGACGGCAGCGTACATTAATGTGACACAATAAAACATGTTCTCAATTCAAATCGAATCGCGTTCGAAATCCAAACGCGTTCTATATTTAAATGGAGCCGTCTAATCGAACCGATGCCTACGTCTATCGAATGTTAAATACCTATCGAAGGCGGTTTCGGAACGCACACACGTTCAAATTCAAACGTCGAACGTGGTAAATATCGGTTCGAGTGTGCGCCGTTGTGCCCAATCGCGCAGAACCGATCAGCCAATGGCGTGCGCCCGTCGGTACTCGATATCGCTCGGCTATTTTAACGTGACCTTCGATTGAGTTCGGCGTTTTCCTGCGGCGTGTGCATCGCGGGCGGGTCGCGGGGGGAGTGGAAGGTCTATATAAATTGGACCGTTAAAGTCGAAGGTTCGATATGCCATTGGCTATTGGCGTCGTGTTACGTCACGTAGATTTTCCCCGCGTTTTTTTTTCGCTCGTAGACGGTGCGTTTACGGGTATAGGTGTGATTTGACGCGCGCTATTGGTAAACGCTTTTTCTACGGTGGGTTTTCGGAGGCTGTTACGTTTATATTGTGCAAAGTTTGGAAGTATATAAGTATTTTCTTTGCTGTGTTGAGATTGTTTGTGTTGCTTCCGTGATTTGTTCAAGAGAGTTTGAATACGTAATAGTAAGACAAAGGATTTTAGTCTGTATCGACATTTACGAATTTGTAAATTAATACAATTATTTATGGTATAAAAAGGGAAACTTCAAATACAACGAATAGAAAAACTAACTCTTTTAATTACCGTCCAACGAAATACACCAAGACTAATTCCGCAACAAATTCAATACCTCCATGGCACAACTAAAAAAATCAATCCAGCATTTTTTCAATAAAAAATCCTCTTCAATTACGGCATCAGATTTTATAAAATAAGGAGGGAAGCACGTTGATTCGAGACCCCCACGCTACTCAAACTATCGCAAAAAAGTGGAGGGAGTTGGTATTTCTATCAGGGCCCCGATACCTCCCGCGATACGGCACCTGCCCCCACCCCACCCCCCACCGACCCCCCACCCAGCGCCGGCACGTTAAAAAGCAATCTCCTTAATGGAATTTCAATTTCCACAGCGAAGTTAACTAGAAATCCAACTAGGAGAAACACCGTCCCACGACTATTGCAATGCTTAAAATATATCCTTGAAAAAGTAGCTAATAATAAATGTTTACTGTGTTGGTTATTTACTTTGACAGGAGCAGATTGATTGAGGGTAGTTTGGTAGGTAGAATTGTGTCGATGATCGAAGGTTTGAATCTTTTAACGGAAAAACTTAACGTATTCGAATTTGGAATTGTTCCCTGAAAATTACATTGCAGGTAAAGAGAAAGTTTACTAAGATTGTTTTAATAGATTACTCTAGAAAAAGTTCTCATTTTGATATGAGATCCGTTTATCACCATCATCATCGGCGAGAAGAAATCTATTACAGGACATTACCATAGACTTTCAGGGGTACCGGCTATAAGCAATACTTTGTGCAAATCTCGTGTTAGGACTTTCATTTTGGCTATTACCACTTCAACAGTAACTAATACTTCCACTGCATCTTTAACAAACTCAATAAAATCCGGAACGGCGGATTACACACATATTTCATGCAATTACACTTTATAAGATTAATACTCATACTGATTTGTACTCATTTTAATACCAACTACGATTGAAAGCCGTAGCTAAACCCAAGCTACTTTTCCAAACCATTCCACCAGGACGAAACCAATAAACTCTTCAAAGAGAGCTCATCATCGTCGATGTTCTCAAGAAAATCCAAGACAATTTGCAACCCTTTGAACGGCAGGCGACAGAAATCCACTAGTGCTTAATATCTGAACGTGGCTCGGGGTGAAAAGGGAAAAAATCCATAGCCAAGCGACAGGGGGAGGGGGGCAGCGTCTATAGATCCCGTCTTAAGTGTTCCAGATGGGACGGTGCGTCTCGGCAGTATCACTTGCTGTTTCGGATAGTGCCTGCCGTGATGCAATGAAATGCTATAGTTTGATGTCCTCGCGCGGTCTAGAATTTCGGCGGTCGCGGGTTCGGACCCCAAGCACATACCTCTGACTTTTCGAAGTTATGTGTGTATTTCACAATGATCACTTGCTTTAACGGTGAAGAAAAACATTGTGATGAAACCTGCACACCTAAAATTTCTTGGGTGTGTAGTCTGCGAACCCGCACTCGGCCAGCGTGGTGGACTATGGCCTAAACCTTCTCAATGGTAGAGGAGACCCGTGCCCAGCAGTGGAACGTGTATGGGTTGATGATGATGATGATTAATTTCTTAGGTGAGTCTGCTGAGGTAACGTAGGTTAGTCTGGTGGAATAGGGACTAGGCCTTCTCAGTTTTAGAGGATGCTCAGTAGTGGGTCGTGTGTATGAGCTGATGATGAGTTTGCTGTACGTGTTTGGGGCTTATCCCATGGGACTAATAATAGAATCTTCTTGAATAAAGATACCTTGACTTTTACTGATGTGGCAAAATGTGGGTGCAGAATGTGCATTTCTTGTGCAAAAGAAATGCGTACCTCGGCCTACCCCTTTAGAGAATACAGCCGTCAAATTATGAATAGAAAATAATAGCAAGAATCCCCACTCCTTTACAACTAACATCTCCCAACATCACCATATTCAATCACAAACATATTGAGAAAGTCTTCACAGTCAGCAGGTATTAATTTGTCGCATCGACGCCGAGACGAGGCGCGGGGGTGCGGTGCGGGGGAGGGGGTACACCAGCGTCGGGAGGGGGGGGGCTCCGTCACGCGTGTATATTTGGGCCGGCTTGCACTTCGCTGTCGGTGGCGCGAGTTAGTTATGGACGTTGGGACGAATGCAGTGGATTGGGTATAAAAAAAAAAACAGAAATTTACAGTAATCCTTAAAGTAAAAAATGTTAACGTCAAATCATGTCTTTGATTCAGTCACTTCTAAATAAGTTTATAATTCAGTTCGCGAGGTTCTATTTTCCAGTAAAGAAATAGTCTAGAATATTTACACAAAGACAATTTTTTCCCAAATTAAAACCCTAATTCGCAAAGTTTTGCCTCATGTTCAATAGAATTGAGTAACTGTAATTCACGACATTAAAAGTTATTTACAGCTAGTGATCGAGAGGTCTTACGTTCGGCAGTGTCTTAAGAAATTGGCAGAGAAAATTAACTGAAAGCATATGGACTCAGCTATTTTCGAGTTTGTTAAACTAAAACTATCCTATTTTTTATTACTAATTAGTAATATCTTATTAAAAAGAAAAAATAAATCTGTTTAATGGAGTAAAATACTAGTTTTGCTCAGTACATTGGCGATGTATTAAAATAATCTCGTCGCCCGAGTCCGCCCCGCGGCCGGTCAGATCATGAAAGCGTTTCAGTGACATTAAAGTCACGTTCATTTTCATAGATTTATCGACGGACCAGACTTATGACGAGCTGCTTCTCAAACTTTGTACTCGAAATTAAATTAAATAAATATTTATTGAATTTAGATTTCAATTTGATCTTTCTTTGGATACTATTCGTAGACAAGGTACATGTAGGATACATCATACTTTATGATTAAAATATACAGATGTATTCAGACCGTGATCGGAAATAAAAATTTTGACGTTTCCCATACAACCATCGGTAATAAATAATGTTGTTTGTATGGAAAACGTAAATTTTTTTATGCAATTTTTTTTCTACGCCGCTGGGTTTGTGATTACCGTTGCTTTTACCTGCCAAATTTCCGATCACGGTTTAAATGCATCCTGTACGTATGTATGATTTATATGATGAAGTAGTGATGACCTCGTGGCTTAGGCGGGCGGTAGAGAATTTCGGCGGTCACAGGATCAAACCAGGGGCACACACCTTTAACTTTTCGACAGTATGTGTGTATTCACAATAAAATTGCACTTTCTTTACATTGGTTGAATACTGTGTAAATTACCTGCACACCTGAAAGTTATTAGGAATATCTGAGGTGTGTAGTCCGCCAACCCGCACTAGACGTAGTGGCCTAAGGCCTGAATCCTCTCACTTGTAGAGGAGGCACGTCCCAATTCATATTGATATAACTCAATATAAACTGTGAAATCCGGCAATATCCTCAGCCCCTATTACGTAGAATTGAGGCATACCTGGAGGAATAGGAGCATAAATGCACCTCTTCCGAACACACTTCATCAACCCATATACGCCCACTGCTGAGCACGGGTCTCCTCTACCACTGTTAGGGTTTTAGGCCATAGTCCACCACGCTGGCCTAGTGCGGGTTGGTGGACTACACACCTAAGAAATTTCCAAGAACTTTTAGGTGTGCAGGTTTCATCACGATGTTTTCCTTCACCGTTAAAGCAAGTGATAATTCAATTTGAATACACACATAACTTTCGAAAAGTCAGAGGTGTGTGCCTGGGGTTTGAACCCGCGACCGCCGATATTCTCGACCGCGCGCCTAAACCTCGAGGCCATCACTGCTTAACACACACCCGTGAGATTTTGTACGAAAATCAGTCAAAGCCCGTCACAAAGTTTGACAATCGCCTCCAAATGCCAATTGAGACGGTGAAACCGAATGTCGCGATGTATTTGCGTGTGCCACCTGCGCCAGCACAAATCATCGCACTGCTCGGGCGGCCGGCGCTGTTTTTTACCATTTATCCGATACTCATATATTTAGCTGGCTGCTGATTGGAATTCGACGATTCGTGGGTTTACGTGATTCGGAGCTTTACTGTGATAGTATTGAAAAGTAGTTAAATATTGATTTAAAAGAGGTTGTAAAAGACAATTTGAATAAAGATAGTCTTGAATATTTAGCGGGCGATGCCGATGAGAATTTGGCGATTCGTGTGTTTACGCGATTCGAAGCTTTGCCGTGATGGGTATAAAAATTGGTTTAAGAGTGACGATTCAAAAGTAAAAGTCTGTTTGAATACAGATATTTTTGACTTTGATTTGATTATACAAGAATCGGCTGTGTGTATTGAGGGAATGGAAAAACAATTAAAATTTTGGAATTTAGTTATACATCGATTTTCTTGCAGTTTAACGACTCACATAAGTATTATCAATTCTAAAAGGAAATTAAAAAGTGAGAGAATTTCCTTAGTCGTCGTTCGACACAACCCTAATTATATCGCTGAAATTATATTTCTAATTATGATATGATTAAAAAAAGTGTCCTGATCTGTTACAGAGATATTGAGATATTGATATCGGTTCGATTTCTAGGTTGGTTTAAGGGAATTTTACCATTGAAAATTTCTTAGTAATTATATTGTTTTCGTACTATTTACCCTTCAAAAGCACAGGTGTGATAATAAATTAGAATTCCTCAGCTAACCATGACCGTGGTACCTCAATACAACAGATCGAAAGTTCAAACGCGTGAATCGTAAAGATCGTAATGTATTTTTAATACTTCCATATCTACATGCCGTGACAATATCACCGACTTGCCGACATTCTGAATCCATCATTTACCCCCCATTTGCGAGCGTTCTTAACGATCAAATTCCCTTGGCAAGAATATAGTTGACGATTTCATCTTTCAATAACTGTTTATTCGTAATCTAAAATTAGCTTTATGCTTATCTAAACTAAGTTTAATTTTGAGTGACAGTTACAATCAAGATACCACGTTATAAATGCGGTTTTGAAAATAGCACATCAGAGTAGAGTTCGAAGAGATGTCGCACAGTTGGGAGTTGAGTAAATGCACAATTAAGTTTGTTGAACAGTCGTCGATTGTTCTCGAATAGGCGACGATTGCTTTTTTGTTGAAGGTTTATGACTACGTTCATTTCGGGTAGCTTATGGTGAAACCGGAACTATATAGTTGATGGTTTTTTAAACGATTCCTGATTTTAACGCGCTTTACACGGTGTTAACACATATCGCACTCCAGCGGGGTGGAAGAGATTGTATTTTTCATTTTGATTTCTTTTTGAAAACATGGGGAAAATAGAAAGGGTAAAAAGTGGCGGTCTATATTATTACTTTATTTCATATGTTTTGATATAATAAAAAAGTTAAAACTAAAACCCTAGGAAAAAAATCAAGGCTAAACGTATGAATTAAGATTTTCAGTAGGTACATCAGAAATAACAAATTTACTGAAGAAGCAAGATAATAGACACATTTTGAGACTCATAATAATTATGACAATTCCCTAAGGTCAAAAACCAATAACAGGCTAGCTCAACTTGATCACACGTTGTATCTTCGGCGAAACCAGAAGAGACTTGACATAGAATTTTACGACTAATACCTATAATGTTCTTGGACATTCATGAAAACGATAAATGGATGATGCTCAAGACCGGGATGGCGTTTTCTTGGGAAGGCCTACGTTCAGCAGCGGACGGCGATAGGCTGATTATAAATGAAAACCTCGTAGCAACAACACGAGCCGATAAAACGATATGAAAATAAAAGACACTCGTTCGAATCATTGACCGCTCACACTTTGAATAAGTAAATTGAGATTGTTGCGATAATTTCTAAATAATAAAGCTGTGAAGAAGTAAAGCATGTGCTCGGTCCGACCGAACAATGCACGGAAACGCGCTTTGGCGACGCGAACGCGTATTGTAGTGGAAAATCGAAGAGTATCTTTAGTTCCTTAGTTATACAGCTGCTAGTGCAAAGAAATGTCTGTAAGATCCACTAAAACACTCAATCTGTGAACAAAAAATAACTAAAATCGATCTTGTAATTAGAGTTCCGCTTTACCCTTTGGGAACTTTGTTACAAGTCCGAACCTTCTGGTATGAAAATTAAGTTAATAGGACAGGAAAAAGTCTGAGAGGACAAGAAATAACCCTGAGTAGTAGAAGAGGCCTGTGCCCAGCAATGATCATGATCAGCCCACTGCCGGGCACGAGCCTCCTTTTCTATACAGAGGGCATAAGAATCTAAGAAATTCCTAAAAACTTTTAGGTGTGCAGGTTTTATCACAATGTTTTCCTTCACCGTTAAACCAAATTATAATAAAGAGTTTAAATAAATAACTTGGAGAAGTCAGTTGTTTGAAACTGCGACCGCCGAAATTCTCGACCGCGCGTCTAAACCTCGAGGCCATCATTGCGTAACTAATCTGAACTTACTAATTTGAACGTTCAATACTGTGAATGATAAAACATAGTGGTCTATTTTGCAAGAGTAGTCCTACGATTCCTATTCGCATGTAGCGAATATTCGTCGCGTGGTTAAAATAACAGATGTATGTTTGTTTGCGTCGGTATAAATCTAGCGTGCCGGTAGAGCGCCGGTGACGCATAGCCACCAACTATTTTGTTTACCCTATCCCTGTCTTTAGACATTGCTTGATCAATTTACGATCGTCCTTCTTGAATGATATATTTGATATATTTAGATGGTATTGTCAATTAGTGAGTTAATTTGTCTTGTGGTACAAATGTGTTTGTAGCCTAGGTTGGATTTCTAGATCGGGTTGTTGATCGGTTGTTCTGTTAAGAGATTGTTAGTAGGAGCAGGGTGCCTGGAAAACTTGAAATAGAAACAAAAAAAAAGGGTGGATCTACTGTCTGCCCCTTATAGTATATGGGCGCGAGTATTTTCATTTCAGTGTCATTCTGAAAGGATTCCTATATCTATATTGATTGGGTTGCAATGTCAGTATGAAAATTAAGTAAGGACATATCTAATTAGTGATCCATAGTTTTTTTGCAACTTTTATATTATGGTTTATCTGTATGTCTATACAAGGTACTCCTTTCTTTGTAGACAAACATCAGAGTACTGGCTAGAAAATAAAAAAAATGCTTTCAGAAATCTCTCATATCTAATTTTCCTTGTTGATAAACTGGCATAAAATAAAAACACTCCGACAAACACAACTCTCATTCACATGACATGAATGAACGACCGTATTCCTGGATTTCATTCAGCAGCTCACTCACTCATAGTAAATTTAGTGATATTTATACGTTTCTCGGGACATCACTCTATGTCCACCTCGTGGGCGAGATGTGGGCTATTTAGCGAGTTTTTGAACAGATTGTAAATTATTCGGCGCCTCAGCCCATCCGGGTTTAATTGTCGTTTAGACTGTACTTAGAACTGTGTTAATAACTTGTATTAGATTTAACTTTAGTTATAGGTACATGTTTTTATATGAATTTATTAGTAAATTTATTTTTTGCTGTTTTTTCTACCATCTCTTTATAGTTTTGCTTACGCACCCTAAGGGTTAAGTTATAAAACACTATGGGTGTGTACCATATCAGCCCTATGTGATATTGAGTGAGTCTGTTACTGTTTTTCGGGCACATTTCCAGACTTCGTGCCGCTACTGAAAATTTCGAACCAGAAATTAAACCCACGACCTCTAGATTGTAAGACCCATAGTAGCGTCAAGACCATGACACAATCACGTTGTACCTAAATTGTGTTACGTCTCGTTCATAATTGTCTAATGTGGGTGCAGATTTTTCTTATTTATTTGTCAAAAGAAAGAATAATTTCAAAGATTCAGAATATCTACGGCATGTTGGACTTTTGGGCTTCTATAGAAGTACCGCCCCTCCATCATATCTATAACTTAGATTTTCTATCGACTATCCATACTCCTCCCTCCCTCCCCCGGTAAGAAAGTCCGCGATGTTCATTAAAACGCAGATCTGTGAAGCGAGCCAGTGATTGCCCATTGGAAAGGCGAACTCTCACGCATTGTGCATATTATCTGAAGAATATCTACGTTTCACACGCGTTAATGTTGCAACTAATTATAAGGGAGAATGTATTGAGTGTGCTCAAATATCTTGTTGGGTTATGGTAGCCTGGTAGGCGGGGATCTTGGCTGGTAGGATGATTGAATTAAATCATTATCCTCTTGCTCTGTTCTAAATTCTATTTGTGATCGGCGCAGTGTGTTTTATCCTTTCAAATATAGATATCAGCTGTCATGTCTTAATTCAATCCTCTTTGTTTATATCTTGTCGCAAAGCTTCATCCATCTTCTCATTGGTCTTTCACTGCTTGTCCATCATTCAAGTTTCATATTCCACATTGCGTCCCCTTGGATATCTACTACAATGGATCTTCGTCCCAATACTGGGTATGGAGCTTCTTTATTATACATAGGGTTAGGATTTAGACCGACACGCGGGTCTTGTGCGGGCTGAAGTGCTAGTTACGTCAGAAATTGTCAGTGGAAGAATATTTAAAGTGATTTTTTCTTGACTCCCTCCCCTAATTTACTTTGTTAATAATATATTCTGGATACGAATCCGCGATTGACGAGATATTTACAGAGCTCTCAACAAACCGCTCGTCTGAATTCTTAGATCATCGCGCGCCCACGCACATTTAGAGTTGAGATAAGCTAATCGTCCACTTGGTACAAAAATCAATTTTAGGCTTAATCACTATTCTAGTTTCATCTAGATATTCTAGTTAAATTAGCTGGATTTATGCTACTAATCATATAAATTTAACTAAAATAAATATCAGGGGACTTCTTCATAACTTTCATTTCGTCTTATTAATACCACATTTTCAGCAATAATTCGACTTACTTTAACCTTATTTTTCTCCCATCTCATCCCATCAGTACTAGTATAGGAAGACTCTAGTGATGATACTTGATATCCTATCACCTTTTTTCATATTCTTTACATACATCTTGACGATGTATGTGTCTACTGATTTTTTAAAAGTTTTCCTTCTCATCTCATGCCATCCGTACAGATCTCATCAGTTCTAGGTCTGGAAGACACTAATGACGATACTTGACTTCCTATCACATTTTCTTCATCTCTTTAATCATAAATCGTATCGATAAATGTGTCCCCTGGATTTTAGCTTTTTTCCTATCTCATCAGCACTAAGAAATGAAGACACCAGTGAAGATACTTGACTTCCTGTCCATTTCATCAGCCGGCCAGTCCATGTAGAAACGGCGCAATAATTATGGCCGGTAAGGCCGGTAACAGATAACATCGCTTCCTGATTAGACACGGTTAAGACCATTGTTGCGCGCTAGGAAACGATGCTATGCGATATTTCTATGACAACCACTACTAATGGCTGCTGTAGTTAACTACAACGTATTTTGAGCATAGTAATGTATACATATTCATGCATAGGTACTTATACACAGCTCATCGCCGTCCACTGCCGAACTTAGGTCTCCCTAAGGATATAGAAAATATAAATAAATAAATAAAGAGTAATGATAAATATACATATCTGAGATCAGGAAACTATATGGTATATTTTTTATTATTGTATAATAAAAAACCGTGATCGAAAACTAAAATACATTGATCTTAAAAAATATGATTTTTCTAACCAGCTTAGTACCTATATAGTTATTAGAAAAACGCTAAAATAAATTATAATTACTTTGGATTTTTTTCGCGTCTTAGTTACCGATCATTCTGGTGACGATATTCGTATAGCTGGCAGCAGTCGGATTAGGAATGCCGAAGAGTCCAATCTTGTGCCATAGGAGCGGCTTTTGAGCAGTGGAATGAGAGAGACTGATGATGATTACCTTATAATAAGCTATTGTTCATTTTATTGATCATCTTGTGACCGGATATTCAAAACCAAGTTCGGTTTAGCAAGCCACATTAGGATTATAATCGTAGGTAGGTAGGCCGTTAGCGAAATCGGTGTGGAGGACTATATATAGTTAACTATACGGGCTGCGTAAGTAGCACATTCACTCAGCACAATTAGTAGTGGTAATTGTTCATCCAAGTAATATCTAGATACGCACATCCTCGATGCGCTTCGTTAATTTTACACCTAATGTTTGAAGAGTGTGCACATATTGCTTGTACCATTACGGACTCGCATTAGAGGGTCGGTACAGACTAATGACTATAAACATTTTTGTATCAGAGATCTGTTCGCTGACTTTTTCATACCTGCATAATAGACACGTGCTTATGTGATTGAAGTGAGAATGATGGCTGAAAAGAAGAAAGGTACTGGTTAATATGCCTTAAGTTTTTGGAGTATTTTTCCCGATGCTAATTTTTTGACCAGAAAAAAACACTTTTGTCAAAAGCGTTTCTGTTGCGTATTCTCAATTCACTAAAAAAGAAAAAAATCGAAAATGTAAAATATTTGGGAAACTTTTAGTCCTATTTCAATCATATAGACCAGGGTAGAAGCCTTTAAAAATAATGAAAAGTGAAAAAAAATTATAATAGAATGAAACCCATTAGAAAAGGAGGTAAATATGATAAAAATGAAAGGAAAAATAATTTACGGGCGATCTGAGGTTGGGAAGGGGATGGGGGTGAGGTTTTAAGGGTAAAAAACGGTTTTTCTCGATTTCCGGCAAAACTAAAAGTCCTATCGAAAAAAGTCAAATGGAAAAGTTGTAGATAATAAAAAGATCTAAAACTTTTGTATTTACACTTTTTTCACATAACCTCAAAATTTATGTGAAAAATTCAAAAAACCAAGTTTTTGGTTTTTTATTTTTATCTGTTACAAACAAATTCTTTTTTTAACGAAATTTTGTGAAAACTTACCTTTTTATGTCCCAAATACGCTGTAATTTATTTGATTAAAAATATTTATTTTTTCACCTTATTTTGAATTAATATCGAAAAAACACCCTAATTTTCAATCGAAAATTCACCCGTCAAAATATCAGCTTTTTTCAAAAAGTTGGTATGGTTTCTGTTCGTTGAAATCTCTACTTTCCGATGGTGAAAAAAAATATATATGTTACTATGGTAAAACTTCTCAGAAAACGCAAAAATTAATTTCAATCTTTAGGTTATGTTAAGTTAAGCATACTATTTTTTAAAGAAAATATTACGATTTTTATGGTTGAGTTGATTGATACAGATAAAAATAGAGATAGTATTTACCTTCCTATGCAGATTCGAAAAGGTTTAAGACCCGCCGGTCTGGGTCTTACTACATACATACCTACTATTATATACTATATATTTCGTAGCAGCTGTTACAACCGCTAGCCTAACCAGTATTCGAAATACAGTAAAGTATACAACATCGTTTATAAAAATACACGTGCACGCTGAGTTTCTTGAAGATAATTGTGACAAGTTTACTTAAAAAAACAATAAAACTTTTCGAATCTGCATAGGAAGGTAAATACTATCTCTATTTTTATCTGTATCAATCAACTCAACCATAAAAATCGTAATATTTTCTTTAAAAAATAGTATGCTTAACTTAACATAACCTAAAGATTGAAATTAATTTTTGCGTTTTCTGAGAAGTTTTACCATAGTAACATATATATTTTTTTTCACCATCGGAAAGTAGAGATTTCAACGAACAGAAACCATACCAACTTTTTGAAAAAAGCTGATATTTTGACGGGTGAATTTTCGATTGAAAATTAGGGTGTTTTTTCGATATTAATTCAAAATAAGGTGAAAAAATAAATATTTTTAATCAAATAAATTACAGCGTATTTGGGACATAAAAAGGTAAGTTTTCACAAAATGTCGTTAAAAAAAGAATTTGTTTGTAAAAGATAAAAATAAAAAACCAAAAACTTGGTTTTTTGAATTTTTCACATAAATTTTGAGGTTATGTGAAAAAAGTGTAAATACAAAAGTTTTAGATCTTTTTATTATCTACAACTTTTCCATTTGACTTTTTTCGATAGGACTTTTAGTTTTGCCGGAAATCGAGAAAAACCGTTTTTTACCCTTAAAACCTCACCCCCATCCCCTTCCCAACCTCAGATCGCCCGTAAATTATTTTTCCTTTCATTTTTATCATATTTCCCTCCTTTTCTAATGGGTTTCATCCTATTATGATTTTTTTTGGTTTTAAAAATTATCGACCCTGGACTAATATCGGTCCTTACATTTATAATATGATCCTGGGGCCTGACACTTATATCGTTAAAGGAGCATTAATTTCAATTAGTAATACAAAGTGAAAGCATTTTTTTAGCAAATGTCATAGAACATTCACCTAAGCACTTCTAGTAAAAAAACACAATAGCAAAATTTCGAATAGAGCAAAATTTAACTCATCAAAAGGCCCTTCGCAAGATGTCACAAGTTACAAAAGCCGGTATAATTGTGATGTCGTGCGTGCGTATCAAGAATTGAACAATGGACTGTTATCAACGATCTGTCTCCATCACCAGCACACATCGGCGACTCCACTAATAACGACTTATTACAAATAATTTCATATTTTTTTCCTTCATGTTTCATTTTTAATTGTCGCGTCATTATCATTGTTATTTGCCTTTAAAACTTCGTGCTTGTAATTGAAATAGATGTATTTGAAATTTGTAGGAATAGGATATAAATTGTTCAACACAGTACAGCCACATTGCCAGGGTAGCCGAGATATACTCTCGTCAGTTATTACCCCTTACTTATCCTTTAGTGAAGGGATCAGTATGTAGTTTTTATATTTCCATAGAATATTTTTCTACATATTCTAATTCGTTCAATGAGTTTTCTAACTCGTCTTCTCGTTTTTTTGTTCACATTTTCAACTCATCTCATCATTTTTCCTTATTATACAAGTCAATGGATTAACCTTCTTTCTATTATACCTACTATTCATATAAGAGAACGTATCGGTGTCAGATTAAGATATTATATTTTTGAGACCAAACGTATTCAGAGTTAAATTCTCACTGACTTATGTTTAAATAGTTTACAATTATTTATCCAACTCTTAATGATTTTATACGTAGCATATTTTTTACATTCTCAACATACCAAACTCAAAAAATTCCAGAAGAATTCCCAAAAACAACTTCGATTCGAATCGAACTGATCCACAGATTCACAAGAATCCGTCTATTAACATGTTTTTTCACCACTTAGCGCTAAAACGTCACGTGTCATTAGCTACCAGGGGACCATAGGGAGCAGGAGCCGTGACCGAACATAGGTGAGGGATTGATTGATTCAATACGATGGCCATTTGTACGGCCAACCAGCCCGAACGGCAGCTAGTGGCACTGATTGACCGCAGTTTATGACTGTTAACGTTTTTTTGTGTTTGATTGTCTTGTTAGAAGTAGTGTCTAGAAAGGCCTAGTTTAAACTGCGAAGGACAGGAAAACGATGTGAGGACATGTGTTGGGAAAGGCGATTGACTATCCTAAGCTTGAGAAATATAACATGTAGAATACATAAAAATGTTATTTGAAGAATTAGGTTGTTAATAAAACACATCCGAGAAATGAAAAGTTAACTTAAAACCATCGAAAGAAGTATCAAACATCGTAGATGCAAGAAGAACTGTCAAAGAGTTAGACGTTTCATTGTATTATGTCTTGATCACCCTCCGTGTTATGTAAGATGAAGATAACAGAAGTTCTAAAATTGGTCAAGAGATTTTCAAATACAAGATTTTTTTGTCAGCTAAACAGACATACATCTACTCGAAGTTAAGCGATAATGAAGACCTAATCAATACTATTATCACAAAGAAAAATACACTAAAAAGTCGAATCAAACGTCGAATTTCAACAATGTCCCGATGAATATGCTAAAAGTTCGACCCGCTGACCGTGACCAAACATCACGAAAAGGTGAGGGTTTGATTGATTCCACGACGCCGGTTTGTGCTTCAACCAACCTGAACGAACACACATCAATTTAACACTCAAATCTATTGACGTGATAAATTTTACACTAATATTGTGGAAGGTTAGATGGTATTGTGTAGGAAAATAGTTGGTTGGATCATAATTTTTTGGTCCTTTTTATTGTAGCTCTGATACTTGAAGTATATTTTTACTTAAATTGTAACTTTTATCAATAAAATTATGCGTCGTTTATAATGAGATACTTTAAATAACATAGATAGTTGCCCACATAAACATATTTAAGTCTTGTGTTAAAGATCGAGAAGCCACATTTTCTCCTCTTAGTTATCATATCCTTTTAGTTATCATGCTTAAAGAACTAAATTAATTATTTACAATTTAATAATTACTGGCTTAAATCAATAATTTATGGAATGGAGGAAACCTCGAGAAAAATTGAGGGGTCGCCTTTTTTAGAACGAAACTAAATCTCATAATTCTAGGTCGCATTAATATCCTAATAATCACAATCCAGTCCTTAAAGTAAACAATAAACAGCAACAAAAACCATTCCAAACAATCCTCGTATTCAATATGCAAATAAACAAATCGAAATCTTGAAACGTGTTGCCAAATAAAAAGAATTACAAAGGAGTTGGGGGCGTCACGGCGCGCCGACTTTTGGCACCATACTGATGATATAATGGCCGATGTCTCTCTATGCCCCTGTTCCTTCCTGTCTACTCCTTTTGTGATTTTATAGCGTTATGTTTCTTTATTGCTTCCCTTAATGCGTTTTCGATGTTGGCTTAAGTGTGAAAAATAAATCGTTTGAGGGTAATTAATTTTAAACCGTTTCTTTTTGGTTAGTTGTAAATGTTCCTAATTGTGACTGTAAAATAAAGAAATATAGTTATGTCTGTATTCAACTGGGATTGGTATAGAGAGGATCGTAAGACACGAATTTTGATTCTTCTACAAACATAGTTACCTATGTTATTTGTTCATCATGGAACGGACTGGTAGCTCTTTGAGTCAATTACAAAACGCAGGTGTATTTATAATCATCACATAAGACCTAAAATATAGCGGGATGAAAGGAGTCTTACGATCATCATCATCATCATCATCCTTAGCACAAGTCCCTCTGGTAAACACGGGCTTCCTCTAATCTAAGAGTGTTTAGGGCTTAGCTCCCCACGCTGGCCCAAAACGTGTTGGCGGACTACACACCTAAGTAATCTCTTCAAACTTTTCGGAGTGTAGCTTTCATCACGACATTTTCCTTCACCCTTAAAACACCAACAAAGTATCTTTAAGA
The DNA here is from genome assembly GCA_030295005.1 of Cephonodes hylas. NCBI lineage: Eukaryota > Metazoa > Arthropoda > Insecta > Lepidoptera > Sphingidae > Cephonodes > Cephonodes hylas. The sequence continues at coordinate 10,214,463 of AP025380.1, read as the reverse complement.
CAACCTAAATCCATTTTCAAGTCTTCCAATGAGTCATAGAATACAAAACGGCAGAAGCATATCATGAGAACACGATGCAAGTTCAATACCACACATCCTCAAGTAATTTTCGTAACAACCGGCCGCACCACAAATCAGTGCCGCTCGGTTGGTCACGGTAACAGCGGACGTGTCAATTATACGTATTGTGACTGGTGGCTCAGGGTCAAGGAGACACTTATAGGCTGCGAGTGAAGCCTCAGCATGGAGAGACCAGGGTCTGAAGTGGTTTTCAGTCATCAACCCATATACGTAACAATTCTGTTCCTCCTATACCTTTGAGACGGTTTCAATCTGTATTAGAGCTAAAATCTGTCATCATCTTCAGCTCATATATCTCAATCCTGGGCCTTCTATACCAATGAGAGGGTTTTAGTTTATCAGGGCTAAAAGTGCGCATGAGACTTGAGACGGATTGTCTTAGTCTATTTTTAACAGAACTAGTACTTACCTCGATTGAACTATTTGAAAAGGTTTTAGAGAACTTAATATCAGCTTTCAGTTGTGTGTAAAAACGTTTTTGATTTTTTGTTAAACCACAAAATAATAATCTTTTGATAGTATTAGAAGGACGATCCACTCTTACAGAGTATACAATAACCCACTCCAGCCCATCTCGGTTGCTGCTATTTTTTTTTAATCAATCAACAAAAAACGCCATAGCGATATACGAAAGTTGGTCTGGTTCTGGATTGAGTTTGTGTATATATGCCCCAATTAGGCCAGCAAAATTACGTCTCAAAGCTTGAAATCATTTTGGTTTTTTTAGACATTTATAGTACTTTCTTGCAACTTAATTCCTCTACAAAAACTTCCATTTCAATTGTCTAAACAAATTAATCAGCGGCATTGGCAAGCGCATTGTATTCATTGTGGCAGGCGTATTGATGCAATAGATGATATTTAGCGACAATATTGTGTGTTTGTCGGTCGCACAGTCACAGCGGAACAAACGTGCGAACCCATTTGCATGAGGCTTTGTTGCAATGACCATGCTGTTTTCACTAGAACATTTCTCTTGGATAGCAAAATCTTGGTGCTTTAACTGGGAGCAGTTATAGGAAATTTAGTATCAATAAGGTTAACCTCCTGAGTACCAAAGGAGAATATTTCGGAATTTCTTTCTAGTTTTTGCCTAAGTACTTCTAGGTATGATTAAAAATTTAGGTAAATATACTTCATATAGGAATGTTTCGTTTTATGCAGAAAAAATGGATTGACCTGTAAATATCTGTTCATAGATATTTTTTGTTACATGTTCTATATAAAGGATGTACTTAGGAGGTTAAATCGTTTGCATTGTTTTCATCATACTAGGCTGATTTAATACAGAAATGAGAGTAGTGAAACGCATGAGTGACGAAATTATACAAACTGTTATAGTAACAAACAACTTTATAGAAATTGCGAAAAAAAGGTTCTGTTGCTATTCTGTTCTGTAATTGATCTTTACTATTAAAATAATACATAAGTTGCTTCGTATTAATATTGATCCTAGATTAGATAACGTTTCAAAGGATATTTATTTATTCATTTATTTACATTTTATATACACGTAAAAAAAGCAGTGATGGCCTCGAGGATTAGGCACGCGGTCGAGAATTTCGGCGGTCGCGGGTTCGAACCCCAGGCACACACCTCTGACTTTTCGAAGTTATGTGTGTAATTCACAAAGAATTATCACTTGCTTTAACGGTGAAGGAAAACATCGTGATAAAACCTGCACACCTAAAAATTCTTAAGAATTTCTTAGGTGTGTAGTCCGCCAACCCGCACTAGGCCAGCATGGCGGACTATGGCCTAAATCCTCTCAATGGTAGAGGAGACCCGTGCTCAGCAGTGGGCGTATATGGGTTGATGATGATGATGATGATACACGTGTGTATAAAGACGGACTTACTGCCGTAGGCATTTTCTGCCAGTCTACCTTTGGACGATGCAGTGATGAAATCTGGTAGGTGTATAATACAGATACTCCTATTGGGAAGTAGTCGGAATTTTTGTCCTAAAAACTTCAATTTGTGCCTTATTACGTGTAAAAATCTATTTAAGAAGCCTTTTAATACAAATTCGGAGATATAAGCCAGAAAAAAAGTCTTGAATATTTTAGCGACCAGTTTCTTCATATCGAATACATTATTCTTATGAGGTCGTTAATATGTAATATCCAACATTCATAGTTCACACACTAAATATTATGACTGTTAAAATGGTTCTTAACTTGTTTATAATTTGTTGATTTAGATGAAATGCTAATATCACATATTGTACAAGTCCTAATTTCATAAGAAGTTGTCCGATTCACCTCAATATTTAAATACCATCACTTCGTTTGGACTTTTCAAGATATTAGATTTAAAATTAGTGATGGAACATTCGTATTACTGCACTTAGATAAAAAAACATTACCTGTCTCATGTGTGAGACCATAAGTTTGTGCTGAACGGCAAAAGGCTCGCAATTTATCAGATATTTTTCTGGTAAAAAATGACATACAACAGTCAATTTTTTAAATATCCTCCATTTTTTTTTCATTAGCCAAATTAACTCAATATTTTCAGTAAGACTCTGTTCACTCCTCAAAGTGTACCTTGAAGATACCTCAAGCTGTAACAGAATCCAGCCACAGTCCATATTTCCGTCTCATTATGTAAGCCAACACGTCTGTCTGCAAATTGCGTTAATTCAATCATAGAGCATTTACACGTAGCCCGAACAATTTGGAGATGGACACGATATAAATGTTATATGCGGAGAGTACAGAATAATGTTTGGTTTATTTAGTACTGAGAAAAAAAAGTAAATAAAGACAAATAAATAAAATAAAATAAAAAATGAGGAGGAAGCAAAATTTGCTTTAATGTTTCGCGTAAAAAATACTAATGCATTGACCATTTGTGAGTATTTTCGAGAATCTTTATCGGAGTCGCGATCTCTCCTCAATTACTGTATAAAAATAATGTGGAAGTAATAAAATGCAATTAATTATATATTTTTGTCTAAGAAATTCAAGGCTGAATAAAGTTATCTTAGTGCATCTGTTTTATTTATTTTTTAAAATAAGTAATATATAATTTTATAACATTTCAATGTCAATGGTTCTATAAAGACTAAGATTTAATAAAATTTGCGTTTATAAAACTCAATGCAATGCGTCATAAATATACGAAGAAGAAGATTTTTAAGGTATGAATGGAATCTATCAACTTGCACTAAATCCGTTTAGGTGGTGGACGCAGGCCTTATCCCACTCAGCTATGGAAGAAGCCCTTACCTAGCCGTAGGTTGTATATAGGTGAGAAGCTTATCAAAATTATACCACATTAAAAATATTTAAAAATATTCTCATTATTGCTTTTTAGAAAAAATAATCTGAAGTTAATGAACACTCATCCATTCGTCTTGAACTCGTCTCAAAATTAAACAAGTGAAGCATTTATATTGTATCTTGCTACGCTAGACGAGAGAAGTTCCTAAGATGTGTGACTAAACCGTGGGAACGAGTGCGTTTGAACCCTGGACTCGTTATTGGCTTGTAAACATTTTAATAGACGCATGACCAGTCCAGACAGTTTATTAGTTATTGGGACAGTGAGTAAGGAGAATAGAGATATAGGGATTCGTACTGGAATAGATGGGAATATTTGTCATTTTCTTTCATACAGGTGCCTGTGATAGTTTCGTTGTGACGACATGTAGTGGGACGTTCTTCTAATTATAATAATTGATTAGATTCTCAAGATTCTGCGTGATTTTTAAATGCTTAAAAAGTTTGGTTGTGCCAATTTTTTTCAATATTTTGATATGTCTTGAATCGAGATTTTACTAGGTGAATTGTTTTGAATGTTTCTGACTACAACACTAAGTCTTTACAATAATTCTCGCCTAATCCTTTTTAAAAATCCACATGCTTACCGTCTCAGTCTATTTGACTAGGACTGCAATCAACATGACCAAGCTTTAACTGGCAACTTTACATGGTTAATCAGGTATCAGGGTCGAAATCCCTACCTGTATCTATCCAAACAATACAGCCCTACAGACTTTTAATAATGTCGTTAACAAATTTAACCTCAATTTGGTATGTCTATTACATGTTCTCTAGTGACTCATCAAATGATATGTTGATGTTTCAAATTGGTTTAATTCAACGAGGAACTCGCAGTTTTATGGCCTGCTGACTCATACTGACCTTTCGTGGTAGACGAAGAGGTTAGGTTGACGCTGTCAATTTCGGAGTAGTCTGGCGTTCTCCTTTATTGTTTTGGTAGACAGTCTGGTGGTCTCAAGGTCTAGTTGTGGTTTCTTGATGTAAATTGTTAGTGGTTGAATTAACGGAGTAAATTCATAGACAATCCTAACCCGGAAAGTTAAAGATATGTTGGATCAATCAGCGAATGTTTGGTGGACAGATAAATAATGAACTTAAAAAAACATTCGTCAGGAGAATTAATGGTATTGACATGGTTCTATTTTAGACAGTAAGGTGTATTTTTCGGAAATTGATGTCTAATATATTCAATGCTATTCAATGCAAATTCTTAATGCTTCTGCTACCCTTTCGGGCTTCCCTAAGATACCAATAGGAAAACTTAAGTTAATTTCCTCTTGCAAAAGGGCATCTGGTAAAGACTGCTTTTGCCTAGCCTTTTAAGCCATTAGGTAATTTTTCTACAATATATGGGACTACAATAAAGAACGATCAATTTATCGTTTTACACAATAGGCATGGGCGGCGTGGCTCATGGAAATTATGTCAAACGTCAAATTAGATGTCTGTGTCCCTGCCGTTCGCTTGTTACAATAGGAACCGTGTTTAATGCTCGTGGACTTACTTACACAGTCATGCGACTTTGAAGATTTTTTGTTAGTATTTTTTTATGATATAATTATTTTACGATGGCATACAAGGTGTCGCCTGAATAAGACATCGAGTGATATACACACAGCTTTGGTAAAATGGAAGTTCGTACAGAAAGATTGAAGGCCTCATAATAAGAAGAGAATAGGCCACAAATTTGATCGCAAGCTATCATAATTGTATGGGTTTTAGGAGAGTAATTCTATTTTCGTTCAATGTAAAACACAAGTCATCTACGCCTTCGACAAACATTTGCAGAATTAATACAATTTTTATTAGATAACCATCATAACAAATTAGGTCCCTATAGATTCGCTGAGCTTTATTGTTCGGCGTCAAAACTGTGCGTGGTCTTGATCCTAAAACACAGAAGTTATAATAGCGGGGGTGTGGTGAAGCATCGATAATAACAAATTAATCAACTATTATACTGCATTAAACTTCCTATAATTTTCCGGTATTTTTTCTTATTAAAACTCCCATTTTGTCATGATACAAAAAGCAATATTACCGACTATTACGCGGAACTTTTTGCGTAGCAATTAAAAGCAATCATGTAATGTTCTACAACACTTAGCAATAACCTTCGATACCCGAGGGATAGTATTGCGTGCGAATACTTAATCATCAGTACATATTCATATTCGATTAAATTATAATGATTGATGGGTGAGTCGCTGGGAAATTAATTGCTGTAAAGGCCATAGACGATTTGTAATCATTTATGTTACGTCAGGCTGATAATACAGTTTATTTATACGGTTCTCCGTTCCATCAGATCAAGAGGGGTCGGACGAGAGAGTGCTCTTGCGTTTGCGCGGACGCCTGAGCACTAATATCGCCTGCCGCTTCCGTAATCAGAAGTGGTCGCCATGGCCGAAATCGGCTGGATGAGATTAGTAGTAATACAGTTTTATATGCACTATAAAATGAGTGTTGGATAGTTGAGGCATGCGGTCTTGAATCTCTGGATATTTCAAGTAATATTTGGATTCACAATTAATTATCGCGTTCTTAAACGGTGAAGGAAAATATTGCCAAGGAAGCTGCGCACAAAAAAAATCAGAAACTTTTTAGGTGTGTAGTAGGTACTAGGTACGCCTTGATACGAAGACCAGTGTGATGGACTAAGGCCTAAAGTCTTTCAGTTACAGAGAATACGAGTATATAATAGTCTGATAATGATGATTATATGCACAACAAAAAAACAGTTAATAGCATCGAAGATTGGGGACTCAATCAACCCTTGAAGACATCACTACTTAGTCAAAATAGATAGCGGTTATTATGAGTTAAGATAATTTTTAACTAGGAGGAAAATAAAAATTGAATTCTGAAACTCTTTTTTAAGATTTGTTGTACGGTGTGACACTAGGCCTGAATAAAGGAAAGGCTTTCGCCCGACAAAGCGTTATTGAATTCTCTATTGAGAAAAAATATGACGAAAACCGAGTCCTTTATTACAATCTTACCTTGTGACCTTAATAAGCGTTCCAACATGTAAATAACGTTCGATAATCAAACACGTTACAAAGAATTCTTTTATGTAATGTATGAAGAGCAAATGAATATATGATTATTACTGTTTTATAAGGTTGTTGTTTGTTATTAAAGAAGCTGTATGAATATATACGATTTTGGCGTTATCCTAACCCTTTATCCAGGAAGGGGTTGGTGGAGGTATTATTATTTTATTTATTTTATTTTATTTAAACTCTTTATTGTACACATTTATAACAATAAAAACATAAACAAAAAGAAAAAGTCAGGTGCAAGTGGCGGCCTTATCACTCATGGCGATCTTTTCAAGGCAACCATAAGATGGATTATAGAAAGAATTTAAAGGGAGGGCAGTGTGTACAACAGAAACAAAAAAAAATATAATGCGAATGAAAATTAAAACAAAATTCACATTAAAAAAAAAACTAACTAGAATGAAATATATACATATATAAATATATATACAACAGTGAATACACATACATATATACAAAATACATGAAAAAAAAAACAATACATGTAAACAATATATAATTAAAATATTAATTACAGGAGAGATAGTGATTTTTGACGAGTCTTTTGAATTGTGTAAGATTTTGTAAAATTATTATTAATGTTTGTTACAAGTATATGGCCCATTGTGTTCCTATCCCACCACACACCAACTATTGTAACTCGTGTACTCCAGGATCAACAGCGGCAAGCATAGTATCAATGCAGAGCACGGAAGCTTAGTAAATCTAAAGGAACGTAATTTCTCCTGATCCCATCACAAAACTAATCAGAAAAAAGGAAGAGTTGAAAAACAAAGAGTTATGTTCACACAGAATAAGTCATTTATTTATGTATTCCAAAAATACACCTTTTAATTTATGAAAGTGTATTCAAGAATTGTTTTAAAACTGTTAAAAAACAGCCTCAAGAATGTCCATCACATTAAATGCAACAAGCACTTAACTAATTTCTCCATTCGATCCACATTCAAAGCACGGACGGACAACAAATATTCGTCACAAGATTATATTAGACTAACTGTAAACACTTATAAAACCAACCAAAACATTATTACCACATAAAAACGTAACATGGCGCTCGTTAACACGCTGTCCGATCGGCGCGGCCGTGTGTAGTGAATACAAAATGGTTGTTTATCGAAAATATTCGATAGACCGGTGGAATTTTTAAGTGCGCGACTCGCTCCAGTGGAGTGGGAGAGGGCTGGGATCACACACGGACGGTGGGGATGGACAGAGTTCTAGTTGGAAGTCCGAAGACTAATGTGCTTTTATTTGCTGATATAATATGTGATTGAGATTGAAAGATATTTAAAATTTGGTTTTATTCTAGATGTCGATCCAATCAATGTCTTAAGTTCGCCTAGAAGAAACTAGGAACCGAATCTCGGCAAGTGTTGATTGATTTTTGCCATTAGTTTGCCTGGCTATGTCTTTGATGGGAAATAGTTTATGCGGAGATCAATGAAAAAAATTACAAGATGTCTGAAAAAGTTAGAATTAATTCATAAGTTTGGGTTGCTGAAACTGTCACCGAGCTGGTACTAATAGTAGGGATCTATAACAGTTGACGAAAGGTTATCATCTCTTTTACTAGTCTTGTGATTCAGATAAAAAATAAATGTAGATTCTATGGACTATACTGCACAATTTGACATAATATTTATACTATATGTACCCATGATGAAAAATGACAAAGTTGTAAGTTTCAACCATATTATTTTTTTTCGCCAACTATTTAAGGCAACCGTCTGCTAAAATCGCTGTCTAACCAAAGAGTCCGTATATCATAAGTACATTCGCATTAAACCACAGCATACGAGTGTGTCAATCAGGTTCACAATTATCGGAGGCTACCGGACCGTGGCCAAACTGTCTATTGAATTTGTTTGGTATAGATTAGGTATTTGCGCAGATGAGACATTGTTGTGAGAGAGTTGAGACGTTGTATATGAGACACATTTTTATAATTTTAACGTTGTAGGTAAATAGAAAAGTGTACATGAACTTTGCGTAACTCTATTTTATGCTACATATTTTAATATATCAAACAAAACGAGTACTCAAAATGAAAATTGAGGATACTGAAGAACAGGCAAAGTGAAAAAAATTGGGCAGGAAATAATACTAAGAAGGCTTTATATACTCAGCTTATCGCCGTCCACTGCTGTTAAGTAGGCTTTACAACTATATAGTTATTCCTGTAATTTAATTTCTATTGAAAATTGTAAATAAATATCTTATCTAAATTTTATCTAACATATAAGGCCAAACAATACGAATACCAAATTTCTCAAATATGTGAATTTCCGAAACCTGGACTATACCTATATTTATATCCTTCCATCCATCCATCTCCAGCAGGGGAACCTTCAATACCAGATGACGCCAAACCTGTCTTCTCTACTAATTGCTTGATCTTTGCCCAGTACATACGTTGTGGTCACGGTTCAAAGAAATTCATTCATGCTTTGTGTTCCGTGGAGGGTTGGTGAAAAATTGACTGATGTCTCCCGGCCCGCTGGTTTATTGTTCCCATTAATAGCTAGCTCATCCAGGGCCAATTAAGTGCTTGAAATATAGTACTATGTTTTTTAGCTTTAATCACAATAAGCTACTGACCAGTTCAAGATATGGGTGAAATAAGGCTTGTAGATTCGCGTGTTGAAGATTTCTTAGAGGTGTAGTGTTCGTCTTCTTTTATCACAAGCAGTATGTCACAGTTTCTGTATTTTGATTTATTCCATCAGAACATATTCTTGGGTTGGCCTCATTGTTAGTCATGGGCGAACAGAGAAAGGCTAAATAAAACATGGAGGGGTGATTGAAGACATGACGGCTTATAGGCATGGATAAAACACACTCTGCCAATCCCAAGTGAAATTGGGAACAGGGCAAGGAGATGATGATGAATATTTAGTTTTTCTTACGATATTTTCTTTCCTACTGTAAAACATTCTCCGAACAAGAACTGCTTTTAATATTTTTTGTATATTTTTATCAACTAAAATGTAAACTACACACAGAATCAAGAATTCCCTCCGAGTTTTAAAACCTCACAGCTCATACATGACAACTGCAATTTTCATTTCAAATAAAGGCAACGCACAATGCTTCGGTAGTTCTGATTTGTCAAGCTGATTTCGTAAGGTCTTTGTCTGTTTGACAATGGATTGCAAGCGACAATCTTCGAACAACTGTTGTAACCGTTCAAGTTAATAATACTATTCAGATGGTCATTAATTTAAATATTTGAAGTTTGTTCCATTGGTTTTAGCAAGAGTAATATAGCTATTGACATTTAGGTCATAAATTCAAAATAATATGTGAGTGAAGGTCCACAGAGGAGGTACACAGTCTTCTTCTTCTTCTTCAACAACCCATATACGCCCACTGCTGAGCACGGGTCTCCTCTACCATTGAGAGGGTACACAGTACTTCTTATCAATCTTAATTATCTGTATTCTCTTTTTATTTCAAGATGTACGAGGCCAGCGTGGAGTACTGTACTTTGGACGTAAATTCTTTCAGTTCTAGAGGAAGTCCGTTCCTAGCAGTGACACGTATGTATGTTTATGGGCCGATGATACCGTTCACTTCAATTCACCAATATTCGACATCCAAAAACAGTCCATAATAATAAATTATCAGAATTCATCCGCCGACTCGTAAAAAACAGTGACCATTGTGGGATATAAAATAACGTATCGATGCTTTTTGTATAAGCAACTTTCACACATACTCGTTTTAAAAATTTCCCGTGTAAAATAATTAAAAATTATTCATTAAAATAATGGCTTTAAATATTTCACAATACATCATTTTAAATTTATTGGATTAACGTACAAAACCGCAATATTTAACGGACCACGACTCTCAATAACCAAAAAGTACGTAAACCAAGCCGAGCGTTACAACTAAAATTTTAATTAAAAAACACAATAATTACAATACGAAAACCTTGAATAGCCCCAATACTGGCGTCGATAGAGCAGTTTAGATCTCTATCTACCCCTTTGCATATAAATGGACATTGAATAAGCACAGGCGATGCGTAAACGCATGTCCGCCATATTGGATGTGTTACAATACAACTAGCGACATCTGTTGGTAGCGTTGTGAACTGTTTTAGTGTTTTACAATCAATAAATTATATATGACGGTTAAATATTGTCATTTTTTTTAAACCAAGCTGTGTAGGTACTAAAAGTTTATGGTCTTTTTTATGTAAGGCCAATATAGAGCCTAGATCTTCGTCCACCTTGTTGGCTTAGTCTGAAGGTAAACGTCATAATTAAGTACTTATGTGAAGGATTCCTCGTGATTTTCATTAGGGTTTCAATGTGTGATAGTTACAAAAAAATACGCGAATATTGAGAAATGCGATTCAAAGCATTTCAATTACCAACTTTTTAAAATTTGAGGTACCTACAGATATCATGAAACAATCAGGAGTTAATATTATATTGTTAATGATAAATTTTAATTTGTCAATTGTTATTGCCATGAGGAAAGGTTATTTTAACCTTCTATTTTCAGGGGAGGAGATTGTATTGCCTATGCAACAGTACCACAAAAATACCTTTACTTGCTTCATATTATTAGAGTGCGTTACAAAATCCACTGTTATTCGCTTCGAAATAGCATTCTCACGAAGTAATTACGCAAATGACTGCATCATCACAGTCCTACCATCATTCTTGTAATAAACTGATTCGTAGCATTGAACAATAGATTTGTAAACGATAAATATGGCCTTACGACTGAAGATATGCAAGAGAAAGGGGTGAATGAAGACATGAAAGTTGATAGGGATGTGTGGAAGTATAAAACATACTAACACCAATTGAAATTGGAATTAGGGATAGGAGATGATGTTGAAATATGATCTTGAGAGAAGGCGAATGAAGCTTAGTATTCTAAAATGTATGCTATGTCTGAATGGATAGGCAGTGGTAGTACTGATGTCAGTAGGTGGGCTTGTATGTACAAGCCCAAAAGCTTTTCACGTTAATCATGTAATGTCTCGTTTATAATTGTTTATTTTGAGATCAGGATATTCTCATTTATATACCGTATCTTCTTCTTCATCAACCCATATTCGCCCACTGCTGAGCACGGGTCTCCTCTACCATTGAGAGGGTTCAAGCCATAGTCCACCACGCTGGCCTAGTGCGGGTTGGTGGACTACACACCTAAGAAATTCCTACGAACTCTTAGATGTGCAGGTTTCATCACGATGTTTTCCTTCACCGTTAAAGCAAGTGATAATTCAATGTGAATACACACATAACTTCGAAAAGTCAGAGGTGTGTGCCTGGGGTTCGAACCCACGACCGTCGAGATTCTCGACCGCGCCCAAACCTCGAGGCTATCACTGCTTCCGTACCATATGGCTTTGGTTATACCGTATGGCTTTGGTTAATAAGGAGTTAAAATTCAAAGATTATCCACCATTTTGTAAGGCACTGACAGATAGATTTGAATTGTAAATACAGATATAACTTCGAAAAGTCAGAGGAGTGCGTCTAGGGTTTCAACAATTCTTTCTTCAGATTCTCCACCATGCGCCTAAATCTAGAGGCCATTAGCTTATCATAGGAATTGCATAGTTTATTTACAGGTGTCAGTGCATAGAGCATCAGAGCGTGGGTACCGAAAGCCGCAGTTTAGCAATCAGGAGCGACAGGCAATCAAGGCGATACTATCACGCTGCGTCTGCCGGCTTCCATTACGTAAAAATTACGATTACCGTAATGAAATAGTGGCTGCGTCGGTGCTACTGGATATGGCTTGGGTTGACGTGATTTTTTAAATATCATCAGCCCATATACGTCTCATCGACGTGAACGGACGTCCTCTAATACTGAGAGTGTTTAGCCCTTAGTCTACTACGCTGGTCTAGTTGGAGTGTAAAACGAACTAGGTTACTATTTACTCATATTTTGTAGTTCATACATAAGCCCTTGGATATGAGGCATCTGAAGGAGAATAATGTCAGTTGAGACAGCGATAGAAGTGTATTTGGTTCGCAGCATTTGGCGCTCTATAGTCTCTGTAAATCTCTATGGCGTAAGTTTATGTATGTATGTAACATAATATGTCCATATTTTTCAAAAGTATTATAGACAGGGCGTTTTTATTTATTTATGTACTAAAATTTGTCATAATTGTGAACAAAAAAATAACAAAGTTAGTTTAGTGCTTTATTAAATGTCTCTTAGTGAGGTCAGAATTGTGGGTGATATTCAACCACCAACTTTCAACCACGCTCAAACTGCCCCAGCAACCACGCTTGCCTACCGGTTGCCACATCCACGTAGGCATCGTCAACCATGCCGACATAATTACGCCGTGCTACAATGATTGCTGGTGACGATTAGTTCTCGAGATAGCCGCACCTCCGTCGTACTGTTTTTTTTTAATAATTGTATTATTAAATAACTAGTGCGATGTTTGAGCAACGATTTTGTAAGGTTGCCTCTGCAAATTGGACTTTGCGGTTTTGGAATTAAAGCGGTTATTTGATTGCGACGTTGGGTAATGCGATTTGTATTTGCAAGCTCTTTTTAAGATTGTATTGCATAGTGTTGCAGTTTTTGTCATCATTCTCTCGCCCTATTCCTAATTTATGTTTGAGATCAGTGCAGTATGCATAAAACATACAGGCGCTAACGCTAAAAATTAGTTTTATCCTTCCACCTATCCCTATCAGCCGCCATGTCTTCATTCATCCATTTTTCTTCATAATATATCTCATCATCATCCTAATTTTATTTTATATTTATTTTAGTATTATCTTGTAGAAAAAGTATATTTCTTTCAATTTAATATGTAGAAAATTGTATGTTTATTGAAATTCCACGCACTTTATCGTGCGGAAACTATAAGTTACAGGTATAGAAATATGCGTGAATCCAACCAACTGGAAAGATTAATAATAATTTGTTGGTTTGTTTAAAAAACACGAGAGTAAAGAACCATTAGACACAAGAACACTATTTTATTTCAAATTGCTCCCAAAGGATCGTAAACGTGGCTCCCAATTTTAATACGCATTAACAAGTACAATACAGCATTTTTAATAGTATAATTGACTTTAATGATTGAAAGTGAAAACCTTATTATAAGAAATATAAACCAACGTATTCTAAATAGTAGATATTAAAAGTTACAAATAACTATAATATGTAGTTACGAAATAATGGACAAAATAGCAAAAAAATGTTTCCGCCCGGGACCGAACCGGGGACCTTGTGCGTGTGAAGCACACGTGATAACCGCTACACTACGGAAACTGATACTGGGCAGTTAAAATGTATTATAGACAACAAATGCCAAAACGTATTATGCCCTATCAAACTTGCATACATTTATATAAATTGTATACAAAAATGGTAGGTAGAGACATATCTCTGCATCCATTTCATGACAATTAATTAAAAACGTACCAATATCGACGGTCTATCAAACAATTTTTACAAGAACACAGTTGTAAATGTACATATTATGCACGCAAAATTTCTTTAATACTGTGTCTGGGGTTTCAACCCGCGACCTAAACCTTTTGGCCATCGTTACTTTCCCTATATAATCCATTCGGAATGGATACTTCAAATTTAACCTACCATTGGATATAGTATACAGTCTTAAATGGATATTTCCCTATCCCACCACACACCCGCCACTGCAACTCCTGTACTCCAGGATCAACAGCGGCACGCACAGAATTGGCGCCGAGCAATGAAGCTCAGCGAATCTAAGGGGACCTAAATAGTCATAATCCCGCAACGTAAAGGAGGAGTTAGAAAAACAAAGAGTTGTCCATTTAAATGGATACTAAAAATCTCACTCACCAGTCTCAAGCCTATACCAAAGCTACTGTTCTAAAAATACAGTTGAATAAAAATCCGTGAACGCTACGGTAACAGTTCTCAGTGATTTTACAGTAAACGCTCGTAAAGGCAATAACGTCGGATATTGTACGCTCTATGTGTTCTATCTTGTTTCGGTATCTTGAAAGTAATGCACAGTGGACGTGTTGATGTGACGGGTAGACTCGCTAGCACAAGTGGTTTGGTTTATAAATAGAAGAAATGGTTAATTTTAGATTTTTTTCAGGTATCAATAAAAATATTATTTTTGTGTAAGCTTAGTTTGATCGTTATCTAACCGTTCATTGATTTAAGATGAATATTCCATGTAAGTGTATTTCTAATTCCACTCTAAGAGCAAGTTTTGTGTCAAGAGAAACTATGAGAGGGTTTTTGGTATTAAAAACACCCAGACCAGAAAAAAAATATTTGTGGATGACAGAAGCATTTGTCTCGGTTAGGTATCGAGCTGCGAAATACAAATAATTTGCCAATTTGCAAAATAATTTGCCAGAGTCGGCAATCGAACACGACATCGATTAATTTGTTTGAGGTAAAATGAGTAATTTAGATTAAAACTGATCATTCAAATTCTCACAACATTACTAACCCATTTATTTCATAATTGACTACCATAGACCTAAACTTTCAAACTTCAACATTTACATCAGAAACCACCTTCTTTCCTATACTACCTTGAGATTCTAGTCAGAACCAAAAACAATTAAATATCACGCACATAATATCATACAGATATCGTCTAAAATTACAAAAGCCAGTTCCATTCGCCATTACTGGCCGAACATCACAACTCAGTATTCCAAGAAGCGGCCATAATTTTTATAAAACCTACGTTCTCGTATTAAATATGAATATCAGTCTGATTTATGTTTGTACCAGGACCACATTAAAGTTGCTCCGCTGAAGTTTTGTCACAGTCCACTGTTTTATCGATCATTAATTCTTATCAAGCGGCCATCTTCGCTATTGACACCTATTTGCCCAACAGGTGTAGAATTTGCGTGCCTGTGAAGTTAGTCACGGTTTTAAATAATTATGTTATTGTTCTATTTTTGAATTTAAGTTTTTATGGCTGTGTGAAATGAGGTTTACTTAAGCGAAAGACGCTTGAAGTTAGTCACGGATTCAAACAGTGATCTCTTTTTAAAACATTGGTGTAGTAGGTACTATGAGAAACTAATTCACATATTATTTTAGAGTGAAAGTCTCTAAGTGTTTGTTTGTTTAATTTTATTAATATTTGGAACGGTGGAAAAGCGTAACTTGTAGTTGATAAGACAGTAATTCTAATCCTAACGTGTCGAATAAGGAGGGGATTTTGTATCTTTTTATTTTTGTCTTTATGGATAATAATATATGTAGGTACCGATAGTGTATTTCAGATGTGTCTCATAATATTAAAATTATCGTGAGAAAACCTAAAACATAGAAGCTCTTAGGAATCTCCTAGGAGTGTAGTCCCCAGCCCGCTCTGTCAATGTGGTTCACTAACATCTAAACTTTCTTAACTGTATATGAAATATATCGATATATTATCTATCACCTTTAGTAGAAGTTGGCTATTTTCTCTTCGCACGTATAAGTTTCCGTAGTGTAGCGGTTATCACGTGTGCTTCACACGCACAAGGTCCCCGGTTCGATCCCGGACGGAAACAGACATTTAACATTTTGAACTTTTATCAAATGTGCCCGTGTGGTTAGATAAATTATCTCTCGGAATGGTAAACTTGATTTTTTTAAAGCATATAAACTGTTTATTTGTGTGATCTATACATATTTCTATATTAGTTTGTAATGAGATCGAAAATTCTCAGATTTCTCTGTGCTTTTAAAAATGTCCCACAATCAAAGCTCCCACATTCTTTATTTGAAAAATCAAGTGTTGCCAACAAAACAGCAATTACCAGACACCGGCAAAAATTACCGAATTCTATATTCAAACATAATATAAACGGGACATTAACATAAGGATTCCAAGGCGGGCGAAGTTCGGTGTTGCAAACAGCAATAATTCACCGCTCCTTAACTGTTAATAGGCGATAGGATTTTCTGTCCTGTGTACGGTCGGGGAATTCGGGTACTCATTAGAGGAATAATTTTCGTAGTAATAAACACCAGACGATAAACATCAAGCCCCTTTTATTTATAACGTCTGAAGGGTTGTGGGGTGCAAAAACTTAGGTCTGGTCTCGCAATCGATTCCTGATGGGGTTTAACAGCTTCATGTTAAAACGTAGTGAAATGGCGTGGGTGATGGGTTGAACTACGGGTTAGGAGAAGTTTTATGACACATTTCGGTTGTTACGAGAAAAATGTTGTGAAGCTGCTATTCAAACACTAGTGGATATGCTGACTAGGGTATGTAGAAGTCACCAATATGGTCCCAAATGGTCAGGCTTAGGTCAGCAGCCTCAGACAGAAGCGGGAACTAATGCAGGGTGCCTCTCACCCTGACATATTTAAATACCGCCTCAAATGCGCAAAGGTTTTAGCCAGTCTGCTGGTATAGGATTTTGATTAGGGACCCAATTTAGCTAAGCGGGTTTTTTTTCCGCGCGCCGAGTTGGAAGGCCAGATACCTCTTTTAGCCTCATCCGAGGTACAGAAAGGGGAATTTAATGCGTTCTGTTCTTATAAAAAGGGCAGGCGTCTTACTGGAACCTATGCTGCGATATGACTACAATTTAATTATGTTGACGCGCGTATTAAGGATACACTAGACTCTAGGTGGTAGTTGTTAATGTGTTATATCCCACTCAGGTTTATATCGACTTAATATCCCGTCAATCCTTCTTCATTATGGATACCAATGTCAAAATATCTATCTACATTGCAGAATTTCATTGCTATCTATTTAGTGGTTAGATCTTACTAATAAATCTATCATTTATTTTTTATTAAACATTATAATCAGATTGCCACTTCTGTTCGAATATTGTAATCAAAGCATCTCAAAATTCTGTGAAACCGGCTACCGGTATCAGCTTCTACAAATACCCATGAAGTGATAAAATCGTCGATTCCAAAAATCTTGTAGTTTTGAGATAAGAAATAATGATATAATTGATGCAGCTTCCCGCTTCCACTATTGGGCTAATTAGATGATAACTTTTAGATAAATAAATAGCTGATCCGTCCTTGTGCCGTGATCGTACGGGATTGTTTCCTATGTCTAGAATATCTACTAGAAGATTATTGTAATAGAAATTCTTAGTAACAAGCAGAAGAACCTAAAAATATTACCGATCATGAGTGATACGCTTGACCATTATTACGTAGACTTTGGTAATGATGATGCTTTAATGATAAAAATGACGAAAGAAGGTTACAGTAATTTAATAGAGTTCATTTTCGATTTCAAAAATAGAATGCTCCTTATCGATTAACCCCGGGATCGATACGTCGAAACATCGTAATTTTTGTCACGAGCAATCGAATCAATTACGAAGGCCGTGCTGGTCTCATATTAAGCTGTGTTTATATGCATCGGTGCGCCATACAGGGCTGTTCTGAGAAAGGCGGCCGGTACGAAACGTGGATCGGTTGTTCCAACGATTTTTATCAAACATTAATCGGTATAAAAACGTGTTTTTTCCCAACTTTTTCTACCTCCGTACTGGCCATTAAAACATCTCGTGTTTGATTTCGAAGAATAATAAAATTTTATGTCTCTATCTAATGTTCGGTTCGATATGTGGCTGTGAGTTATTGTATGCTCGAGTGTAGCGCATATTTTCACGGATTTAGTTTACGTGATCTCTTGTTTGTGGGTAGTTTAGCTTACTTTCACTGATTTTTAGAAGGCTTTAGAAACCATTTTCTAAGCAAAATAAGTAAATTACGTGTCAGGAATTGAGTCAAAATGAGTGTGGTGGCTAGAAACACACCAGTCAAGATCAGTGGTTTGGACGAATATTATCGCGAAATTCGTCATACTTAAATCAAGGACTGATACTTCAATATTTAAAAAAAGAAACTAAAATAAAGATCAAAACAAAAAAGGAAAAAATTTGAATTAAGAATAGTTTGAACAAGAAAAAAAATCAGGCAAGTCGTACCCGATAGTAAGTTTGATGCTGTCACCTTTCGATATTCAAATATAACTATCTATATATTGACGAGAATACCATCCATCTCGCACACAAGCTGATAGAAATAACCAATAGCACAGCAATTTTACAGGAGGCCATTGTCGCGTATCGAGTCGGAATTCCGTACCGTAATTATGTGAACCCCTTTCGGCACTAAATTAGTGCCGTGTCGGAGTTTAGCGAGATGTTTTCGAATACATCCCATTTTATTGCTCTCGCTAATTGATGTGCATAGTGGATTATTATTATTTTAATTGCTAGAGAGTTTTGGGGCCCGCTGAAACATGGCGGGGCTGGACGGAGGAGTGATTTTGTCATCAGATATTTTTGGTTTTATACTACGTTTATATTCTTAAAAAAAGGTTATTTCTTTACAGTGGCTCTCGACAAAATGACATATCACTTGTTATGTCTCCCCATTTCCAAGATAAATGATTAATTAAACATCGTGATGAAACCAGCAAACCTAATTCTTAGGAATTTCTTAGGTGTGTAGTCCGCCAACCCGCACTAGTCCAACGCGGTCGCCTAAGGCCTAAACCAATGGTGGAAGAGGCCTGTGCTAGGTAGTGGAACTTATATATATGAGCTGATGATATTGATAATGATGACGTGTGTAAAATTGAATAAACAGTTATTTGAAACTGCAATTAGCATACTCAATATTGTGTTATTAATTTTCTGTCAAAGATCGCAGCTTCGGTGACAGCTCTCAGTTCTTTTTTCAAATTTACACATGGCCACTAACCGACGCAAGCATTAAAAAAACGTAATCGAAAATTACCTGCCAATTTATGACACATATAAAAATGGCGACGCGTGACATTCTCGACGCGCGAACGACGTTTTTAATAACTAAAAATCGAATATTTAATGTTAAAGTGTAAACTGTCGTCGTGATTAAAAATTATTAAAATGTAAAACGCACATAAAGTATTATTGAAGACAATCGTATTTGCAAAAATAAATTTCAGAGAGAATATTTTAAATGGATAATCGAATTTTTGTTTCGATACCGTCTTGTTAGTTAAGGTGCAATGTTTGTAATTTTTCTTAGATTATGTTGCATGTAAATTAAAATTAGTCCTACTTAAAATTGGGGACTTAATGTGTCTAGTGCATGACTGGAAACATAAGGCAGACCCAACACTGGACAATGAATTTTGTGTTGTTTAGATTGCAATTGAATTTACAGAGACTGAACCTCTTCATCGACTTTACTTACTTTTAGATTTTTCAATTACTGCTACATTTTAATTATTCAAATAGATCTAGGTACTACCCTATTAAAAGCAAATTGTTTCATTATTGCTTTAGTTTTTTAAAAAAGAGAATATTATTATTCTAGTCCAAGATCATTTTCACTAAAGCCGAAACAACTATTATAACTTAATCCTTTTTATAAACTTTTTTTGTCCAAACTTGAAATGATCGAGTGCAAGAAAATTGAAGAAAATGTTCTCTCCCCCAAACTCCTTTTAACATTGATTGAAGCAACATAACCCAACTAAAAGTCTGAAACTACTGCCATAAGACGTTGTAAGAGGCCGCAAGTTTACTCAAATATTTGCATAACTTGAATTAAGAGAGGTATATCAGCGAACAAAATCTCCCTAAGGGTAGAAAGAGATTTATCTCTATAGGGGAAGAAGCGTTAACGGGTTGCTTTTAATGGCACTCCTATAGATACATTTGGAAATAAATATTGCAAGATTGCAATAAAAAGCAGATGGTCTGATTGTTGACTAGGGATGTTGCGAATATTCGCATCCGCATCCGCATATGCGGAACATTCGCATCGATTTGGACATCCGCATCCGCATCCGCATCCGCATAAATCGCTGCGGAGCTGATGCGGTTGCGGATGTGTAGCAGATCGCGAAAAGAAAGAAAGGGGTGAGGGGCGGCGAGGTGCGCGTGTCGGTCTCGAGTGTCGAGTGGTTGACCGCACGTGCTGATTGACCAATAGGAAAGCAATAACATTTTATACAAATCAACCAATCGATCAATTTTATACAGATCCGCATCCGCATCCGCATCCGCGGATGTGAGCCTCTTAAAATCCGCATCCGCATCCGCATCCGCGGATGTGAAAAAAATTGAATCCGCAACATCCCTATTGTTGACTCTTCGTCGCGATTATAATTAAAACATATTTTATGAAACCTGCATATATAACTTTTTTAAGAAATTCTAAGGTGTAGTCTAAGACCTAAAAATTTTCAGTGGTAGAGTAGAATGATAATTATATTGTATTTTTAGTTACATTTTGTCTTACTAAAAATCGAACATCAATTTTATTACTAATTATCCTTGGTAAAGATGACGTATGAATCATTTTTATCAATATAATATTAGTAGTGACTGTTGTTGCTTTAATCATATATTTTTTTAAACTATTAACTATACCCAATTATTATGAGGGCTCAGTGTGGTTTTTCCCTTCGTCTAGACTTAGATATAAAATTAAGTATGCAATAAACAGTTTTATAAATCTAATTTAATGTTGTTCATATATTTCATTGATAAAATCAAGAAGGCCGTTAACCTCTCCTTTCGAAACTATGTCTATTGATTGATTTTATTGTTATTATTTTGTCGTACCGTTTTACGATGTAGACGGTGGAATAAAATTTATGTTATCGATAGGAAAACGAGCGTACACAAGTTTATTGAGAATTCTGTTTTTTATGTATAGATTTAGCGGCCACGCAAATAATTGTTATATGATTAATTTCTGGTGTCATCAAAGTATTAAGTTACATTGTAAAATTATAATTTTAAATTAACGTTTTTAAGTTGTCAGCAAAGATATTTCTATTCTAATCTAGTTGATAAATTATTCTTATGTAGCTAAAACAATATTACTGTGATATTTATTTCTGATCATACGACAGAATAGTTATAGTTTCTAGAATATCTCATGTCATCAGCTGTAAAACGAATTATTTCTTTAACAAAACTCATTAGGATATTGACTCAATAAGTATCCGACGTTACCCCAAATTACTATAAATCAATAAATTTGGATATAATTTAGAAGGCGTAGTCGTAAATTTAACTATAAAACTCAAATTGGGTGTGACGAGTCGTAAACAAAAATTGTTAATTAATTTAACAGTAGTCTATGAGATACTCTTAAATTGCTGGAATGACCATTAATTATTGAAACTGTATAAAGATTACTATTTTAATATGACGTCACGATAAATTGGTTCAGTGGCTCAAGTGTTTGTCTTTCGAACTAGATTCCGTTCTGTATTGAATTCCCGGGTAGGATAAACTGTTGAAAATTTCATTACTCTCATCCAACCGATTCCGGCCCTGGCGACCACTTCTGATCCATTACGTTCCTCGTCTTGGGTGTGCTCAAGCATGGCTTACATAACCGATTCTGTAAGTAAAGGTGCGAGCACACTGCGGAAATTTTCATTAGGAAATTCTCTTAAGAAGTACAAAGTTTGCAAAAAACAAAGATGCCAAAATGTGAGTCTGGTGATGCATATAATCTCGTTACAGGAACTGATCCCTTAATGGTCTTGATCTTGGACGAAGTCCATTCCCAAAGAGTTTAACGACAACATGAACTTAGCTAATAAGCTTAAGAAACCTGATACAAAAACCTTGTTATCCAAAGAACGGCTGAATAAGATTTTAAAGGAACTAGACAGTATTTTGTATGGGGACGAGTGTCGTCGCTAGTCTGACACCTATTTTTCTACGATCAAACGACTGATGATAAAAAATTCAGACTTAAATGAAGGGATGCTATAGGTGGTCTCATATTTATAAAAGTCTTGATAACAACCCGAAATACTAAGAAGCGGCCGTGTCAAACATATGATAGTCTAATCGTAGCTTCAGCAAGGTCGGTATGCTTCTCAATAACTTTCTTAATTCCAAAACAGCCTAATATGCGAGACATATTGGTCCAAAAGACGTTTCAATATCGTGAGCAATAAAATAAATTCGAATAATGCTAATATATGCGGTACAAAATCATTAATAACGCTTCACGATGCACAATAACTATAAAAATAAATATGTCTGGATGAAACACTTCGATGGTTTAGTGGTTATTGTGAGATAGAAGTTCGGTTCTTTGTACAATAAATAAGTTACTTTCAGCTGCATGTAACAAGTTTCCGTAGTGTAGCGGTTATCACGTGTGCTTCACACGCACAAGGTCCCCGGTTCGATCCCGGGCGGAAACATTTTTGGTGTTTCGTCCATTATTTCGTAACTACAAATTATAGTTATTTGTAAATTTAAATACTATTTAGTTTAGGTTGGTTTATATTAATTATAATTATAATTAAGTTTTCACTCTCAGTCATCAGAATTAATTGTTCTATTAAAAATGCAATATTGTAACTAAGTTTTTCTACACAATTTATTGAACAAATCTTTTTGGTTAGGTACTGCAAATTATAGTAGTAAATATTCCTGCACTTGATAATAACCCATTAACACAAAACAATTTTTTAATTGTTTTTTCATATCCAAAGCGGATGCCTTGAAACCCGGAATCTAATTAATATCAATTGCAACAAAGACTTTAAAGAAATTCAATACGTTACGCACACAAGCAAATAACAAATTTAAACGAAGGGACATCGACACAAGCACATCCTTATTACGGGCACAGCACTAATGACGTGTTGATTATTAATTAAAAATAATTACTATTACGACCATATTCAATGACTGTGGTGTTAGAGTTATTAACACCGGTAGTGATGGGATGGGTGTTGTCGATGTATCGATTGTCGATGATTGGTGATGACTCATCTATCAATTATATTACTAATTTTTTTTTAAATAATTGAAGTGTTGTTAATTTAATTAATTATTACTTTTATTTAGTTTGAGGGTAAGGTGAGGAGGTGTATTCCTAGATTTGAATTTCGACGGTTTTATTTTGTAAAGCCACAAATAAGAATACGACATTTGTTAGTTTCATATTCCAACACCGTGCTTTAATCGATTGTCAACAATTTTCGCAACTCGGAGTAGAGTGAAAAAAACCCACTCAAAGTGATCGATTTTTTGTATTTTTCCACATTTGGCAACATAAGCCTAAAAATATTTGTTAATATAAAAGAAAATTTCAAATCACTCCAATCAGAAATAAATTTGCTTTCCATATTACAAAAACAATCTACCAAATAAATCCATCACGAGATAATCTATCGACAATACCAATACCGTGTCCCGTCACTACCCAACAGTTCTAATTAAGGCATCGGCCGCACACCGAATGTGTGTTTAATCAAGCTCCCAGCGGCCATCACTACTTT
The DNA here is from genome assembly GCA_030295005.1 of Cephonodes hylas. Classification (NCBI taxonomy): domain Eukaryota; kingdom Metazoa; phylum Arthropoda; class Insecta; order Lepidoptera; family Sphingidae; genus Cephonodes; species Cephonodes hylas. The sequence continues at coordinate 10,190,763 of AP025380.1, read as the reverse complement.
GTACCATCGGCTGCGCGTGCGCATGACGTGGTATTTTTAATTCCATACGTCCTAGTTTGATTCCCACTTCCTTATGACTTTGTTATGACGTGGAATTGGGATTATATACTCAGCCTATCGCCGTCCCCTGCTGAACGTAGGCCTCCTCAAGTAAGCGCCAACCATCCCGGTTCTGAGCGGCCCTCATCCATCCGCCAGTCGCCACCTTTCTCAAGTCGTCGGACCATCGTCCTGCAGGACGTCCCACACTACATCTGCCCAAGCGCGGTCTCCACTCCAAGACTTGTCTGTCTCTTGGAAATGAGATTAATGCATGTTATATCAAATGTATGATAAGAAAGTGGACGTGAATGGCTGGTGATGATGATGATAAAAAGAGTAGTAATGGCATTGAGGTTTGGGCGTTAGGAATCTCGGTGATCGCGGGTTCAAACCCCAGACTCTGACTTTTCGAAGTTATTTGTGTTCACAATAAATTATCGAGTATTTCAATTGTGAAGGAAAACATCAAAATACCTACCTAAAAGTTCTTAGGTGTGTAGTTCGCCAAATCGCATTAGGCTAGCGTAGTGGACCAAGGCTTAAACCCTGTCAGTTGTAGAGAAGGTCCGTGCATACGAGTTAAAAGTATATAGGCCTTGTTTAGGTAACAAGTATCTATAAGAATACGCGTATATTTTAAGGATAAATAAATTATATGATAGCCAAAAATGTTATAAGAACAATCGAGCAATTAATGTTATAGCTACTGAAAATAACAAATAATATGTCTGCAAAATTTGCCATAAATGTCCAAGTTTCCGTAGTGTAGCGGTTATCACGTGTGCTTCACACGCACAAGGTCCCCAGTTCGATCCCGGGCGGAAACAGATTTTTATGCAGTGACATAAATATGTTATATACTGAATTATTTTAGTATAAACATTTTAACATAGTAAAACGCTTCTATCAAGTAATTTTTAAGCTCCTTATGACTTATTAAAATTATACTACACCTACTCATCATCAATAGATCTGAGTCCAAATAGGTACTTAAAAGTATTTCTTCAAACGTTTTTTTTGTGTCCATCTTGTCATTAATTCTATATACAAACTTATTTTCGAATAAATTCAATACTACATACCAGTAGCCAAGTATATTTCATAAAAATACTCTACATTAAATAAATATTAAAACGTGTAAATTTAATATAAAACATGCGCAATTCGCATAAATAATCGCCATTTACAGAAATGCATTTAAAAGATCAACAAAACTCGACCCGATCAACTGCCGTCCACAAAAAGGTATCAAATTAGAATTGAATAAAAAAATATTGAATACAAACAGAGGAAGCACAAAGCGGCCAAACGCAATAAATCTAAATAGTATTGGACATAATTTAATCGGACCTTTCGATTTTGAGACCATAAATTAAAGATTTTAACATTTTAAAAACGAAACAAAACTTTTAATACACCGTATGGCGTATAAATCACTCAGAACCGGCAGACTTCTACTTTGGTGGTATGCCACCTTTTACTTACTACTCAAAAATCATCTTTAAACCATCCCAAATAAGTCTCAAAATCTAACCAGCAATGACATTTGAAATTCCCTAACCTATCTCATTCAATAAAGCACTTTGAATGGGAAGAGTAAGGTTGAAATTAGATTGTAAAATAAATGTAATTTCTCATATAAATCAATGAGTTTCGGTGTTTCCCGATGGCCGATAACCGTGTATTGATACGAGGTGTTTTGAGATCTCGTTCGTCACGCCGAATTATAAAATTAGTTGGATGCCCGGAATCTTTGGCCGTACGTGTAGGTGTACGGGTAAGTCGAGATTATCTTGCGTTCGCATTTATAAATAATATAGTAATTAATATTAATGATACAACATTTTTGATAAGCCATTATGATTCGTAATGTCTTTGACTGTTTTTTGTTATGTAAATGTTTTTAGGGTTCGTCATTATTGTTTATGTTTCCTTAATCCTTTTAAAGAAAATGTTTACATTTTATGTTAAGTGAATATGATCTTAATAGAGCGAAATTGGTATGAAAGACTAGACAAACATCACTAGTTGATATAAATATATCAATTTCATATGTATTTTGCTTAATAACAGACCAGTACCTATGTATAATACTTAAAATTAGAGGCTACCATCTAATAAAAATGAATGTCCAACTTATTGGGCGCTTTTCTAAAGTTACACTTATGTCCGACCGTTAATGTAATTATTACTGATTGTATGCTCAAAAGTTATATTAGTAAGTGTCCTAACACTTATTACGGTAAATTACATTGAAAAGAAAATGCCAACGTGATTTAAAATTGCTGGCAAATAAATACTTTAATATTAACTCAAAAAGCTATAAATAACATAATCTGGAAAAAAATCGCCATAATTTTTTACTTAAATTCAATTTTCAACCTTACCTCACAAATCCCCAACCATAAGTGACCTAAGCGTCAACTGATGACAGATCTCCTAATGGAGTTATTTCAATTGACAAACGAGTCCTATGATGAAACATCAAATGAAGCTCGTGCGATATTGCCGATGTGGGCTGCAAATGGCTATAAAAATGACACAATGATCTAGCAGGTTGGTATATATGCGTAGGCGACGCCGCTGCAGGATGTTGTTTGGTACCAATCAATTTTATTGTGGACTGGTATTTTCTATTATCTATACACTGCAGGTGCGGATAATCGGCCTACCCTAACTATTGTTAAAATTTAATTTATGTGTCAAATGATTTCACTTCAATTTAAATAGTTAAAATGGAAGTGGGCCAGCCATGTCTGCCGTAGAATGGACTGCTGATAGAGCAGACAAGTGACGAGTGGAGATGATAGTCCAACGACTTGAGAAAGGTGGCGGTAACGGATGGTTAAGAGATTCGATCAGCAGTTAATGGCGATAAATAGAGATTATATAATAAGATACTTAAATTGGCAGAATCTGTTTATGATACGATGAAGTGATTAACTGTGCTTCACATGTTTTTGTTATTATAACCGTAAAAAATACTCAAGGTACAAAAAGAAAAATGACAATATTATGGGCATACTTTTTTTTTTTTTTTTTTTATCTTTATTTAGTTCGGGGTTTTTATCAAAAAGATATGACAACCCCATCGTATCTTTTACATTATACAACTTATTTCTAATATTTACAAAATTAAGGCCATATATGCCACCCAATCTTAACAACGAAATAAAAAAAAAGAACAACAACGAAAGAAAGAACGCTGTCACTGGATAAATTCAACTAGTTGACACAAACGTATGGCCCTATCAGAAGTAGGATTTGAAAGGATGCTTTGAATCCAGCCTACATCCAACAAATTCACCTTAAATTCATCCAGTAACAGGTCTCGCTCATTCTTGTTCCGGACACATTCCACCAGCAGATGTTGAACATCTTCTATGGGCATACTTCGAAACCCAATTATCGCAAATAATTAACACCTTTTTGGAAAAATCTCAACAAAAATGCAATTAGAAAGATAAAAAATTGCAGAATTTTCGATACGGCTCTAAATTTGCATCAAGTTTATCTTTCACTGTCATCATTCTGGCTCAACCTTGAACTGCAGTCACACTGAATGCAAACAAATTCTAAGAATTTGAACAGGTGATACAGAAATTCTAGGTTACATCATTATGTAGACATAAATTATACAAATTATGATTACTTGTTGACATGAGTTGCCAAATGTGTACTAAATTGAAATGATAGATGGAACGTAAAAAAATCATCATCATTCTCTTGCCCTGCTCCCAATTTTTATTTGGGGTCGGCGCAGCATGTTTTCTCCTTCCACACATCCCTATCAGCCGTCATGTCTTCAGTCACGCCTTTCTCTTTCATATCTCTTTTCACGCACTCCATCCATGTTTTCTTTGGCCTTCCTCGGCTTGTCCATCCTTCAACTTTCATGCTCATTACTTTCTTACCAACATATGTTTCGTCCCTCCTCATAATATGCCCATACCACGACAGACGGTGTCCTTTCAGCTTATCAATCACAGGAGCTACTTTCAAACTTCCTCTAACGTATTCATTCTTCACTCTATCAGTCAGAGTTACCCCACACATCCATCGCAACATTCGCATTTCTGCTGCATGCAGTCGTCTTTCGTCCGTCTTCTTCGTTGCCCAACACTCCGATCCATACATAACGACAGGTCTTATCATGGACTTGTATATTCGGCCCTTCAATTTGAGGGGCATCCTTGGGTCGCATATTGTGGATGAGACCTGTCGCCATTTCATCCATCCTGAGTTGATTCTCTGCCCTATATCGTGATGTATACCCCCGTCACTTTGCATAAGTGACCCAAGGTAGCGGAATTCGGAACAGACTGGTATCGGCATTCCATCAAGTGTGACGGACACAGAACTTGAAAGACCGCCAAAGTCGCAAAACATATACTGAGTTTTGGTTCTGCTGACTTTAAGGCCAACATTTCCAAGTCTATGCCGCCACGCCTCCAATCTGTTCTGCACCTCGTGGCCACTTTCTGACACCAGAACAATGTCATCCGCAAACAGCATGCACCAGGGTGCCTCTTCCTGTATATCTGCAGTAATAGCATCCATAACCAACAGGAAGAGGTAGGGACTAAGAGCCGACCCTTGGTGCACCCCAACAGCGACATTGAATCTGGTTGTAATGCCAGCTGCCGTCCTGACTTGAGTATTACATTTACGATACATGGCCTGAATCAACTGCAGGTACTTCTCAGGCACGCATTTCTTCTTAAGGGCCCACCATACAACTTCACGCGGAACCCGATCGAAAGCCTTTTCGAGGTCAACGAATACCATGTGCAAGTTTTTATGCGCTCTCCTGTATTTTTCGCACAGTTGGCGAATTGCAAAAATGGCATCCGTCGTCCTACGACCAGGCATAAAACCGAACTGGTTTCGCGAAACCTCACATTCCTCTCGCAGGCGTCGCTCAATTATTCTCTCCCAAATTTTCAGAGTGTGTGACATTAACTTTATTCCCCGATAATTGTTACAGTCTTGAACATCCCCCTTGTTTTTAAAAATGGGCACCAAATAACTGTTGCACCATTCGTCGGGTACCGTGTTGTCCAGCAACAGCTTATTGAGGAACAAAGCCAGCCACTTCCACCCAACCACTTGCAAAGCCTTCCATACTTCTACTGGTATTCCATGGAACGTAAAAAAATATGTAAATAAAAATGAATTCCAAAGAGAATGCTGTGATACTATAAATCATTATAATTAGGTGGTCTAGCTGGATGTGTTGGGTTCAGATATTGGATTGAACAATTTTTTTATTTAGATTTATAAGTAAGTCGTAGTAGAACTAGCAAAGGACCCTTTCGAGACGTGGGTGTTTGTATGTAAGTGAAAATAATTAATTAGATTAGATTGAAGCAAATTAGTTTCATATTAATTATTGTTTGCGAGAATGTGAAACTTTTATCTGTTTTGGCAGTGTCTTTGACGCAATAGGACTTATTAAAAGAATGTTATATTAGAAATATTTCTCAGTTAAAACACTACATAGTTTAGTATCGTAACTTATAACATACGTCACACATCTCTTGAATGTCACTTTCTATTTTAATTTTTTATAAAAATATCTTTAATGCACGCTTTTTTAATATTTTGAAAATATGACGTTACCATCTAAAATTGTGGTAAGCACAAACCACATCAAGTTCTTAAACTAAAGCAGAATCAATCTGCATGCAAAAAGGTTTAAACACAACCGATACTTTTTCTTTTTTTAATGGCAATGCAACGGCCGCCACTGCATACAGCCAAGATAACCTCCAAAATAAAGCGTGAATAAGCGATGATATGAATTCATAGAGGAAATAGTGTTAATGTCAATTTGTATGAGCCGGTCACCGCATACCAGCCGCTAATGCTCTCAATAACTGTACGTTTATTCTCGTTATTTACATCGCTGGATTACTGGACGCCATATTGGATTTAATGTCATTGTCGACTTGGAGACTTTGTGTTACTGAGTAATTGTATAGTTATGCAACTACACTCGTGTAGAGATAAGACCTATACAGTCTTAGGTTTGATTCCGTAATTGGGAGAAATTTTTCAGTGTTTCTGTGTCACATGGCATAAATGCGCCCGATAGAAGCAAAATGATCGCCTTATATTATAGGTTCGATCTAAATTGGGTTCGAATTCAGACGTGAGGATTAGATTTTGGATTTTTTTTATAACAAAACAGTAATTGCGTGGGAGAGACTGGCAATATGCCCTAAAAAAGTAAAATGCTTTCCTTCTATAAAATCGATATATTTTTATGATACAGATTAGAGGGCTATTTTTAGTTTTTTTTTTATTCAATATATTATGTGTTATGAAAGATATTGTTTGAGACAAATATACTTTGATGTAGAACTTCTCATTCCATAAAAAAAAAATCCAAACCTACGGGTCCCTTCAAACATAGGACCGTGCCAAGAATACCCGCATTAAAACGGGTAAAAACGGTCAACACGGCGACTAGTTCGAGATTAATTGTCAATACTGCGCGAACACAGCGCGGGACAAACAAACAAACGAACGTGCAACACGAAGTTTCAATATAAGTGCAATAACTTTAGTATTTTCTGCTACACCTACGTATCTGGTGAGGTGAGGCCGTATTCTGTGAGGTAGAGTATCGAACGATGGTTGGATAGTTAACTATACGGTTTAAATCATCAACATATACTGTACTGTACTCGCTGGCCTAGTACGGGTTGGTAAAAACGAAAAGCTTTATTTAAGAGTAAGGTTAATCATTGGCAAACAGTCTTCTTTCACCGTAAAGGTAGTCATAATTCATCGTGAAACCAAACTTCTAAGGTCAGAGGTTTATGCCTGGCGTTCGATACGTTCCTCAAAAATATTTTTTACTGAATTAAAATAAACAAATAAACCTAAATTATAACCTAGATTCTATAATTTAGTAATAAACATGATTTGGTATACTAAGAAAATGTGTGAACGTTCAAGATGATCTTGTAGATAACAAAATATCACCAATATTATCAATTTATTCAATCTTTTGACGTAAAATCTATTAAATTTTATATCTAGAATATTCATGAAGTCATTATTTATTTTCGACATCATTATTAATGTCTACTAAATCTATGAAAATACCGATGTTCATATTAATGTGTCCAATTAAAACAGAAATAAAAGCACATTTTTATGCAATTTATATGTATTTTATTCTTTGTGTTTTGCCGATATTTTAATAATTTATTCGTAATATCCAATATTAACAGTTTTATTCTCAGAATTCGCGAATTTCGTCAACTGATCGAATTTGATTTTCATCATTTTGCATAAACGGATACAGGGACATTTACTAGAACATAATGTTATGTGGTGTAAACTCTGGCCAGTTTTATACATATATATTATATTTTTTCTATATTCATAATATATCATATTCATGTTATTATTGTTTTTTACTAAAAGAGATATATGGACGATTTGATAAATGTCTGGCAAGCCTTCGACTCCACTAGCCTAGGATAGAGGAATGACAAGCTAGAAGAGAGGCCTATCCCTTTCTATCATGCTGTGGAATAAAAAAAAACATACAATACAATATAATTCTCTATCTTGTGCTGCCGAAGAGGTAGACATAGATGAATACGCTCACAGCTCAGCCTAAATTGCTACTTCTTTGCATTCACATACTGAAAATCTATTGAATGCCTTCAGAATCGAACCTAGGCCTTCTCGAGCACTAGTTATACACTTATACCATATAACAATCAAAATAGAAAATTCGCAAAAACCTCCTCTTCAAAAATAATATCGGCACTCGCCTCGAACAGGTACCAGGATAGCAGAATACGGGCGCAGCATGTTCGCAGTATATATCGACTTGAGGAATTGGCTTGCCCGCCGACACTAAATCAAACAGTCGATAAAAACCTAAATGTTGTCCGATTGCGCTCCGAGGAGTGTTGGGCATAAATTTACGCCCTACTGATAAATTAACCAAGTCGCGCACCGTGAGTTATGGGTTAGAGCTTTCTTGTTTTCTGATGCTCATGTTGGGGGAGAAACGGCCTAAGTCCATAAGAATTGATATTTGGATATGATTTTTGCAGTTATGGCTGATGGGGTGATAGTTGCCTTGGACTACTTAATAATAATACAACCAATAGTCACATATATAGCTCTGACCCCACACTAGGTTACAAGACCGTGTGTATCAGACACTACGAGAGACTCTTTCGGTCTCACTAACACCCAGACCCGAAACAAATATTTATGGATCAGACAAACATTTGTCTCGGTGCGGGGATGAAATCCGCGGCCTCACGTTTCGCAAGCTAGTGTCTGGCTAGCGCCATGGAGTTATCAGAGTCGATAGTCTGTTTGAACTTTGGTAATCATCATAAGCCGATGGGTTCAGGCCGCTTCCGATAGAACACAATGGAAGTCTCTATGAGAGGCCTATCTCCAGCAAAGGACGTCTTTGGAATGATGATGATGATGATCATAAGGTAAGGTGTCACTGCTTGGCTGGTTTAAAAATGATAGAACCTAACAGGGCAACTAGATTTTCTAGGCATTTCATGTATTCTATGACAGATTCATAGGGCGGTTGGATAGGGACCAGCTTTTTCAAAAAGAAGTCAGTATTAGTGAACTTAGGCTTAAATCCTCTTACAAAATCAAATCATTTTCAACCAGCATTCTTGAGTTATTTTAAAAGGTTCCTAAATAGTGTGAGCCAGCAAGAATTTCAATAAAGTCTGTTACAGCACATCTAAGATTCTTTGTCCATTTTTTCTTGCTTAAATTCTAGTTTAAAGAATAGTGTGAAGTTTTGTTTATTAGCGAGTTGTTGTGATGTAATGATGCCAAGGAACTTTGTTTGAATATGTTTACATTTACTAGAATTCCAAATGCTATTCGAAACTAGATAAATACTGTATTTACCTATGTTCTTCAATAGATAAAGTATTATATTTAATTACACTATGGAGAGTAGGTTAGAGACAGACGCCAAAAACAAAATCTGTTTCCGCCCGGGATCGAACCGGGGACCTTGTACGTGTGAAGCACACGTGATAACCGCTACACTACGGAAACTTATATGTTATCAGCGAAAACACAAGACAGGTTAAAAAAAATCAGAATAACTCTTGCTCAATGGAAAGTACTTGTACACCTAACAGTCACATAGATACACATTACTGACACCACACTAATACACAAATCTTACGTATTACGTGGGCATCAGAAACCAGAGATTTGCTTCACTCTCTACAACACCCAGGTCCTAAACAAAATAAATGAATGATCAGATTTCATTTATAAACCTAACCCTACGAAAGCCGCTATTCCACCATAACATACCTCTGACAATACTGCAATAAACACTAAATTTAAAAGTCCCACCCCAAGCCACTGTGCCCATCGAAATATTCGGCTTTGACACGTTAAAATTACTGCCCACAACAGATTAATTGGCTATCGTATACTGAGTATGCAGAAATTCCAAAAATTAGCCCAGATCGTTGATAGCAAACGCCTCGGCGACCGAGACTGATTGTCGATTTCTGATCCTTTAATGTGCGTTCACACTGGGGTCTATACTAACTACCAGTACCAGTAGTAACTACCAGTGGTTGTAATTCCATCTATTGTTCTTATGACAGCTCCGTGGTGCAGTTGGCCAGACACCATCTTGCGAAACGAGTGGCCGCGAGTTCGATCCCCGCACCGAGACAATTCGTTGGCTCACTATTAAAAGGTTATAATTTTGAAAGTACAACAAACTTTTCGGGATCACAAACATCCAGACCCGAAACAAATATTTGTGGATCACACTAACATTTCGCTGGCTCACTATTTAACGTTTTATGTTACAATTCTTCATATTAAATTATGGATACTACGAGGTTTTATATAACTCACACTTCTTCACAGTTGTAGATATATAAAGAAACTCTATAGTCAAACACTCTCTCAGTAGTAGAGGGGGCCCGTGCCTAGCAGTGAGACATATATGGACTGATGATAATGACTCACACAGTTCTGCCCCCACAATAATACAAATTAAAGTAGAAGTCTTATTTCGTGGGTATCAGAAACAACGAGGGACTTTTCGGTGTCATAAACACTTACACAATATTTGTAGATCGCTCAAACATTAGTCTCAAACGGTCACTTTTTCGCAAGCTGATGAAACAACTAATGTTGTCATAAAAGATAGTTAAATAATACGTAAACATGCTTTGTCCTTCTCTCTTGAATAACCCATTACTCTGAAGCGAGCGAGACAGCACATGCTTATCTTTTTAAATATATACCATACGTTAATAACCCTGACTACATCAGAATACGCTCCTTTCAGGGCTGCCAGATTGTATAATTGGATACAAATCCTGTATAATCGGATGGGATATTGTATCCATGACCACTTCGTATAATACAATACAAAGGCATACGGTATAGAAAATAACTTCGCATTTTATCAATAATTTGCCTATCATCCTAAAAGAAAAAAAAAACAAGAGCCACTCTGGAGTGGCCACTTTTCAACCATCTATTACCAAGATACTTCTAAAAAAAAAGAAACAAGAGCTGCATAGAATGGTTATGTATAATGCGATCAAATTTTGTACAATTGCAGATACTAAACCGTATAGCTGCGATTTATTGGCTGGCACCCCTGGCTCCTTTGCTTCACAGGCCTCCTCTAAAAAATAGAGGTTACACCTCAGTCCACCAGACTTGTCTAGTCAGCTCGGCAATTCCGATATAATATGAAATATATTTAATTCTCAGCTCATTCCTCGTAAACATATATTAAGCCTATCGCTAAAATCTACTGAGCCACCTGCCCAACGAAGAACTTTGTCAAACTTAATTATTCATATTAAATCACACGATTTATTAATAAGGTTCAAGCCTTAAGCTTTAAGATAAGAGTTCCAGTGTACACACGTCACTAAAAAGATAAAATCGTGAGAGATTCCGATTCGCTGAAATTTTTCAAATACATTTTATTTAATTATGCCTTATTTGAACGGTAGTTAAGGAAACCGTTAAGCATTCTGATTTGTTTTATTGGGCACAGGTGTATTGCGAATTTATGGGTATTTATTTTTCGAATTCGGAAATTCTATAGTATCGCATATGAACCTACTACCAGAGTTTAGGTTTCATTCTTCCACAATGGCAGTAATAATACTACACATATACCTTATAAATTCATCACAACAATCATTAGGAGTACAGGTTTCCTCAAGGTTATGCCTTCATCGCTAAAGCGCGTATAATTCTGATAATTTGATAAGACGATACTCATAATATCTAAAAGTTAATTATGTTAAAGTCGAACCCACTAATGCTAGAATCGTGTGGTGGTAATTTTACTAAGGTAAATCCCACTTTAATTCTTCACTTAAATCACAATTCATTATCATCACCCAAAAGACGTCCACTGCTCGATACTGGCTTTCCTCAAAGCCTCAAAGGCGCTCTAACGGCAGCAGCCTAATTCCAGCGGCTTAAATCACAATTAAATCATTAAAATTACTGCTTGAGATTTCATTCTTTTGAAAACCTGGTTTATTTCCAAATAATCCAGTGTTTGTTATTATGTAAGAGACACGCGTCCCATACCAATGAAAATGGATCCACCTACAATCGACAGATAGTTAATCGTATTAACATAATGGGTCGCCGCAAACCCACCTGCTCGTGCGCCGGCGCATAGATCAACGAGATATGTCCAGAACCGACAGGAATTATGCCTATGTTGGGAAAAATCGGGATTATCAGGTTGAGTAATATAATTCTGATATTTTTTCTGGACTTGAAGTGTTTGGGAAGATCGATCTTAATCTGATCAACTGTCATTTTTGACACTCCTATGCTAGTGTGAGCTGACTGATGTAAAGAAAAAAATACAGTCTTAATCTAACACTTTTAAAAATAAAGATGTTGATGGATCTGTCAGGAATTTTAATGGAAACAAAAAAATATGTTTCGGTATCATTCAGCGATTTCTTAAATTGATTTAACATCCCAATATGTTTATGGGTTGTAAACGACTACAGTTACTTCAATCATCTTATGCCAGTTAGTTCACAGAAACGTTAACCTTTCTCGTTTTAAAGGAAGATTTTGCCTGGTTATACTTTGGTAGATGCAAATAAAATGGAATCGTACATATTTTAGCATTATAAATATAAATCTACAGCAAGATCAGTTCAATAAAGTGTCGGTTCTGCGCGCTTGATCTATGTAATATTTAATTCTTTATCTGTAATCGGCGAGCCATTAAATTGTGTCACGTTATAAATCCAAATGGATCTTACAATCAGTCACATCGACAAGGATCGCTGTTGCCCAAATGTATGGCGTGCGCCCCATCATATTAATTACTCATGTCTTATTGCCTTCTTTGGGCTCGACGAATTAGTATTGGCAGTACGAATGGGTAATTTATATGTTTATTTATTTATTGATTTATTCAAAGACGTGGACTGTATAAATTAGTAATAAATATACAATACGAATAGGCTGTTTGGAGTGGGCTACGATTTGGTATCGGAAACTTTGACGGATTTCTGGTTTTTAAAAGAACGAAAACTGGAAAGGAATATTTCTGGTTTTAAGTGGCAATAGAGCTAATTATTGTTCACGTCTCAAGCTTGCTTATATGCGTGCAAGTGGGATAAGGTTGCACGATTCGTTTGTCCATCCACAGCTTCATACAAAGTAAGAAGTTAACAAGTAATGCAAGCCTTTGTCATTTCCATAAGGTAAATCTGATCTACAAAACAAATTTAGACATTTTATTATAAGACTCCGTGCATTTTGATTAAGGATGTATGTATATGTTTTTAATATGATTTAAATTTAGAGGTAGATTTTTATTGCCAATTTGGTCATTACTTGGCAGCCATAGAGCACTAGGATTCGGTAAGATAGATAAAAAAAGAGAAACATAGAAATTGAAAATGATAAATTGAAAAACCTAATAATACTTTGTGACACGACACGACACGAACCCAAAATAAAACTCATCAGTCCACCAATACTCAAATACAGTAGGCAAAGCTAACACTATTCCAATCCATATTACATTGTAGTGTACAATAAAATTCTCCGAACAATGAGTTATTCCACGACAATATATGAAGTTAAACACAAGCCGTATCTGAAATCGGGACACGACGTATTCAATACAAACCGCCTACATTAAATAATCACATACAAATAATGTCCAATGAAAGGACCGACTTTGGGTTTTCAATATTCATATTTAGGGGAAAGTGGGGTAATTGGGAACACCTAACTTAAAACCCTGTAAAGTAATAAAAAAAATCATAAATGTAATCAAATTTTGATTGCAACATGAACGTTACTTATCTGGCTACAAAGAAATTAACTCAAAACTCTTGGAAATAAACTTTATAATAAAAAAAATTAAGAAAAGAAAAAACATATGCGTTCGTATTTACCCGACATCATGTGGGGTAATTGAGATCAGTCCGCGGGGGAAATAGGAACGATATGGGGTAATTGCGAACGACTTAGTAAGTACTATAATTATTTAGTTTGGCACAAATCACAGACCTAACCCCTGCTGCATTGGCTGCTGGTACATTTATCATGTGCCCAGTTGTTGCAAATGACGGACATGATCCAATCTTCTGCTGGTGGAGATTCATATTCTTCACCGAAAAATATGCAGAAATAATTCTCTTCATTTTCATTTCCTTCAAACTCCTTTAAATTTTTGACCTCTATCCGCTGAAGTAGTGACTTTTTTTTGTAGTTTTAGTATTCTCTTTCGTTACAATCTTCTCTTTTTGAATTTTCCTTTCAACTTGTCTTTTCTCTTTTTCCTCTAATTGATATTTTATAGGTCTGCTGGACAAAATCTGCGATTTTTTTTATTTCGTCTCTTAGAAATGGTTGTTTTTGGAATGACAGGTACGTTAGTTATTTCGGAAAGAAGCACAGAAACTGATAGAGGAGTAGTATCAAGGGGCATACCCATAACAGTTTGATTTATAAGATCAGAAGCGGCGGCATTTTAACTATGATTGTCAATAGGTTCACTCCGTTCACTCTAGCTTTGCTCAACTGGAGTTTCACGAATGCAAGTACTTGACTCTAAAGTTTGACTGACGTTATGTTATGTTCGTAATGTTGTTTTGGTAGTGAATATTTGATCGCTGTTTTGCCTAAAGAAAGCTGTTTACTTCTAACATCTTGTATTGCACGGCGAAGATTTTCAATTTCGTATCTCGGTGTGGTTTTTCTTTCGTAATGTCTAGGCTTCTAAAACAATATCAAATATACGACACTTTACATGATCAATTAACTATTAGGGGTAATTAGGAACGTTCACATTTACCCTCCTGATGCCGTTCCTAATTACCCGAACTTGGAAAGTCGAAACAAAATGATCGTTACTTGTGGTATTATTGGCCGTGAACTTAAAACTACTTGGAATTTATAAACAGATAGTACATGTAAGATGGCTACAAAATATGTTGTCGTTAACCTCAAAAAGATACTTTTTACACTGATTTTTACTTACGACAAAAATTGTAACAAAATTACATAAAATATTGTTTGACTCACCGTGACGAGATGCGTGGGTTCTCTCAATCACAATTTTGCGTGCATACTAAGGGATGGCAAGCGCATCGGCTTAGATGTGTACGGGCGGTATAGTGCAAGGGGTGTATTTGATATTCAACTGTTCTCAATTACCCGCCGTTCTCAATTACCCCACCTTCCCCTAATACCGTATTTGTTGAGTTTGTTTGTTCCATTTTTTGTAATGAAATGAAATAATATTTATTGAATCTATAAAATGTCAAATGCACTACTTAGATTTAGTCACTTCAAATTTTACCACCCTGTTCGCAAGGCAGTCATCTCTAGAGAAGAAAGGGCAAGAAACTATAGTGTTGGTCTTTTCCAATCAAGAGATAGTTTACAATTTAGATACAAAGACTCAATTTCCCGAACTAGAGCAGCTTATTGATACAATATCAGAATGTTGTATTTGTAAACTATATATAGTCTTGCTGGCCTCTAAGTTTAGGCATGCGGTTGAGAATCTCGACGGTCGCAGCTTCAAGCCCCAGACACCTCTGACTTTTCGATGTTATGTGTTAATTCACAAAGAATCATTAGAAGGGGCTTTAACGATGAAGAAAAAAGGGGTCGTCGTGAAATCTGCAAACCTTAAAGTTCTTTAGAATTTTTCAGGTGTTTAATCCGACAACCCGCACTAGGCCAGCGTAGTGGACTTAGGTCTAATGCATCTCAGTTGTAGAAGAATCCCGTGTCCATCTACGGAAAGTATATGAACTGATAATGATAGTCTCGGTTTAGGACCATGTTTATAACTATTTTGTAAATCCATAGCTTTATTTATTTTGGACAATTATTGAAAACTCTCATGGCTTTCATAGCTTTTCGACCACCTAATATAACTGAATTTATTTAGGCGTACTTGGACTTTTTATTTTTCGTATTGTGGGTCAAAATTCCTTTAATATTTGGTCAAACATTGGCTGCCAATACAGGCATCGCCGGCGTTTCTTACTAACTCCCATACGAGTGGGGATATTAATCAGCCGCTCGGTACGTATGCTTCCAATTCAATTATTAATATTTAAAATGCGCCGTACAATGCGTGAATGGCGCACGCCTTGTTTGTGCCCTCGCCTTTACTTACTTACTGACGATATCTTTGTGAACGCTGCTTTGTGTGGAGATGGACTTTGTACAGCATCCTAAGTCTTTTATATCTCTCAGTATATTGGTCTACTCTGTACATCGTCATCAGCCCATATACGTCCCACTGCTGGGCACGGGCCTCCTCTACCATTGAGAAAGTTTACCATAGTCCACCACCCTGACCTGGTGCTGGCTGGCAGACAGGATAAGGCTCTTTGCCCTAATGTCGATTGCCAACAGGTAGCAGAGCCTTAAGCATCATATTTACTTGTCTTAAAATTGACATTAGGTTGGCAGACTACCCGCCTAAGAAATCCCTTAGAACTTTTAGGCTCGCAGGTTTCTTCACGATGTTTTTCTTCACCGTTAAATAAAAAGCATGCTCCACACGATATTATTAGGCTGGACGTTGCGGGCGGGCGCTCTAGTCCCGTGGGCCGCTACCGTGGGTGAGCACAATACGCGGCCGCGCGCGCCTTAAATCATCTGCCGACGGCGTATTTATAATAAATACTTTATGTGCGACCACGCTAATCAATTACCTCTTGGGCTTTTTCTAATGTTTCATTTGCGAGAGGAATCGATAGTCTTAAAGGTTTTAGGAATAGGAGTGGAGTTGGGTATGTTGGTCAGTGTGATGGGCTAAGACCTCTCAGGCTTAGAGAAGGCCCGTGTCCATCATTAAGACAGCAACCTCTATGACGATGATGAGATTGATAATGAAGGGACAACTGAATCCATTCTTTCTAAATCCATCCATTTTTTTTCACATACATTTAGTATTGTGTCGCAAAACTATAAGACTTTTTGGTCCCGCAAAATCGAACCGTTGACCTCTCGTTTTGCAATCTGTCTATCCAACTTTCGAACATCATTTAAAAAAGAACATAATTGTGACGTCATATCAGATAACTAGGTTACTGTAATTGTATTGGTTAGTTTTAATTTATCGCGCTCGGTGCCACATGCCGTTTCCGGGAAATGAGGAATTGCCAATATTTTTTAATGGCCGCACGCTAATTAGGGCTACAATTAGCTCGCGGTATTGCTGACCATTGGTTGCGTAGACCTAGATATGCTTAGAATAGATATAGACGTACTTTTTGGGTATCTGCGTCTCTAGCCGGGTTTTGTCATGTCTAAAAGTTGTGTTTACCACTGTCTGATAGAAAGTTGACGTTGAAACTTTGAGACGGCCAGACGCCTAATTTGCTCGTGAAAGGATATGAGGATAAGAAAGTGTAAAATCTGTTGTGGTCGTAAGTGGTAAGTTTATGTATGGTTGTGTTTGTTTGTGTGTGTGTCCTTAATCGATATTACCCAAAACAATTTAAAATACATTAAATATGCCACACAAAAGTATATACATATATAAGATGTAAGTGGTCTAAGAAATTTCTATTGTGTGATCCGCTAACATGCATTAGGCCAGCGTGGCGGACTAAGGGCTAAACCCTGTCAATGCTGGAAGAGTCCTGTGCCCAACAGTGGGACTGATGATGATTTCTCACCACAAATATAAACTCACCGAACTAGACTGCACTACACTAGCATATACACACCCACATAAATAAAAAATTGCCAGCTCTACCCCTTCCTACGTCCAAGGCAGCAATTTGCGATTTATTATAAGGCGATAGTCGCGCGTTTTGTCGGTTAACGATGGTAAAGCTTCGATCACCTGGCCTTAAAGTCTGCAGTTTTTTGTCACCGGCAATTTCACTCGATCGGATGACGATTACTCGATAATTCGACGGCGGATTACTGCTGGAGGAAGTGAGCGATGGTTTTTTTGTGCTTGGTTCACTTCGGCAGGTTGGTCTGATGGTAAGTGCAGTAGGACATGGTTTGGCAAAACAAATGGAAAGATAATCTCAATGTTCTCTACATACGATGTTTCACAAGAAAGGTCTAAAGCTTGTATTCTCCTAAGGGGTAGGCAGATGTGCATTTCTACAATCACATTTCGCCAGTTATGTATTAGTCCCACGTAATAGGGGGCGAGCCTATTGCCGTTTTTCGGGCACTTTTCTAGACTCCGTGGTGCTACTGAGAATGCCCTAACCTAACCGAATAACACTGCCCGACCCGGTAATCGAACACAAGACCTCTAAATCACAGGGCACATTATTATACCGTGAGACTACAGGCAGTCATAAATTAATGGTATCTATGTAAATACTATGTAGTTAACTCGTTCGTTTCGCTTTCACGCCGAAACTGCTAAAACGATTTTGGTAACTTTTCTTACAAACATAGATTTGATCCTGGACACAAAGGCAAACCCTACTTTATGTCGAAGAAAATGTAAGGTTATATGTAATGGCAATGGCTTTGGTGATTTAAAATAAATACTCGTTTTTACAGTCTTTCTACTAGATCTTCTTTATATATCAGGCCACAACACACAGAAACAGCCAATAATATATTTTTTTAGTCACTTGACAATATCTTCACACAACCCAAGCCGTTGGCGAAAGCTAGTATATGTAATCAAAAGGCAAGAAACTTACTGAGAAACAGGTATCGAACGAAGCTCCGGAGCTCGAGTCTAATTCAATTGAAATTATTTATTTGTATGTGTAATGAAACGATATGGTCGGGAGAATGCTCTACTTATTTTTTAATTGTGCACCTGTTACATTTTGTATATGAGTTTCCAGATAAATTAAATAAGCGGAAATGTATTATCCGAGTGACAGATGTAACAGAATGACAGCAAACTTGGGATTAAAAACCAAATTATCATTGCTAGCATACTTTGCTACTTTATCGATAGGCGATAAAATTAATCCATATTTATTTTTAAATACACTAATAAAAAATACTTGCAATAAACATCGATAACCAAATGTATATAGGACCAATAAAATGTACAAATCTTTTAATATATGAAACTGAATTAACATGTACGGAATTGCAACAGACTATCACCAATGCCTAATCCGTTTAGACAAAACTCAAATCATATTGTTCGTTTGTATTTGCATGTAACAGAGTTTGGCAATGGTTTGTTTGGCATTCAAGTAAAGTAAATTGTGTCTATACTATATAATTTAAAAAGCTAGGTGCTAATATTCTAAGTTACATTTTGTTACTAAGCCTAAAAAGAATTATTTCAGTAATTCAAAACGTCAAAAATGTTTCCGCCCGGGATCGAACCGGGGACCTTGTGCGTGTGAAGCACACGTGATAACCGCTACACTACGGAAACTTGCTTTATATTGGCAGAATTTCACACCATATATCGGATCGCACTATCATTATTTTATGATCCCTCTGATTAGTGTATAAACTACTGAGACGTATGTACGTAACAATTTTGTACGTTTGAAACGTAATTAACCACACATATAGACCTTACCCAAATTCATCAACATCATCTCCATCAGCCCACATACGTCCTGTGGCTGGACACGGGTCTTTTCTATCATTGAGAAAGTTTGAGACCTTAGTCAACTACGCTGACTTAGTGCGGGTTGGTGAACTACTATCAAAGAAATTCTTAGTATTTTTTTAAATACAAATAAATAAATACATCCAACAGTCACACACATAGTCCTGACCCCACATTAAGATACAAGTCTTGTGTCGTGGGTATCAGAAACTACGAGAGACTTTTCGGTTTCACAAACACCCAGACCCGAAACAAATATTAGTGGATCACACAAACATTTGTATCGGTGCGGGGATCGAACCCGCGGCCTCTCGTTTCGCAAGCTGGTGTCTAGCCAACTGCGCCACGGGGCTGTCAAATTTTATGTTGTCCTTTCGTGTTGAAATACGTGACAATTCATTGTGAAAACACGCATAACTTCGAAAAGTCGGAGGCGTGTGCCTGGGGTTTGAACCCGCGGCTGCAAAAATTCTCAATTTCGAAACCATCACGACTTTTTTAAAAAGTCATGGCATAGTTAAAGCAGACTAATATTTATATTATATCTCAATGTAGAGCATTTCTCGAAGCGTTTTTTTGTGAAGTCAGTCGTAATACAGTTGCCACCTACTGTCCATTTGATTGGAATCAATTTTAGTACTGGGCTCATCGATTCTTTGTCCATTGTGGACCGACACAGCTGTATCATAACGTTAACTACATTACAATGTCAAATTCAACTTTATTATCTTAACAGTATAGTCCAAATCCCATTAGCCATCCAATCGAAGAATATCAGAACTGAACTTATCAAAACAAAGTTTAAAATGCTGCTCGATTGAATTGAATCTAATCTTTGTTGCTATAAATATAAAGATGTAGTTGGTTGAGCAATGATTTGGATAGATGTAAATGTGTATTGTAAAATGGATTCATATTAAAAATTGTAAATACAAAAAGTCCGAATGTAATTGTTAGAAAATGTTCCCATCGGTGTCTCGACACTGGATTAGGTTTTTGTCGACGCCGATGATCCGAGATTCGTAGAAATTAAATAAGTGCACCAAATGTAAGAAAAAACTGTTCAATGGAAATCATTGGCGCCTTACTTCAAAGGCCGTTGTGGGCATAGACAAAAAATTAAGTGTCAATGACAATACATATTTTGTACTTGTTCGAAATTGTGTTTTGATTGATCGGTGTTAAAAAATTGTTTCCGCCCGGGATCGAACCGGGGACCTTGTGCGTGTGAAGCACACGTGATAACCGCTACACTACGGAAACTTGGTGTAATAAGTCGAACTTTGATGTCATATTTGATGATTTTATTGCAAAAATGATAGTACTATCACGGCCTGTTTATGACGCTTACTTAACAGCAGTCATTAAAGACAATACTAGACCATACGAAATTTCTTGTTCATTCCTACGGAAAACAAAATAATCAAGTAAGAAATTATTTAAATAAAATCTTCACACCTCTTTCATTATAGCTAATATTTGTGTAGGTGCGGGGATTGAAAACTGTCTCTTATTTCACAAACTGGTGTCTTGCCAACTACGCCACAGAAGCTCTCAAAAAATTAGCTAAGAAAGTTTACATCTCTCCTCAGCTATCCAGTCTCATACCATTTCTACTAATACGTACACCTTTCAGCGTCATACATCACGTACTAAGATTAAAACCGCTAGACTTATCACGTTTAAGCCGAAAAATAGCCTCTGAACCTTCTCCCATCGGTCACAAGTCCTTTCAGACTGGCTCGGACAAAACGAAAAACCCTTGCACAGGTGACTAGCCAAAGATAATGGGGGAGGAAACTTTTTAAATATTTCAACCCCATCTCACACGCCCCGCGCTGGAGGAATTAATTAGCACCGAAGATCGTGATTTATGCTTTCATTTTTAAGCCCCATGTCCTTTGGGGTACTACTGGACGGAATGCTGTCGAAAATATATCACATGTTAATATAATCAAGGATTAAGATGATTCTATAGAAGCACAAAAGCATGACATTCCTTAACAAAATCTTTAAACTTCCAATCTGTGAGAGAAATAATTTGATGTATAAATGGAAATATCCTGCATATAAACAATGGATTGCATGTACAAATTTATATCACTGCTTTAATGTAATACTTTTAACACGTCAACATCTTTAAGAATACTACATATGTACGTAATACATAAATAGTAAGTAAAGTATGTTTTATTTTCTTATTAAAATTCCAACAAGTCTTAAATTTTTTACATTTATTCGATATAATATTTTTGAAAATACATCTATTGACCATAGGAATTTTCTATGCCTTCTCGTCTATGACCTTACACCAGAAACGTTTTTGAACTCTCCGCGATCTCACTGCAATTCACAATCGAGAACAAACGTTACTCCAAATAGACTGATTAAAAGTTTCCCTGTAAAACGTTTTTATATTCAAAAGGATAATTCGTGAAGGAATTTCGTTTACTTTGTCATTGATGTTCTGTGCTTCGTTGCCCTTTGTAACTTTTTATTTAAACTTTATTCCTCCATTTATCTTGCGGCGAACGAGGCGTGTGCTGATCATTTGTTTTTAATTAACAATGACATAAAGAAGGTTATTGTTTTCAAAAGTACCTACATAATTTTCTGTACATATTGGTTGATTTTAATATTAACGAGAGAATGCAGTCTTGTGATCCGGGCTCAGCATAGTTAATGTTTTGATCATTACTATATTCTAAGTAAAATCACTGAGTTTCGAAACATGCATGAGAAACTGCATAACCTCTATACCGTTAAATTTGACTTGTAAAAAAACCTGATAAAATACAGGTCTGTACTCTTGAGGAGACAGGAGCGTATATTAGTGTGTCCTAGAGTGTCGTTTGGTCTTCATCAATATAGACGATAGAAAAGTATTTGCCTTACTCTGAATGTAAACAAGCTAATCAACGAATCGGTACATTTGTATGAGTAACTGTGTAGTTATACTTTAATTTTTAAGATGGTTGCTTTGTGAGCAAACACAGTGAGCGTGGACCTCAGTTCTATGTACCTCAGTACATTCATGCCTGTCTTTAAGAAATTTGACGTAAATATGAACTATTAACTTACGTTTGATCAGAATTAGAATATTATTTATAGAAGCTTAGTTTGGTAAAAATACACATATATTATACATTATACAATCATACACTTAGCTCTGCGTCACAGTAATAACATGTGTCATTTTGTGTCGTGAATATAAAAACGTACTGGAACACTATTCAGTTTAGACTTTAGACGCCAATTATTTTGGATTGAGGGTCATAACTAATCGTTTGTTGGTATTATGAATAAGGCTGCTAATATACGAAGGTTTATTTATCAAACGACTCTAGTATTTAACACTTAAAGACTGACCTTTCTGTTGTAAAAGCAATCGATGCTTTGATCAAAATACCAATCGTTGCCTGCCGTTTTCAGGGTTCAAGGCATAACGTATTCTGTCAGTAAGCTTTGATTCCATACTTGAGAGTGGCACACACATATGTGTTATTACAAGAACATTGCAAACTGCGTCACATTCGCGCTATTGACGATAAAACGTAACCAAACACGCCGGCATCGCTTCATGCCGACTCAAAGGGCATTTTTTATCTTCTACTTCGATGCTCCATCCCTTTCTATCTCCCTTAATCGCACGTGCATGAGCGAGACGCTAAATCTCGCCAGTAACCCCTTTGATGTCGCCGCCAACGGTCATTGCATCGCGAGTTATTCCTTAACTTTTTTTTTTCCATATCGAAAACTAAGAAAAAAGCCGTAATGATTGCATGTTGGCATTTTTGTTTGGTAGCAATTTAGGGTAATCCGCGACGTCTGATCTTACGTCCTACGATTAAGAGGGGCCATGGAGTCTCTGCAGCTCTCGAAATCATTTTCGACCTCAAACACTTAGGGTTTAGATCGAGTTTCCGTTCGGAGACCCAACTGGGATGCTTCGTAGCTGATTACAAAGGTCTAATTGATTTTGACAGGAGCTTACCGGATCGAAATGCAGCGAAATTGGATGGTTTATTTGTTTGTTCGTGTGTCTGCCGGTGATGGACTTAAGATTGCCAATTATCTGTAAATTATTGCAATTTCGGTTCGCGGCTCCCGAATCGATCGTGTTTTGTTTCGGGTGATTGCCGGTCCACCGTCTCGGAGTTTAGTGGGCACGGACGTGTTATTTGAGCTGCAGATTTTGATTGAAATGCAATTTGATGCACTTGTTGGATTTATATTTATTTCAATGGTCGAAAATGTGAATTGATTTTAGAGATATAATTTCTTTATATCAAGCAATTTGAAGACGAACACGACAATTATATAGAAAGAAACGAAAAAGCGATCTTTACACCGAGATCTATGAGCTTGACGAATATTTCTGGTCTGTGATTTTCCGAATTCAATACAGGATCCAACTGTTCCACATTATCTTAGTTAAATTTGACCGAGGTACACTAATCACAATTCTCCTGATTCCCTACGACTTTCCTTCAAAATCAGCATCCAAAAACCGAATCACCAAGCCAAATATAGTTCCCATAATGATTCTAATTAAAAATATCTCAAAGGCGAACAATGACAAGAATCGAGTGGAGAAAACAATCAAAACAAGCGGCGCTCTCGAGTAGACGGGACAGTAGGGACGGTGGAGGGCCATCCACTCCCAAAGGGTTGTTACAGTCTGCCGTTGATCTTGAAATTTTCAAACAAGTTGATTTAACAATTTCCCAATTGGCACTACGGGGCTGGCTTAGGGATTTGGATGGGAATTTTGTTGGTATCGGGCTGAACGATTGCTATCAGATAGAAGATAAAGTCTTAGGATTTTCTGTAGGAGATTTAAATGAAATATTAGGATTAGAGACATGGTATGGATGAAGACTAAATGAGGAATGATTGAGATGATCCAACACTTTTATAATATTTATCAGAATATTTCTGTAACCGCAGTTTAGTTTCACAATCTGATGCCCTTACATTGCTCATAGCAAAATTTTCTTTAGTACATTGTAGTATATATTTGTGAGGATACATATCCCACAAAACGTTTGTAAATATTTAAAAACTTCGTCAATATTGTATTTAACGAAGTAAAGATACTGTACCCATGTAGGTGCTTAGGAAAATTTACTAGATAGGATTTATTTTAACCTAGTAGCAATTACTTACCTTACTACACCTTACGACTAAGAATACTTCTATACCCTTTTAAGATACCATTTGTCAAATGTTATTGAAGAGCTTTTACTACTTTTTAAATCATAGACATTGGAAGCAATCAAAATCTCCATCGGCACACGTAATAAGGTCTTCAGTTCGATAGATTCGTGCCTAAGGTTTGTTTTTCACTTGTCATTTTCCAACAGATTGCCGGAGGGCACCGGGACTCGATGACACTTCAAGACTCTCGAAGACTCCACCTTCCGATCACTTCGTGACTCGAGTACCGGGATCTGTCATTCATTCTTCATAAATATTTGTGTTCAAATTGGTGATGGCAAGATTTTTTAAAGATGACACAAAGGGGATTATTTGAGTTTAGATGTAAATTAATATATTGAGCATTTCTGGGAATGTTTTGCGATGTAGAAAATATTTTCTTTAGTTGTTGATTCTAAAGTGAAACAGAAATGTTACAAAATTAAGCAAACATAAAAAATATCAAATGTTCAGTGATACATACCTATTAAATCACTACACAGCAGTTATTTGGATGCTGTTTAAAAAACATACATACAATAACCATCTTATTATATCTTAAGTGACTACAATACATTAAAGAAACCAATTCTAAAATTACACGTAACTCTTGAAAATTTCTTCTTTACTCTTTTTGTAAAACATTTCTATACACTCTGCCCGTTCTTTAAGTGCGAGTCGTAACTATAAAGAAACGCCGATCTCGTCAAGACTCACGTAAAATACAATAATCTTAATGGGCCCGAGGCAGTAATGCTAATTGTTAGCAAAAATATACCACAAGTTGTATTGGCTTTGATAAATGTAACGTTAGAAGAAAAATATACGTTTTGTTATCAGCACAGAAATATTATACACTGATTCGGTATCCCCAAAAAGATGGATAGATATAATCTTCTTCTTCATCAACCCATATACGCCCACTGCTGAGCACGGGTCTCCTCTATTATTGAGAGGGTTGAGGCCATAGTCCACCACGCTGGCCTAGTGCGAGTTGGCGGACTACACACCTAAGAAATTCCTAAGAACTCTTAGGTGTGCAGGTTTCATCACGATGTTTTCCTTCACCGTTAAAGCAA
The DNA here is from genome assembly GCA_030295005.1 of Cephonodes hylas. Classification (NCBI taxonomy): domain Eukaryota; kingdom Metazoa; phylum Arthropoda; class Insecta; order Lepidoptera; family Sphingidae; genus Cephonodes; species Cephonodes hylas. The sequence continues at coordinate 10,165,341 of AP025380.1, read as the reverse complement.
GTGATAATTTAATTTGAATACACACATGACTTCGAAAAGTCAGAGGTGTGTGCCTGGGGTTCGAGCCCGCGACCGCCGAGATTCTCGACCGCGCACTCAAACCTCGATGCCATCACTGCTTCAATGGATATAATATAATATATGTATGTATTTCAACATCCACTTTTAATCCAGCGCGGTAATTGCTCTGTAAAAGAAGTGTTAAACGACCGTTTAGAAATTAGTATGTCCTTTTTCAATTTTAGACACATTTTAAAGATTTTATGTTACTCACACGATTATACGTACCATAGTTCTTTTAACGACACGGTGTTAAAATTAGGATTAATATATATATAACTCAGCCTATCGCCGTCCACTGCTGAACGTAGGCCTCCCCTAGATAGCGCCAACCATCCCGGTCTTGAGCAGCTCTCATCCATCCAGCAATTAGGATTATACAGAATGTATTAGGTGTGTGATCGGAAACTAAGCCAGATAATAGCTACGGGGATCACAAACCGACTGGCGTTTTCTTGACAAGAAATAAACATTTGATGTGTTCCATACAACCGTCGGTATTAAACGAATGTGGTTTGTATGGAAAATGTCGATTTAAATCATGCTTTAGACAATTTTTGTGATGTACAATAAATAGTGATAAATATTAAATAAATAATCACTTGCTTTAACGGTGAAGGAAAACATCGTGATGAAACCTGCACACCTAAGAGTTCTTAGGAATTTCTTAGGTGTGTAGTCCGCCAACCCGCACTAGGCCAGCGTGGTGGACTATGGCCTAAACCCTCTCAATGGTAGAGGAGACCCGTGCTCAGCAGTGGGCGTATATATGGGTTGATGAAGATGAAGAAATAAAAATAAATAAAATATATCATTGATTATAATTAAACAATAAACAACAACGGCTTGTTCTGCGCACCCTACTAATTTAGATTAGCCCTCCCTCAACGTTTTGTATATTTTTTTTGCAATTTTTCCAAATGCCTAATACTCGGTCCCGAGGGACCGCCGCAGCCGCCTACAAACAAAACACCGTGAAATACTTTTTTACCAATCATTTCTGATATTTATTTTCATTTTTCAATGACTTATCTTTGTTAATTGTTAAAAATGCGATGGTTTTCCCCATTGTTTTTTTTCTAGGGTCGGAGATGTTTTGTAAAGGACGTAAGATTAAGGATCGGATTTCTTAATCCTATACAATTTAAAACCTTAGTTTAAAGATATTAAAAATATATACATTATATAAAATATATGGAGATCCAGACTTGTTCCATTCAAGTCCTCGGATTGTGACTTCCTTAGCTCTGTAATAAGTTACTTCTGAATCAAGTCAAGCTTACCTCCTTCTTCTGCATACTTTCTTCATCTTTGGGTTATAGTCGATATTCCACAACTATAATTCAAACTAAATTACAAATGTACCCAAACTGTCCAACCACATCTGAAGCCATTCCAACAGCACTTGAAAATATGCAACAAACGCAAAACCACAAGTTAATAAACTACCCGCAAATGAAGACATCGAGGGACAATTAAAAAGCAGCGGACGAGACAATCGATCCATTGACGTCCCAAGAATGACAAATGAATACCGAGCAAAAAAACTTAATGACGACGAAGTAAAAACAATAAGGTACAGTCATCCCCGTGAAAAGGGAACGAAAATGGTCTGAACCGGCGGAAAGACTTCGGAATAATGCGAAATTGTGAAAAGAACTGTACACACAATGGGGCAATTGAACGTGAATATAATACGAAACAAACAATTAACACGCGGACTCTGTTGAGCAGCCCGGGAGCTGGGCAGACTATTGGCTCATTCATGTTTCATTTTGACATTAGTTTTCATTAGTATTCGCTTAGAGGTAAGACCTCATAAGGAACTATCTTCATTTTGATGTTATAGTCTGTGTAAGAATTGGCTGAGGGGTGGGGCAAAAGACTAATAAGGAACTATTTTCAGTTATTTTTGGTATTATAGTTTCTGTAAGAATTGGCTGAGGGGTGTGGCAAAAGACTGATAAGGAATTATCTTCAGTTGAGAGCTGGGCAGGCTATTGGGTTTTTCATGATTTTTTTTGATATTATAGTTTTCATAAGTATTGGCTTATTGGATAATACTGACAAGGAATTATCTTCAGTCGATAAAATACCAAAGTGTGTCATTTTAGAAACCTTACTGAGAGAACCCAAGCGCGACTTTTTTACCAGTGATGTCCGAACTAAAATCATGGTGAGTTTTTAAGTTCCTAGTGGGAGCCAAGCGTTTTGCTATTTTTCGGTCACTACACTACGTACTACTGATAATTTCGTAACACAATACCAGTCTTTGAAATCGAACCCAGGACCTATCAATCGCAATCCGTACACAGCCGCAGGACAGAGAAAGGTTACGAGAGATAAAAAAAATTCGTAAACAATTATAAAAAGCAGATATTTATCGGACCAGACATTTTCGCGTCCAGCTCCCCTTCTAAAATGCGAAAGTTTAAAAAAAATGGCAGTCCACGCATTGTTTGAGGTTTTTCCTTTACCTTGAAATAAAAGGGTTGTGAAATCCACCCTAAGAAAAAATCCAACTCGAACGGTAAAAATGCGAGTGTTTTGTACTTTTTTTGTTTTTTTTTTACTGTAATGTTTCATAATTGTTTGCTTTGATCGACGGACAGTGGTCGAGGTTTGTGGGTTTGGGGTGAAGGTATGCCATTGTAATTCGGATATAGATATATTATTATATATATCATCATACTATGTATATGTACTTCTTCACTTACTTCATCAACCCATATTTACGCCCACTGCTGAGCACGGGTCTCCTCTACCATTGAGAGGGTTTTAGGCCATAGTCCGCCACGCTGGCCTAGTGCGGGTTGGCGGACTACACACCTAAGAAATTCCTAAGAACTTTTAGGTGTGCAGGTTTCATCACGATGTTTTCCTTCACCGTTAAAGCAGGTGATAATTCAATTTGAATACACACATAACTTCGAAAAGTCAGAGGTGTGTGCCTGGGGTTCGAACCCGCTACCGCCGAGATTCTCGACCGCGCGCCTAAACCTCGAGGCCATCACTGCTTTGTATGTTTATGTATTTATGTTAATTATATATTTATATAAGTATGTGTATAGTATATATAGGTATATTATTTATGCACCTATCATGTTTCTCTGCACCACTGTAAGGTTGACTGGTAGATAATGCCTTCGGCATTAAGTCCGCCTGTATACATTGTTAGTATAAAGTTTAAGTTTAAATTATATCATATTTGTTGTCTTAGCCTACAGGATGTAGAACAATTAGAACTGGATATGAGTATATGGATGTACATAATTCGACAAATTTTTACATTCTCAATTTTAGGTCACATATTGAGCCGTCACATATTCAAATATTGGGCCGGCATAATTTACATGAGTGACGAAGGCTAGTTATTTCATTCCCTTATATTGTAAGTCACGATTAAGCGGTACAAAAAATATACATACATACAGACCGTATCCAAAAAATAAATAAAAATACTTCCGTCTACCGACTACCACGTACCAAGAGTTCGTGTAAGTGCGATCAAATGATTTGTTCCCGCAGTCATAAAACCCGCTTACCATATAACATATTCAATATCCCGAATCTCGCAGCACATCACGTCACAACAACAAAACTCGTGTTAACAGTACACATAATCTTGTAAATAAGTTTAAAACAGACGAACGATCGTGACCAACGATTCTTCGTACAAAGTCCACAAACCGCGCCTTAGTACGAACGCATTAGATCTATATTCGTATGAAATTTGTACATTTGTCACTTAGATCCTTATCATATCACGTAGCAGTTTGATGGCAGATAAAAATGGTAGTGCGGTTGATTTTTGGAAACGCCGCTCTGGCCCATAATTGGCCTAAAAGTTTATCTCTTCACGGAACTTATGGTCATTATGGTACTATATTGTCCCGGTAGCCGGCTCGTATCGCCTCCATTCCATAAAACGCCGTGAGATCACCGCATGTAATTACTAGAAACTGGTAATTATTGCTTTGGGATGTTATGAGAAAGCTGGGGTTGATGGATTGTCCGATGTGGCTATACCGCCTTTTATATTATTTTATTGCTCAGCAATGTAACTCATATCACGTTTTCTGAATAGGATAGTAATTTGTTAAAAAAACCATCTCTCTCTCTAAGATTGCAATAAGACACATACATACATACATACCTCACGCCTATATTCCCCGAAGGGGTAGGTAGAGATGCATTTCTGCACCAACATTTCGCCAGGTATGTATCAGTCCCACGTAATAGGGGGCGAGCCTATTGCCGTTTTTCGGGCACATTTCCAGTCTCCGTGCTGCTACTAAGAATTTTCTAATGGAAAACTCAATAACACGTTGCCCGACCCGGAAATCGGACCCAGGACCTCTAAATTGCACGGCACATACTTGTACCGCGAGACCACTAGGCAGTTATTGCAAGAGAAATACTTTGGAAATTTAACTATAATTTGTACCGCTGCTGATACGTGGCTTTTAGTGAAGAACGGATTATAAAACATTGAACAGTTTTAAAGGAGAGTGATGAAAGTAAAAAAGAAATAAATACAATCTAATAGCCAACTTGTCTAGTTTTGATTGCGATACCGTAGAGAATAAAGAAAATATGTTAAGTCAACTCGACTGAAAAGACAGCACAAAATAAATAACTTGTAGGCACTTGTTCATTTTTTATATTTTCTACAATAAGTTAGATCGTGACTTTTAATCCTGTTCTGACTTTTCCTCAACATTAGCAGTGTCGGTTCGTGGTCGAAAGAGATCCCACGGCAGAACATTCAAATTTATTTTAAAATAACTATTAACATTGTTCTCATTTGCATTAAAATAATCACAAGAAATACATTAACTGACTGACAAGGACAGTAGAAATTTCTTAACACAATAATTTCTACGCATAAATACTCTTTGCTCCAACCAACCTTTCTCCTAAGGCTACCGCCATTAAAATTCAAAGCGAATATCGATGAAACCGATATCGTCTATAGATAACCGGCATAAACAATAACTTTATGTAACATAACACTCGAGTGAAAATAAGACATAAATACAGAAGTTATGGACGCAATGGCGACTTATTCCGCGGCCGTTGACATAAGATTGGGAGATAATTCCGTTTTTTCGAGCCAGCGTCAAGCGGTCTCGAGGAAATGGGTTTTGGAGACTTTTTATATCAGTTGGCCGCGATTTTTGATGTTTAGGTTAATTTTATGCGTTAGTATAACATACTTCAACGCTTAGTCATGTAATTAATGCATTAAATGTTTTTATGGTATTTATAATTACCTGATGTGTCAGGCTGTTGGAAATGCCTAAATACGGTGAAACACCTGTGATTTTTTTAATATTTTTTTGTAGAGCAAAATGATTACTGTAACTTATGGTTAAGCTTGTTTTTAGAAGCCTAGGTCTTGCGACATTTAAGCGTTAGGGCATCAACCCTTTATAAACATCATTGGTCATTTGCTGTCAAAATACGTGTATATTGATGATCTATGGAATTTTAAGAAGACTGGAGAAGTGCCTTTGTAATTTTTCTACTGAATGTATCTTTAGAAAGGAAAAATATACTAGTCCCCTTTAATGTAGGTGCTTTGAGTATAGTAGCTTGTGGAAACTCTATTTTGACCAGTCTATACTGTCCTAAAATCTTCATATACCAGTGAACCTACTCTAGCTCGCCAGTACAAAAAGTACTCAAGAAACATGTACTATCTTAGCAAAACAAGAGAAAAACGATTCCTCATTGTAATTCCCAGGAGCGCAGTACGGTAAGCTATCGCCTGATACGAATCGGGTAAGTAACTGCCAGGGGTATAGGAAAACAGCAGTGCTACCTCCAAGAATTTGCATCTTGTGCGGATGTTAAATTACACGAAATTATATTCTCGCAGAATTTTTAATACTTCTACAACTACTTGGTCGGTACGGTGGTAGGTCCAAGTTTCGATTTATAGCTCAAGCATTAGGTTATTAGTTCAGTAGAAGAGAGTAGTTGAGACGAAAATAAAAATGTGCCTGAAAAACAGCTAAAAAAAAACTTATGTCCTGTGATTGGAAATATAAAAATGATTGACGAAATAAAGGTATGGGATATACTTAGGTATCTATAACCCAAAGTAGCTTCAAAGGATATTAAGGAAATGTCAACATTGAGCAGCATTCTCTTAAATCTGTATATCAGATCTGTATCTATAATAACTTGTACTAGTAAATTGCGTTATATCACAAATCAGGTTGGCAGCAACTTTTGACTTTGCTTCAAGAACTTGTTTGATATAATAGATTTCTAAGACTTTCATCAGATTCGTTCGATCTAAGGACCTATAGATTGTAAATTTTTGAAATTAAGTCAATAGAGAAATGAAATAGTTAAGGGCAGTAGAAGAAACTGCTTTTTTAAATAAATTCTCAAACACTTCATCACTGATGAACTAGTAATTTTACTGTTTCCGTATAGAAAATTTCTAGCAAACAAATCCACTTACTTCCTTATTACAAGTGATCAAAATGCTCTTTACTTAAATCAATTATCTGATTGTAAGCCCCGAGCATAAATACAATTGTCTTTCATAATCTCTGTTGACCCTTCGCTAAAAGTCGTAAAGACAAAGCTTCTGACAGCGGAGCCACAAATCTACCTCATATCTCCACCATCTGCATGTCATAACAGAAAAATATTGTTACTCAACCGGACACAGTTTATTGAGACAAACAGGCAGATGTATTAATTTTCGATCGCGTAAGCGAATAAATTTTGTCTTGGTTATTGAAATGTTTATTATGTATCGACTGTGTTGGTCGAGCGGTATCTGATCGGTTGGAAAGTCCTGGGTAGCGTCGCGAGCTCGGGAGCAGTGTTATTAGATTTGCAGGTAAAGTAAGGTATAATTTATTATTTTTTTAAAGTAATCTCTAGCTCTTCAACCTATATTTAAGACAAAAATAAGTAATTTCAACTTTAAGTAATTAAGGAAAATTATAGTACTAGTCGCCATGTGTAAACTTGTGATACAATCTGTGGTACTGAATTAAATCGTACAGACTGCATATTTTATCTCTTTTCCTTGAGTTTTTCCTGATTTTACTACTTTCTTCATACGAGTATCTGCTGCATCTGCTAGTCCAACATCATTGCTTCAACTGGAATTAAATATCACCTTTATTCCTTTTTCTTTACGTCTTTTGCCTCTTATAGCCAATTTATCAGTCTTTTCGGCGATATCAATCCCCCCCATAGCAGAAAGTACATCGACAAGTGCGAGAGAGAAGGCTAAAGTATTAGCATTCAGAACGCAATCGCAATCCGATACCACAAAGAGCGTCGTGTGCTTTATGATTGTAGATTTTTCTGTTAAGTCACAAAGTCGCCGCTGCGCGTGCGCTGCGTTACGAACCCACAGACGCGCTGAGACGTATCTTCATTTTGTATGGACGTAGGATTAGCAATATATAGAGGTGTACTGATGAATAATTGTAATAAGATATTTTAACAGGTATGGCAAATTGACTAAGAATATGTCTCGCCAGTTAACACCATTATGTTGGCCTCTTCAGCCCTGGTTAGACACAGGCTTTGAAACGAGAAGATGTGATCGCCGTCAGGGTGGATACGATTTTTTTTGGCTTTCGTATAGAAAGTTACATGATTGTAATAGCCAGGTTGATAGATTAATGAGGCTGATTGCCTGTTGTTCATCGAGTCTATCGACAACTGACATTATGCTTGAAACAAATCAAATAAAATTTAGACACCACGTTACGAGGGCGTCTTCGAACACTCCATTGCATACGTGCATTACGTGTTTAGTAATCTGAATCCTCTCAAAATGTCATTTTAAAAGATTATTGCTATAATTTTATCTATTTTATTACTTAAATAAACCACATTTCTTTCACTTGGGAGCAATCTTTCATGTGATAAATTAATTTCCTCTTTCACTTTACCATGAAGTTAAAACTGACCAGTTTCCTATCGATACCCTACTAGGACTTTATAGACAATATTCAGCATCCATGTCTGGACTCGGCATAGGTTTGCGTGGTTCCGTCGTATTTCTCAGCTGATCCTCGGTCTCACGATGTACCCCGCGCGGTCTACACGTATCGTTGCTCATATGATATTTATAAACTATCTGTAGTTCCACCCTGCTTCGTCTAGGTTCAATAGTTTAATAATGTCCAGTTACCGTGACAATATTAAACGGAAATAATTCGTAGGCTTTATATAGAATTTTGTGCAAGATCCAAATTTTTATTTTGGCGCCGACTGTTCCCTTAATGCTACGGCTGAAATAAATTCTAATCCCACGTGCATAAATCTAAGTTCTTCGTTATGCAGGTCGAACCTATTGCCGTTTTTCGGTAAAATTCCAGTCCTAGGTGCCACTGAGAATTTTCTAGGGAAACTAAAATACAATGAATCTTTTGCCCATCTCTGGAATCATGATGGAATCGGAATCATGATGTTGATCTAATTTAACATGACGTATCAGAAAGTACCCTCATGATGATAATATGTTCATAGCGATGGACGAGCATACACTTTATGTACATCAGTGAATTATTTTATTGTTGTTTTTTGGCCACTCGGTGCTCTATTTAATCATTTTCCTATCAGATTCACTTCACAGCATCAGAAAGAAAATTTCCATAGTATACAGACACAAAGACCCACATATTTGTCCATATATACGATTGTTTTATTTATTATTTATAATGTTACGCCGGCGAGTACAAATTAAGACGCTGTATATGTAGATTTTGCGACACGCTGCGAACCGTTGTTTACGATATCTGACGGTCCAACTTATTGCCGTCGAGAGAATGCGTTTGTGGTTCTTTATTGTATGGGACAGGGGATATTGATATTCAATTTAAACCCCTTCGATGGTACAGGAGGCCCGTGCCCTAGAACGTGTATGGGTTGATGATAATTAAGTTGAAGGCTTTTGCTCATTTTGGTAAAGATTTTGATATCCACATTAATACAAGAATTAGGATCAAAGAAATTATTAATAAAACTGGAACAGTAGGCGGCCTTATCGCTGAGAGCGATCCTTTTCCGACAGCATTTGGAAGGAATATGAGAAGGCAAATAAGTAGAAAAAGAGCAAATCAACACCTGCTGAGTTGTAACAAATGTAGGTCTTGTTAACAAGATAAGAAAATGCAGAAAAAAACATTGGAAAGAAATTTAAAATGAATCCCTTATATCAAAGGAGAGATCATCAAAAACAGAATTAAAGGCATAATTTTATTACAGTCTATGTTATAATAACGTATTATTTAATTTAATGAAACGAGAATCAGCGTGTGGCATAAAGTTTGTATTATTTACAATTTGTGTGTGTCTTTGTGTTTTTGAGATGGAACTAATATCTAAGTTATGTGGACAAATGCGTACATTTGGGTGTATTATTATTCCTTTTTATCTCTTGTATAAAATACACAATTATACCAAGATGTATGATGACAGTTCCTTTGCCTCCTTATGACGATCATAACAGAATATTAAGCTCTAATTGACGTGAGTTGTTCTTAATTACAAGTCCTTTTAATAATTCAACATTCAAAATACTAAATACGGTGTAATAAGTTGTTACGAAGACTATTACAGTTCATATTTCACATCAAAGGGAACTGAGTTTTAACGGTTTGAAGCGTATGCATGTCTTTGGCCTTTGTAGCCATGAGTAATAAAAGAGAGAAATGAATTAGTATCGCTCATCATCTTCATCATCATCGGCCTATGTACCACGTCCCATTGCTGGGTATCGACCTCTTTTACAACTAAGGGGGTATAGGCCTTAGCCCAGCACCACCCGCGCTGGCTTAGTGCGGCTTGGCGGGCTACACTTACGCACTCAATATTTTCTTTGGTTTTCCTCTGCTTGTCCATCCTTTAACTTTTATACTCATTACTTTTTACCTATATGTATGCTTCACGTCTTTTACATTCAGCTGCAAGCTGCTTTCAATCTTGAAAGAAGAAAGAAAGAAAAATGTTTTATTATTGGCCATATTCAAAAACATACAAATATAAAACAAACAATTAGCCATTCCAGTTTATTTAGCCAACAATGATCCCTTCATTCAGCTGTATGCTGCAAGTCCGCTTGCACGGAATTGCAGCGCTGATTTTCGATGAAGGGATCAAGTGACGACCGGACGCCAGGAAGGCAACCGGTACAATACAATACAACCGGTTTTACCAGAAACAAACGCAAATCTTAAAAATAAAATATCCTATCCTTACATATTACAAAAAATCTAATTTTAATTAACAACACCAAACATCTTCCTGTTATGTATTCAGACAGTGATCGGAAACTAAACCAGGTAATGGCTACCGTGGTCAATATCAACCGTAACGGCCATCGGTATTAAATGTACCTGGTTTGTATAGAGATCGACAATATTTTTTGTCGGGATTTTTTTTTACGTCAATGAGTTTGTGATCACCGTAGCCCTAGATCCCGATCACGGTTTGAATACACCCTGTATACAGGAGCCACTTTCAAACTTCCTATAACGTATTTTTATCTTACTCTGTCACTCCGTGTCCTAACATATAAATTGAAACTAACCCGTGGTTGTACCAACAAGAATTCTCTTAGCCCAATAACGATCGGCGATCGTTGAAAGCTGCTATTTTCATCAAGCGCGCAATACCTGATGCACGGTTGATATTGTTCTAACATTATGACAAAACGACAAGGTTTTTGGCCCAAGTCCAAGTGTGATTGTTAGGACGCTGACATACGGACGGCATGTACGTACTATTTGCTTTTTCATATACATTGTAATAAATGTCAGAGGTGATGATTATGAGCCCGTGTTGGCGTTCAATCATTCCCAATGATGTATGAAATGTCTTAATAGAATTTAAAGTGGATTCTATAGAGAAGCTGTTTGGGTTTAAAAGGCCTTTTAATAGTAGTTGTTTATGGGCTTATCATATTTAATTTATTGATTAGTTACATGCCTGTATTGCCTTAGAATAGGAATTAATTTTTTGAAGGAGGTTAGTTTTAGTTTTCTTCTAAGGCATATTTTAAGAATCCGGGTAGAGTTTACAGAAATGAAATCCTAATTACAGAGAACCTAGAGATACGTAAAACATCTACGTGGCTGTAAAATTAAAAAAAAGTGGTACTGCAAAATTTGTATTTCGTTCATTATTATTAATTTCTAAGCGAATTAGCATCTCAATTGTTGCGGATTCAGAATATTGTGTTTAAGTAATTTTAATATCGAAAGTATAAGCTTGTTAGAGAATAAATATTTGTAGACTATTCGAATATTTCTCTATAATCTAAACCAAATGTAAAGTCTAATCGCTAAATATAATTTTAAATCGCTTCATTTTTTGATTCCTATAATAATAATTGAAATCTATTCCATGTACTGCCATACTTCTGTGATAAAAAGAATGATCTATCCAGAATATAACAAATCATTTGACGTTCATTGAAAATTTCCACCTAAACAAATTAGAATTAAACCGATGAAAACGCGCAGTGGTAAGCGAAGTTTTTAAGTGCATAGTTAAGATATTGTGCGTGAGACATTAACAGTGTGCTAATGTCTTTAAATAATGCACCGGCCGGTTTAATAGTATCGCGTATAAATTGTTTTCGTCTCATTGTAGGTCACTGAGTGTTTAATTAAATTAGATTTAGGCTTGGCGCACACGGAGCTTGCGACTTAAAGTCGTGTGTTGTTATTGCAAAGTAATAAGTGTTATAAATTAGTATTGAGGTATTTTAGTTATCATTCCGCGGTATATTATCTGCTTAAATGATATTTAATACATATAAAGCGATTGTGGTTTTTATCGCAGACAAATAAACTTATAAATATTATGATAGATATTGAAGTAGTTTGGTTATTCGAGTATCATTCTACAATATTTGTATCTGTTTAAATGATATTAATATATTTGCGATTGTCGTTTTTATCACAGACATAATATTTTTTAAAGCGATGTATTTGTAATAAAAAATCACGCACTCTTATGATAAAGGAAAGATAACCAGAAACGTTCATCTTAAACTCATTCCGATAAATTAAACTGGGTAAAAGGGTGTATTTGTCAATAGGTAAACTCCATAAGAAAATGTTTTTTGGTAAAATTATTTCACGGTACGAACTATTAATATTCAGAGCCACCTTGCCTTCCCAAGCATCTTTATGATATGATTTAATATTTTAAACATATTTTTTTTTCGAAATAATGTGATTACAACGCTGGGCTTGATAGAAAGATGGATTTCCATATGGAAGATTAAGAAGCGAGCGACTCTGATTACTTGACAGTCAATTTCCTGATGCTATGCTTACTGATATTTTCATCACACTAATTCGTATGCTAAGTCCGTTTTATATATCAAATAAATACACACAACATTCACAAACATAGCTGATAGCTCTGACATACATCGCACTGGGTTGCAAGTCCTGTGTCGTGTATATTAGAAATTACTCCGCAGAGCCCCATTTACTTAAATATACAAAAATCATACAAATCGGTCAAATTGTTTCAACGTGAAACCGTAACGCGCCGGTCGACGCCTTGAGTATCATTATTGCGCGCTTGATCATTATTTTGAAACTGCGATATCTTCTAAGATACTCATTGAAATCAAATGATGTAAAGGACAAATTTATTTTGTATTAAATACTTGTAATGAATAACGTATTTATTTGGATAAGGATTAATATCATGTTTGTAAAAACACCTTCACAAATAATGCTTTATTTAAAATAAATTTGGTTAGAATAAAAAACGTTATAGTGAGCCAACCTTAAAAGATAGACTTATGCTGTCGCGGACTTTTTTTTAGAATGTTTAAAGAGGAACAATTCTGTCATACATTGTTTTAGCGAAACTTTAACCGTTTCTGCAGCGTACGCAGCGGAAGCTCATAAAAAGGAAAAAAAGTCCCCGATTTTGAAACATTCTTTATTGCTGCTCCGCTCCTATTGGTCGTAGCGTGATGATATATAGCCTATAACCTTCCTCAATAAATGTGATATCAAGCAGTGAAAGAATTTTTTAAATCGGACCAGTAGTTCCTGAGATCCTAGCGTTCAAACAAACAAACAAACAAACAAACTCTTCAGCTTTATAATATTAGTATAGATAACGAGAGACTTTCAGCCTTACCAACACCCAGACACGATAATAATATTTGTGTTTCATGCAAATATTTGTCTCGGTAGATCGAACCTGCGACTTCTCGTTTCCCTAGCTGGTGTCTAGCCAACTGCCCCATCTGGTATCCATCATTCTTCAAACTGGTAACTAACTAACTGCGGCAACTGTATCTATTGAATCAATTGTATCTCAACTCCGACTATAAATCGCATCAACTCGATCCCCTTTAAATAATTTCACAGTTTCCAGCGAATTCTTTATGGATTTATCGTCGCTAAAACTGATTCCTCAAGCGCTGCGTGAGTCGGCCAGTCGGTATAGCAACATTATAATGTACTGGACTCTTGATTAACGCTTCAAGTGGCAGATGAATGGCTGGTTGTTGTCTAAAAGAATGTAGAAGATGTATATGAAAAGTAATGTAGTCTAGGTATAGATTTGTGTGGTTAAAACTATTAGAGACAAGATGAGGAGTATCTGTATGATTTCTAGAGGTCTTAAGTTTGATTCTCCAGTCAGGAAAAGTGTTAATTTGTGAGTCCCACCCAGCACTAGGCCAGCGTGGTGAACTAAGGTCTACCCTTTAAGTGGTAGTTGTTTATTCAAATCAGAGCTGCCGTGGATACATACATGTGAACTGCCCATTTCTAAAAGGTTACCTTTATCTTTTTTTATAGACTTTGATAGGTCAGCGGCCGTTGAGAACTTTTTTCTTAGTTGTCGTTCTTATGTCCAATTAATTTATCAACATCATTTTCGTTAAAGCAAGCTTCCGCTGGATGCAGGCCGCTTCCAATAGAGCGTTTTGGAAGTCTCTGGGGGAGGCCTATGTCCAGCAGTGGACGTCCTTTGGCTGATGATGATGATGATGATGATGAAGCTTGGCACATATACGAGTGCATAATGTATTTTGCCAGTGTTTGTGAAATAATAACCTAGTGTTTATGTTCGCATAAGACAACTTTAGTCAGTGCGGCAGTCCACTTATCGGGAATTTCAATGTTAGTATAATTTTTCACTTTAATATGACTTGATGTATACTTCTATACTACATACTTCCTTTATACACTTGTAACCTTATTTGGCATTAATATCTCAAGTTTTCGTAGTGTAGCGGTTATCACGTGTGCTTCACACGCACAAGGTCCCCGGTTCGATCCCGGGCGGAAACATATTTTTATGTTAAAATGAGTAATTCATGTCTTTGCTTTGCCTTTAAAGCAACACTGTTCAAAAGTGATTGTATGGAATTTATTTATTATTTTATACAACTTAGTATCTACTTACAAGGTAATAACAATTATTATTAATAAATTCACCCTTAAGTCACTCAACTCAAACCCAAAACTAAGCTACAAGTCTCCTATTCTAGACTTCATCAATATCAAAGACTTCACAAACATCCAAACCCAAAACAAATGTTTGATCAAACAATGTCAACCAACCTTCGCGGAGGCTGTGGGCTCATTACGACCACTATTGCCGACAATATATGAAACGACATTTGTTGTCGTCACAGGATTTCAATGAGACATACGTCGAATGCAATCGACGCGGGCGCCCACGGGTTGGCAACGGACACTCACTACTGTCAGCTGCAAAAGTTTTGTTCAATTTACCTTTAAACCTTTTACAGTGATGGCCGCGAGGTTTTGGGGCGCAGTCGAAAATCTCAGCGGTCGATGTCTTGGCCTTAAAACCCAGTTATGACTTTTCGAAGATAATATGTGTGTAATATAGCAGTGATGGCCTCGAGGTTTAGGCGCGCGGTCGAGAATCTCGGCGGTCGCGGGTTCGAACCCCAGGCACACACCTCTGACTTCGAAGTTATATCTGTTAACACTATGAATTATGACTTGATTTAACGGTGAAGGAAACCATGGGGATGAAACCTGCACACCTAGAGGTAATTAGAAATTTCTTAGGTGTGTAGTCCGCCAACCCGCACAAGGCCAGCGTGATAGACTAAAGCCTAAATGTCAATAGAAGAGGAGGCTCGTGCCCAGCAGTTTCCTCACGATGTTTCTCACCAACGGTAATGAAGTATTAATTCATTGCGAATACAATATAACTTCTTAAAGTCAATGGTGTGTGCCTTGGTGTTTGAACCCGCAACTGCCGAGATTCTCCTACGCGCGTCTAAACCGCAAGGCCATCACGACTTATACTATTATTCGTACAATTTATTTCAGTTTCGAAATGAAACACTGACTTTCACAAGCCATAAAGCAATTAATTAAGAGATGAAAAATTATTTTTCATAATACAAATAAGAGAATTGGCTAATTAATGTCAAACTGCTGCAAACTTGTCTTTTTGTGAGAGTAGAAAATTTCAAAATGAATTTTTAATTATGTAATAATTTCATCAGTACTCTTATTAATTTGGGAGATTTAAATAGACCGGTCATTCTGCAGTTTACGCGGCTAATAATGACGTTACAAAAATTTTGGCAATTTCTTTTGGGAAAGCGTCGACCACTACAGATTTTTAGGTTGACTTTTGTTGTATATTTTTTGAATCAACGTTACTTGTTACGGCCGGCATAAAATAATATTTACAAAACGGAATACAGTTATGTCCTTAGACTGACAAATCCATACTAATAATTTAAATGCGATAGTAAAGTTGTTTTTCACGCTTTTACCCCAAACCGTTGGGCCGATTTGAATGATTTTTGGTTTGGAAAGAGGTATTATCTTAGAGATATTGTCTTAGAGAGGTATTATTGTAGAGCAGTGATGGCCTCGAGGTTTAGGCGCGCGGTCGAGAATCTCGGCGGTCGCGGGTTCGAACCCCAGGCACACACCTATGAATTTTCGAAGTTATGTGTGTATTCAAATAGAATTATCACTTGCATTAACGGTGAAGGAAAACATCATAATAAAACCTGTACACCTAAAAAGTTCTTAGAAATTTCTTAGGTGTGTAGTCCGCCAACCCGCACTAGGCCAGCGTGGTGGACTATGGCCTAAACCCTCTTAATGGTAGAGGAGACCCGTGCTCAGCAGTGGGCGTATATGGGTTGATGAAGAAGATTATCATAGAGAAAGACATACAATACCTTTCTTCCCAGAAAAAATCTAGGGTTGCTTGTACAATTTCCACCGAATATGGCTGGTTATACATAAATGAGTCAAAAGCTTTTCTTGTCAAGTCACACGAATCCAAATTTCCATAAGTTGATTGATAGGCATCATTATTATATTAGTCAATATTTTAGAAATGTTTTTAAAAGATCAATCAAAGTAACCATAGTTGATTTAATTCCATTGATAAATTCCTAATTTAGAAATCAAAATGAAATTAAAAATGTATAACGGATAAGAGATTCATTGATAACTAAATCGTATACCAAAGCATCGTAAAGTATCGTCGTAAAAATCAATAAAAAATCCTCTCACATCACCCAACACATTCATAAATCATAATTAGTAAGGTTCTAACCTTTCAACGGGTGCCGATCGCGGGCATAATCCCCGTCCATTCACAAAACTACCGGCCTTGGGCCACGAGGCCATATTTTATCGACACTGACAATGGCCTCGTAAAATGACGCTCGATAACCTTTTTGCTCGTGTCAAAATCGAAAGTTAATTAATGGTTTTCTTCGAGATACACTGGGTCAACTCGGCAGCATATATCGTTTATTTGACTTAATATTTTTTCGTCTATTCGATGAAATTGATTGATGCTAGTTAGAATATTAACATTCAAATTGTTTATAGGAAACTATGAAAGGTGTTCTATTAGGAATATTGTTGCAAATATACTCTGAATATTTGATGGATATTTTGTTTTCGTTCATAGATATATGTATTAATTTCCTATCTTTTTTATAGTTATATACAGAGGAGCCGTGAGACCTCAACTGACTGTAGTAGAATACGTCAATAGACGATATAATGAAAAGAGAATATTGCGACTAATCCGCAAGAATAATGCCGGCTTTTGATAACTGGCTAATTTTAATGAAAATGCAATTGCGCGGCTTATTATACAAAAAATTGTGTAATGATCAATGCCGATACGACTACAGATGAGAACCCATCAGACCTTTTGGAATAAAATAAAATTAGTAAATGTTACGTATAATTTTCAGAACAGGCGCCATTTTATCTGCACAATGTTTATTTTTTGTCATTCGCAGCACTTTCGCGGGCGACCGTCCGTGGGCGGTTATGACATGTTGTCTTTTGTGCGCGAAAATAACTAAATTGATTTAAATTCTTATCGAATGAGATATATATGAGCTTATTTCATTACATTTTTATAAATTAAAATTATATTTTTCCAGTCGTAAAATGTGTAACACAATGATACGTCCTTAAAATGTCGTTAAAAAAATAACCGCCTAGACAAATTTCTCTGGACAATATAAATATTTTTACACCGTTTGCTAGTGAATTATTGCTTGTGAAATTATTGACGATGTTCCAAGTCAAATGACAAGACAACAGCGGAACGGAATGCTGACAAATGTTTTGTTTAATTTTTAAGCAGAATTTTATGAACAGTTGTAAATCATTTTTTGTAAGAAAGAAATAAATGTTATCAACCAATGATGGCCTCGTCGAGAATCTCTGCGGTCGTGGGTTCAAATCATAGGCACACTGACCTTGTGAAGTTTTGTGTACACAATAGGTCATCATCTTGCTTTAACGGTGAGAGAAAAACATCGTGATGAAACCTGCACACCTAAAAAGTTTTTAGGAATTTTATAGGTGTGTAGACCGCCTACCGGTACTAGTCCAGCGTAGTTGACAAGGTCCTAAACCTATTTAAACTAATTTGACCCTCGCGGCCATCACATATTCAATATAAGGGCCCAAAACCCCCAAAAAGCGCTCAAATCCGTCCCTCGTTTCGATACGTTCGATTATTTTAAGAAGTTTACATTATTTTGACACGGATGAGTAATTAATGGTCTGAGCGGATGCTGGAGATTCATGGGGCGTCGCGGCGGTTCCGACAAATATAATATTACGTCGCGCCAATCGATCGAGCGGGCTAAGTACGATAATTAGAATTTTTATGAAAAGTTTTTTGGTGATTAATTGTTGGTATTAATAATTATATTTATGGGTTTATAGGGAGTTTGTTTGATACGGTTGAAATAATCTCTTAATTGTAATTTAGCACCAAAATGAATATTTGTATAATACCTGTACAAAAAAACTGAAGATTTGGAGCTCACTGGCAGTGTATTATTTTAGTTGAATCAAGATCGGCTTGGTTTTACCCTGTTGCGAATACACCATAATAGTTTTGTCAACTAAAGAGACAGTCGATTTATAAAAACGCCTCAATGGAACCAATAGGCAGGCTTACTTAACTGATTGACTTTTGCACACACTTTGAAACACTGAACGGATCGGGTGTAATTCACCCAAAAGCAATCTAAGTTTGTATGATAGAAACGTTAAATTCAACCCGATACTTAAGTAGAATTTAGTACACAAAAATCATTAGCATTCAATATTATCGAACGATTGAAACAGATGAAACACGTATTCCCTGCGCCGTCAGTTGCCCGGCGCGCGCGGTGCATCCACAAATACCCACCGACAATAAATAAGTTGTGCGACATTAAATCAATTGATTTATGTCGTGCTACACATAATTGCCGCCAGCACAGTTCTGCTAATCCGGGAATGGCGTCTCTTTGATATCCTCTTTGACAAGACGCATAACTATTTGCACAAGCTTCCCGTATAAATATTATGATACTCATGTATTGTAAATCAAATGTTTCGGGGATTTGTGCGGCGCGTTTCGAATTCAGATTTGAGGTGGGATTATGATGTGTAAAAATATTGCTTTGGTTTGGTTCTTGTTGAATTTATTATGTTTTTGGTAGATACAAAAAAGCAGTGATGGCCTCGAGGTTTAGGCGCGCGGTCGAGAATCTCGGCGGTCGCGGGTTCGAACCCCAGGCACACACCTCTGAGTTTTCGAAGTTATGTGTGTATTCAAATTGAATTATCACTTGCTTTAACGGTGAAGGAAAACATCGTGATGAAACCTGCACACCTAAAAGTTCTTAGGAATTTCTTAGATGTGTAGTCCGCCAACTCGCACTAGGCCAGCGTGGTGGACTATGGCCTAAACCCTCTCAATGGTAGAGGAGACCCGTGCTCAGCAGTGGGCATATATGGGTTGATGATGAAGAAGAAGAAGAAGATACAAAAGCGTCGGATGTGTTTTATATAGATTAGACCAGGGCTTCCCAAACTTATTTACACTATGACGCCCTATAGAATTGTTATTATTCTTGCGACGCACCACCCCCCCCCCCCCCCCCCCGTCATCAAGACTACCTACCTTACTGGAAATAAAAACAGCAGTAGTTAGCGTAATATGAGGTTATCAGAAAAATACGGACAGCGAATGTTTGCCGATCGCCTAGCGACGCCCCCAGGATGGTGCCGCGATGCCCCAGGGCGTCACGACGCACAGTTTGGGAAGCCCTGGATTAGACATAATAATAATTAATTAGGTATTTTTATGTTGAACCTGAGACATCTTTATGGTACAACTATTACTTATTAATCATCATTTTATTAAGTGACTATGAATTTCATAAAGTTTATTGACTATGTATTTACCTATAGGTCCTTAGCATATTTTTTCTTAAGACAATTGTATGGAAACTGTCGTCATAGAAAGAGTAGCTTTTTGTAAGCTTTATCTAAATAAAATATACTTAAGCATTGACTTATCGACATCGATCTTAAAAAAAACGGCATACAACAAAAAAGTTTTCCGCATCCACATAATAGGCGACTAATACTGGCCTAAAAGCCACCAAATACCGGATATCGAAACTAAGGGGGCCAATTACCGAAACGCGACACGGTGTGGCGACAAACGGCAGCTATCGATCAATCAGTGTTGGTGCAGCGACGTCGCCTACAGATCGAGATTATCTCGATCGGGAATAATCCGATCGGATGTTGCCACCGGGCTGGTATAGGGTGATTCGAAGTGGTCAGCTTGGGATAAATATTGGATTTATTGTTGCATTTCCAACTCTCTCTAGGCCAGCGTGGTGAACTAAGGCCTTAACTCTATCAGTTGTAAAGAAGGCCCGAACCCAGCAGTGGAACATTTAAGGACTCGGGAGTAGAGAGTTATTGTTGCATTTAAGTAAGGTCTTCTCCAAAGTCTTATGGAAGAATGTTATAGTTAGTATATTGAATGTCCATTAAACGCAACCTGACCTAACATTAGTAGTATCGTAGGTTTGTCATCGTGTTAGATGAAGGCACTGAGATTTAAAACTAGGCAGCTAGAATTACTAAGCTAGAAGCCACATAAAACCTTGACTCTATCCTCCTCTAATGCGATTTGTTAGAGAAGACCACGGTTGAAGAACAATAGAAATATTTGGGCTACTAGATCGTTGGGTATTTTTTACTGAATTTTAGGTTAAAAAATCTGACTACCTACATAAAAATTTGCTTTTACCCGTACAAATATCGCACTCATCCAAAATTCAGTTAGTTATTAATATGGATTTGAACCCACCTACGCAGCGAAACTCGGAGCAGCCTATACAAACATCGATGGAGCGAGGAAGATCCGTGCGCGATACTGTCTCTTTGATAGATAATCTTTGAAATCGAACAGCGGTCGATGGCAACCCATTACACGTAATATGGCATTAATTTATAAGCCCCAATCGCTATGGAAAAGCATTCTGTTAGAAATTAATGGGGATACGGTTTAATTCGACATAGTTTTGAGGTTGATTGGTGGTCGAATAGCAATGATTGAATTAGATATTTGAATGTGATATAAAAATACATAGCATTGCTTACGTTTGAAGTGATAAGCGGTATTATGAGGGTCAATGGCAACGTTCCTGTCTGATATATTAGTGGCTTTAGGCCTTTCTCTTATCGAATCTCTTATAACTCCCGATATAAGCGACTTAAATTTGGATCTTACGAGGTGAGATCTCTTTGATATGTCTGATCTGTTTTTGATATGTTTGATATGTATGATCTTTGTCATGTCTCTTTGATATTAAATTGTTTAAAACTTTTTACTTTGTGATACGAATTTACCCAAAAGGAAGTTTATTAATCAATGCTTCAAAACTCAAAAAACCCCTTTAATTTGTATTAATAAATCTTTCAAAAAACTGCCAAAAATTCTGTTTCCGCCCGGGATCGAACCGGGGACCTTGTGCGTGTGAAGCACACGTGATAACCGCTACACTACGGAAACTTGTAGTTAGATGTCGAATTTAATATCTGCATACTTAACGCCTGTAACCCTAAAGGTGTTGCCAGAGTAAAATTTCTGCATTACCATTCGCCAATTTTCAAACCCGATTTACGAATTACGAAACAGACTTTTTCTTTATGTCAGTGGCAGTACTTCCATAGAAGCTAAAAACGCGGAATTATGTAATGTTTTATAATTGTTTATTGTCGGTTCAGAATATTCTCATTTTTTTTTAATTTAAAGATTTAATGATTATAATTAATTAAATAAGGCAGCCTGGGCTTTTGTGCTTCTATGACTACCGCCACTGGAGTCCATAGTTCCATAAGAAATAGACCAATATCTCTTTCCAACAGGAAATCATACCAAAATCACTCCAGTCCTTCAAAAACGTATAATAAAGACATCAACCAGACACCAATTTCGTACAACAAAAGCATTACAAATACGATTCATATATACCCGTCATGCAACAATAGGCAGGTATCGAACCCATTACCGTTCGATTGCACGCGATTCTCAACGGCAATTTGTCAATATCCAAACTTCAAAACACACCGACATTGTGGTTTTCGATCAATAGGATCGTGAGGGTTAAATTAGCGTTGCCTTATAGAAATTATGATGCCGTCTGTTTGTTGCAGAGGTCGTCGGTTCGAATTCATCTTCAGCCCATATACGTCCCGCTGCTGGTCACAGGCTTCCACTACAACTGAGAGGGGTTAAGTCTTAGTCCATCACGCTGGCCTAGTGCGGATTGATAGACTACACATCTAAGAAATTCATAAGCTTTGTATAGACTTCAATACGATGAAGAGATTGTCCAAAAAAGGCTGAATCTCACCTAGCAATGAAAGACGAATAGCAATACGATACAAAACGCCGTCGTTATAATTAGGTGCTTCATGCTATGTTGCTGCATATTCTTCGAAGGGGAAGGCAGAAGTGCATTTGTGGACCAACATTTTGCCAGGCCATTCCTGTTTTTCGAATACAATTCTAGACTCCATGCTGCTATCTAGAATTACCTGATGGAAAAACCTAACAGCACGACCTGGGAATCGAACACATTATTGCTTGAGACCACGAGACAGTCATACATTACCCAGACTAAAACCCAGTAAAATCCACATAGAAGTACTAGTCTTAGAAGATATCTCTATAAGGCTGTGCACAATCGATTTGTCTCGAAGCGAGAAAAAACCCGGCCGACACACATCGCTCAATCAATATAATGACTTTATTTAACATTGACAATAAAATATCGCTACGGGTATTGTTCGGGATATCGGATGGGTAGGGTAGAGGCGTCTGTTGTCGGCGTCTTAACTCTATATTTCTGGCAGCTTATATCCTACTGCTGGGAATTCTGTGAAGAAACCTTGATGAAAAACTAAGACTGATAATAAAATTCCTGAAGAAAAAAATGAAAATTTTTCCAAACAAACCACTTACACTTAATACCGACGGTTGTATGGAAGACGAAGAAAAAAATTGTCGGCTTTTTTCACACCAATGGGTTTGTGATCACCTCAGTTATTACCTACCTTAGCTTCCGATCACGGTCTAAATACACCGTGTACATTAAAAAGGTGCCCTCAACCCGCACTAGGCCAGCGTGGTGGACTATGGCCTAAACACTCTCAATGGTAGAGGAGACCCGTGCCCAGCTGTAAGAAGTATCGGGGTTGATGATATGAAAAGTCTGTTGATAATTTTATAAGGAAATCTTTAGACCCCATGACTCACTTTCGATGCCGCAACTATCCAATAATGTATTATATCATAATTATTGGTTATTAACTTACTGACGCGCTGGGGCGTAGACAGAGCAAATAAAATACCGGTTTCTGTACCTTTCACTTTCGTATATAATACACACTCTAGATCATTGCAACGCGTTATTAAGTCTAAGATAAGCAAGTTTCCGTAGTGTAGCGGTTATCACGTGTGCTTCACACGCACAAGGTCCCCGGTTCGATCCCGGGCGGAAACATTTTTTTTTCGTATTGAAATCGTTTTAGTACCTTCATGCGGTTATAGATTTAGAGCCAATTTATTTTATTCAGGCAATGCTTTGTTGCTTTTTTGGTGGTCGTAGGTTCAAACCTCCACCACTAAATGATAATCAAAACAAAAAAGTCTGAACTAGAGCAATATGGTTAACAAAGGTCTTACTCGGAACTGTACTTTACTGTAGATAAAAGTGAAATACTTAGATGATGTTTTAATAAATAATAATACTTTTATTACACAAGATTTTGATAGACATAAAATATTCACTATCAATAACAAAATTTCCCCTCAAGTGTCCACGATAGTCCCATCTCCCCTAAAATTCAAAAGCTCAATCCAGATGAACTCAAAGTTAAGCTGACAATACTGATTGAGTCCATAAAGTATCGTATTGAGAGATCTGTCATTGACGAAACAATGGGTCGCCGGTTCGACTCCCGCCGGTGATGCCAGATGACAGGATTAGAGCGTGCATAATGCGACCGCGTTGAAAATAAAACACTTGATCTCTTTGATCGGGTACAAAAATCTTTAAATGTTTTGAATTTTCTATATCATTGGTTTTTATATTCAACTGTATTGCTTAGTGATAACAGTAGTAAGACGGTAATACATAGGTTCGATGCTCTTTTTTTTGCAGGTTTTATTTTTACACACATTTATACACCCACTCCTGTAAGGGTTGTTTTGTTTTCGGTTCACGTAACAGGAGGTGGGAATTTAATTGTTTTTCGGACACAATTCCAGACTCTGGGCTGTTATTGAGACATTCCTATAAAAATATCCTATACTTAGCCCCACCCTGGAAATGAACCCTGGACTCCTAGATCGCTCGGTGAAAACAATTATTTATAATGCTTATTCTCCATTTTGTATGAAGACAGACTTAATGCCTATTAAGCATTTTCTAATTTGACCTTACGGTGATGCGAAGAAATTAAGTGCATCATCATCCCCATCAGCCCATATACATCCCACCTCCCCGGGCCTCCTCCACAACTGAGAGTGTTTAGGCCTTAGTCCACCACGCTGGCCTAGTGCGGGTTGACAGACTACACACTTAAGAAATTCCCAAGAACTTAGGTTAGGTGCATATACATGTATTTAGATCGTGATCGAAAACTGAAGCAGGTAATAGCGATAGTGATTACAAACCCTCTGGCATTAAAGAAAATCCCGTCAAAAAATAAAAAAATGACGTTTTCCATACAACCATCGGTGTTAAAAGTATGTGGTTTGTATGGAAAACCTCAAAAATTTTATTGTTTGTCGGGATTTTCTTTAATGCCAGGGGGTTTGTAATCACTATCGCTATTACCTGCCTCAGTTTTCGATCACGGTCTAAATACACCCTGTATACTGTTGATCTGAAATCAAAATTAAGCAGACCACTACCAAAATACAGTACTGTTTATATGTGTATACTAGCCCAAATAGTACTGATAATTTCAAATGAAACAGAAATGAAACGGTTAGAAGCAATGTGTATTAAACCAGTCGATACGGCAAATACAATGGTTGCAAAAAACGTACCCGCTGCCATTATGCCGGAGACAATCGGCAAATGATTTGAGTACGGCTAATACGCCAAATGACTACCGGGGATGATTGATGCCGAGGGAATAGCGCGGTTGGTTTATGCCTAAATTGTGGGAGACTCTTAGAGGAGATGTATGAAGTGTAAAAGGGCCGTGATCGGAAGCTTAGTTATAGTTTTGGCGTTTTTTTTTTAACGACAATAGGTTTTTAATTACTGTGAGTATGACCTGTCTAAGTTTATGATCATGGTCTGTATTCAGTCAGTTTGTACAGCATTACTTTTTAATGTATATTAATATTTCATATAGTATTTTATCGAAGTATGAAGCACTTCAATGTAATCTTTATTTCATTACCAGATAGGCATGTATCCGTAGTGTAGCGGTTATCACGTGTGCTTCACACGCACAAGGTCCCCGGTTCGATCCCGGGCGGAAACAGATTTTTTTCTAGGTTGTAGTTCTTATTTATAGGACACTTTATATATCAATTTCGACTATTAAGGAACTTTAAATGTAAAATACATTAATTATTTTTTGTAAAATAAGAATTAATTACTGTTATTACCACCTAATGGTAATATTTCAGTTACTACTACCGCCTATTGTTAGTAAATAAAACAAAACTATTAACGATTTAAAAAATGATTAAAGTATATTTATTTTCTGATTTTTACTTTAGCTCTTTAGTTGTCCCTCCTTAACTTAGCCAAGCGTAATGATATTTCTTTCGAAGTTCAGGGAATTATCTAGTCTCATCTGGTGGTTTTACTCTTTGCCCGGTGACAATCTCAGCAACACCGCCAGAGGGTTGTCGCGTCCATTAAAGTAAGTGACTCTGGGTTCGATGCGCAGACGTTTTTTCTATGCCTACGTGATTGATAAAGAAACGGTGGGGATATGACACTCTGTACTTTAAACCAACTGCTGGAATCTTTTACACGCGATTCACAACCCTATTCCAAAGTAATAAGACCTACAGCATCCCACAAAATCTCGTTTGACGGAAACCAATCCATCCCGCAATCTTTTGATAACGCAAAAATAGTTATGCGTTCTGCAAAAGCGATCCCCCTCAACTCTGCCTTGGAATAAGGGTATTTTTTTTAAATATAACTGCATGGTTAAGTTGGTCGATGGAAAAAATCATTCTGCGGGCTCGCATCCAATTGGTTTGCAAGTGTTTCGTCACTTTGTCGTGGAGAATGGATGCACAATGAATTGATTCACAAGAGCATTTGAAAAGGGATATTTTAATGCTAGGAAATACTTAAGAACGATTTTGTCATTTGTTTGAAAGCCTCGGGGGTGTCCGTAATATTTTTGTGGTGGATTGATGAAACATAGGTTCTGTGTTTATAATTATTAGTTTTATCTATTTGTTATCATAGCTGCTGTTAAAAAATAATCAAGTAAGAAATACACCCAACAATCACAATCAAATATTTTTTAATTATTATTAAAACTATCCCACGCACTCCCTCTGTTTTTAAATTTAAGGAATGGAACAATTTTGTGTCAAAGCTGAAAAAAAAACAAAAAATGCTTACGTAACCACCATCCACTTTCTTCCCATATTCCATGTAATGCTTCAATTTCCGGCTTTTGTTTTTTTATACTCATGCGTCTATCCCTGATGAGTTAGACTAAAGGATATTTCTACTATTTCATTTCTAGATATGAAGATGAGGATAACATACTTTTTTCGCTTTTATACACTGAATCCAGTATCAAAATTCATCATCAGCCTATACAGGGTGTATTTAGACCATGATCGAAAACTGAGGCAGGTAATAGCGAGGGTGATCACAAACCCAGTGGTGATATTAAAAATCCGGACAAAAATAAAAATTTTGACGTTTTCCATACAACCATCGGTGTTGAAAGTATGTGGTTTGTATGGAAAACCTCAAAAATTTTATTTTTTGTCGGGATTTTCTTTAATGCCAGGGGGTTTGTAATCACTATCGCTATTACCTGCCTCAGTTTTTGATCACGGTCTAAATACACCCTGTATACCTATCCTACTACAGAGCACGCACCCGCACCAGGCCAGCGTGGTGGACTATCGCCTAAACCCTCTCAATGGCAGAGGACGCCCGTGCCCAGCAGAACATATATGGGTTGATGATGATGATGATGATGACTGAGCACGCGCCTTCTATACAATTGGAAGGCTTCAGGCCTTAGTCCACATCAAAATTCTTCTTCTTCTTCTTCTTCATCAACCCATATACGCCCACTGCTGAGCACGGGTCTCCTCTACGGGTCTACATCAAAATTCACTACACATAAATACGTACATTCCACACAACGGTCACTTGAACAAAAAAAGGAGATATCACCTGTACTATACCTGTTAGCGATTCCCATATCAATATAATTCAAGTGCAACCTTCTATAGAATCTATTGTGCAAGGATTTTATTATAAGAGGATTAAGAATTGTCGCGATTCAGCGTGAAGGTATAAATCTTCGATATCCTTGCTAGATGACAAAAAATAGGATCAGTTCCCTTGGTAAAGATTTGTAAAGGCAAAAAATATTCCGTTTATCAATATAGCGGTATTGAAGTTTGGGATTGCGAATGTTTTGTTGTAAGCTCAGCTTTCTGAGATCCATCTTGCTGCTGTATTTATTTTAGCCACTAAATTAATTATTTTATTATACCTACAAAAAACACGCTTTTTATCGAAAACCGAACTAAAAAATAGAAAATAAGTTTTAATAAATTTCTTTATCTTCTTTATCAACCCATATACGCCCACTGCTGAGCACGGGTCTCCTCTAACTTTGAGAGGGATTAGGCCATAGTCCACCACGCTGGCCTAGTGCGGGTTGGCGGACTACACACCTAAGAAATCCCTAAGAACTTTTAGGTGTGCAGGTTTTATCACGATGTTTTCCTTCACCGTTAAAGCAAGTGATAATTCAATTTGAATACACACATAACTTCGAAAAGTCAGAGGTGTGTGCCTGGGGTTTGAACCCGCGACCGCCGAGATTCTCGACCGCGCGCCTAAACCTCGAAGCCATCACTGCTTTTTTTAATAAATTTAAATTAAGAATAGTATTAAAAATTTCAATAAATATAAATTAATAATAGTGTGAATAAAAAAAAATATTTTATTTTAAAAAAAGCGTGGGGTGCATGGTGTCAATAGTTATAAATATTTTATTGACAGATATGAGTAGAGTGATTATCATTTTGATAATATCTTAAAAAGCACCCCACGCTTTTTTTTAAATAAAATATTTTTTTTTATTCACACTATTATTAATTTATATTTATTGAAATTTTTAATACTATTCTTAATTAAAACTTATTTTCTATTTTTTAGTTCGTTTTTTTTTTATCAAATTAGTGTATTGTCATCGTTCCTCGATAAATCTACAAAGTTTGAACGAAATCTAGTCGTTTAAAGTGGGTCAAAATCGCGCCCAAAGAAGTGGGTTACAAACATACATACAAGTGAAGCTAATAAAAAGCGTGTAACTAAGACAGGCAACGCGAACGTAAAAATATAGCATTTTTGTTGGATTTTTTTTTAATGTCACGGTGTTTCTGATATCCGTATTGCCTGTCTTGGTTTCCAATCACGGTCTTTGTATAGCATGTATATGTCGAAGGAAAAACCATGGAATTGTTTTAAAATGTGGTGACGTCATCATTACCGACGTCACAGTTGTTGGTTTTACA
Organism: Cephonodes hylas; assembly: GCA_030295005.1. Classification (NCBI taxonomy): domain Eukaryota; kingdom Metazoa; phylum Arthropoda; class Insecta; order Lepidoptera; family Sphingidae; genus Cephonodes; species Cephonodes hylas. Next base: position 10,136,640 of record AP025380.1, on the reverse strand, counting down.
ACAATTGCTTATAATTATGGGTTTTCCTCAAGAAAAACCCCATAAACTACAGGGGCAAACAGTCCTCAATTGTTAAGAACAGCAGTGACATGACTATTACGGGAGGACGTTATGAGAAGTAATTGAAACAATCGACTTCGATCACAAATCCTTATAATTTCCAAATAAACTAGATGTTTACTGTCCGCGCGTAGACTGAGGACTGCCCACTCTGCTGAGGCGGGCAGGCATTTTATAGACCCCGTGTGGAGTTGCTGGTCTCCCATCGGGTGCGTCCCCTGGGTGGCGGATAGGGGAACGCCTCCTATACATGTGCATATATATGTATATATATATATGTATATGTATAGGAGGTATCGGAAACGACGTGGACCATACCAGCGGGATGTATTTTCCACGTGTCCCTCTGAATAGCAGAGGGCACTGTGGATAAGTACGAACGGGCTTGGTGAGCATTAACACTGCCACCAAGCGGACTGGGAAAATTGCTTCCTAGTCTCCGTTGTCTCGAAATCCTGAACGAGGTGTCGTGGTCATGTCTCGCGGCCTCGTCTGGGATCGAGGATCCTGCCTTAATTGGCTGGATCGCGAGGGAGAAAACCTCTATAAAAAGTTACCCCAAATCCTAAGCGGCGGCGCACCGTGATGGGATGCATGGCTGATGGGAGGTTCAGTCGCTAGTGCGGCCCCCGCCGGAGTACCGGCCGACCCTCCGTGCGGGTTACGCTAGGCTTACCCAGACACAGGGGGCACTGTCTGGGCGGACCGCCTTTCCCCCATTCTCGTGGGACTTGTATGGAAAATCAAAATCTAAAAATAACTTTGACGAGGTTGCCTGCTTCGCAGGCGGTGGCCGATGGGCGCGTGCCCGTCGGCGAGTATGCTATAAAAGAGAAGTTGGGCCAGACGTCTGATAAAGCTAATAGCAACAAAAGAACAGCGTCAGCCCTGGAGTCAGAATCTGGGTCCGAACGAGTTAGGACCCACCCTCGTATTCGAGGGAAAATTAGGGCGCGTTCGAGAGCCAGTTCTCGCTCTCAATATTCGCCAACCAGCGAAGAAGATGGCGAACCTGCGGCCAAAATAAGTAATAGTGGCAAGGGCAGAACACGCCAAAATAATGCACGCAGATCTGCTAGTAAAGCGTGCCTGGAGGAAGAAATATCCAGTCTTCGGGCACAAAATGCAGATCAGGCTGCAGAAAATGTTCACCTTCGCCAGGAGATAACTAAACTCTCAGCGGAGCTCGAGAAATGTAGGGCAGAAACGAAGGAGATCATGAAAAAACTGGGTGCAAAAATCGACGCCTTGGCGATTCGGTTGCCTCCAGAGTTGCCTCTTCGACCACCTTTAGCAGCGGATAAAAGACGTAGTGGTGCGGTCAACAAAGCAAAGGCCACTGCCAACGGGTCATTAAATGGATCTGCCCCTTCTGGGAATGTTGCACCTACAATGGTGCAACGTGCTACATTAAACCCGAAGAAGAAGAAAAAGCCCCGAAAAAGCCAGGGGCTGGAAAACCCACCTGGATTCGTCCAGAAAGAGTCTCGCCCGCTACCACCGGCACCTACAGACATGTCCGAACAATGGTCCAAGGTTCTGGGCCGCAAACAGCGGCGTCAAGCTGCGCAAAATGTTGTACCCGTGCAGGCACAGCCACGGCCACCTAAGCCACAGGTACCCACTCTTCGGGTACCTCGTACCGCGGTGGTTACGCTATTGCTAACGCCCGGGGCCACTGAGAGAGGTTTTTCTTATAGGCGATTATTAACAGAGGCCCAAGAAGAAATAAATCTCGCCGACTTTGGCATATCCGATTTAAAGACCAGAAAAGCAGTCACAGGTGGGACCATTCTCGAGGTGCGTGGACCCGAGAGTGAGGCTAAGGCTGACTCCCTCGCCTCCAAGCTGAGGGAGGTATTCCGAGACTCGCCAGATGTCCTTGTTTGTCGACCGGTCAAGACCGCGGATCTACGACTGACGGGGTTGGATGAATCGGTCACCTCGGAAAAGATAGCAGCGGCACTTTCTAGGACCACTGGGTGTGTCTCGGACCAATTCAAAGTTGGAGAGGTCCGAGCTAACCACAACGGTCTAGGCGCCGTATGGGTTCGGGCTCCAGTGAAGGCGGCGGAAATCGTTGCCAAGGCTGGTCGCCTCCTTGTCGGGTGGTCTGCTGCGCGGGTCACAATTTTGGATCCCAGGCCACTGAGGTGCTTTCGTTGCCTCGAAATAGGGCACGTTCGGATACGCTGCACGGCGCAAATTGACCGCAGTGATATATGCTTCCGGTGCGGTGAAGCGGGTCATCAGGCCCGTGGCTGTTCTGCGGCGCCACATTGCGTATTATGTGCTGCAGGTGGAAAGCCATCAGCCCATATCTTGGGAGGAAAGGTTTGTGCCTCCTACTCACCAGGTGCCCGTCGAAATCGGCGTAGGCACAACAGAGGACGCGGCAAAACTGCAGTTGTGAACGAGGTCGAGTCACAGATTATCGACCCATTGCGGGTTGAGTCAGAGGCCATGGAGATCGCTCAATAATGGCTAACATAAAGATCCTCCAGGCTAATCTCAACCACTGTGCCGCAGCTCAAGACTTATTGTCGCAGAGCATGGCTCAGTGGTTGGTGCACGTGGCAATCGTCGCCGAACCGTATTATGTTCCCCCCAGGGACAACTGGGCTGGGGACCTTGACGGTTCGGTGGCGATCATCACCCAGGGGTCCGCCGGCTCTCCGCCCTTCGAAAAAATTGCGAAGGATCGGGGATGCGTGGCGACTCTGTTGGGAGATATGTGGGTTGTGGGTGTATATTTCTCTCCCAACAGACCCCTGGCCGATTTTGAGACATTTCTCGTGCGGCTAGGGTCCCTGGTGGTGCAATGCCAACCTCGCCCCGTGATCGTTGCCGGCGACTTCAATGCTAAGTCATTGGCATGGGGCTCGTCGGTGGCCAATGCGCGGGGCGGGGTCCTGGAGGAATGGGCGATCTCTATGGGTCTCTCGGTCCTCAATCGGGGTTCTGTGGACACGTGCGTAAGGCATAATGGTGGCTCAGTTATAGATGTCTCCTTCGCGAGCCCAGCCATCGCCCGCCGTGTCCGGGACTGGAGGGTTCTGGTGGGTGTGGAGACATTTTCAGATCATCGGTATATAAGATTTGATGTCTCCACGCCCGCCGGAAATCAGTCCAGCCGAAGACCAAACACCCCGATTGGGGGCGGTCCGCGATGGGCGAAAAAACGCATCAACAAAGAGGCCTTGGAATTAGCCGCTATAGTCAAAGCCTGGCTCCCCGCTCCGGAATCTCCGGTGCGGGTTGAGGAGGAGGCCGAATGGTTCGGGGCAGCATTGACTAGCATCTGCGATGCGGCGATGCCCCGAATCCAGCGCCTCCCTCCGCGGCGCCAAGTATACTGGTGGTCGGCGGAGCTCGCGCAATTGCGGTATGAATGTGAGGTGGCGCGCCGCCGACTCGGTAGACTCAGGCGCCGGCGGATTCGCCAGGCTGACTTTTCGGACCAAGAGCGGCTACTCCGGGGTCTCTATAAAGAGGCCAGGAGAGCGCTGCGGGTGGCCATCAAAGAGGCAAAGACTACGGCTAGAAAGGAGTTCCTGGGGAGTCTGGATCGCGATCCGTGGGGACGCCCATATCGGCTGGCGCTGAACAAGTTGCGCCCGCCGGCGCCCCCCCTAACCCAGACTCTCCGACCGGAGCTCCTGGAGGACGTAGTCGCCGCCCTTTTTCCGGCCACCAATACCGTCGTCACTCCTCCACCGATGCCGCCGAGACCCTGGTCGCAACCGACCGGAACATCTCCAGCGGCATCGTCGTCTTCATTAGTTTCGGCAAGGAAGAACCCCGAGGGTCCTCCACCGGGTGTGTCACCCGGGGAGCTTGAGGCAGCAGTGCTTCGGCTGCGGAGCAAGAACTCCGCCCCAGGGCTTGATGGCATCCCAGGCAGTGTCTGGGTGCTTGTAGTCGAGTTCCTGAGGGCGAGGCTCCGCGGCCTATTCTCCGCGTGCCTAGAGCAGGGCCAGTTTCCATCAAGATGGAAAACAGGAAAGCTGGTCCTGCTCAGGAAAGAAGGACGACCCGCCGAGTCGCCGTCGGCCTATCGGCCCATTGTGCTGCTCGACGAGGTGGCCAAGCTCCTCGAGCGCATCATCCACGCGCGCCTCGTCGAGCATCTCGAGAGGGTTGGTCCGGACTTGAACGACTGTCAGTTTGGGTTCCGGCGCGGCCGATCCACCATCTCGGCGATTCTGCGGGTCAAGGCACTAACAGGGGAAGCGGTTGCCCAGGGCAAATGCGTTGTGGCGGTGTCCCTAGACATCGCCAACGCTTTCAACACTCTGCCCTGGGCTTGCATCGAGGAAGCACTGCGGTACCACGTGGTGCCACCCTATCTCAGGCGTATGATACACTCGTATCTTTCAAATAGAGACGTTGTGTATCCGGGCGCCGACGGGTGGCACCGAAGAGCGATGTCGTGCGGTGTCCCACAGGGGTCGGTTCTTGGACCGCTTCTGTGGAACATCGGCTACGACTGGGTGCTCCGTGGTACCAACCCTCGGGGCGTCGGCGTATTCTGTTACGCCGACGACACGCTCGTGACAGCGACGGGCCGGACCTTCCAGGAAGCCGCCGACCTCGCCGCCGTCGGCACTGGCAATGTGGCGAGGAGAATTCGGCGGCTGGGCCTCACGGTGGCTCTTCACAAATCCGAGGCCATTTGTTTCCACCGGCCTCGGAAGGGGCCACCTGATGGGGCCCACATCGTGATCGAGGGCGTGCGAATTCCTATCGGCAAGCAGATCAAATATCTAGGTCTGCTGCTTGATAGTCGATGGGAATTCCGCGCCCATTTTAAGATGTTGCAGCCGAGGTTGCTGCGGGTAGCAGGCGCTCTATCCGGCCTGCTGCCCAACCTGGAAGGTCCAAGCATCCCTTGCCGAAGTATGTACATGGGAGTCGTGCGGTCTATGGCACTGTACGGAAGTCCAGTATGGGCCGAGTCCCTGAACAGGCGCTGCGTCGCTCTCCTGCGCAAGCCCCAGCGAGCGCTGGCGCAGCGGATGATCAGGGGCTACCGCACGATATCCTACGAGGCGGCTTGCGTTTTGGCTGGGTCCCTGCCATGGGACCTTGACGCTAAACTCCTCTCGCGGTTATACCACCAGCGGGAGGAGGCGTCAAGTCGCGGGGACAGACTGGCCCCGAGGGAGGTCGAGGCGATTAAAGCCTCCCTCCGTGCAGCCGCCGTGGAGGAGTGGCGAACCAGGCTGGAGAATCCCAGTGCTGGTGCTGTGACCGTTGAGGCAGTGCGCCCTGTCCTCGTCCAGTGGGTGGACAGGCGCCACGGTGCGGCGACGTTCCGCCTGACGCAGGTGTTGTCGGGGCACGGATGCTTCGGCCACTACCTGTGTCGGGTGGCACAGAAGGAGGTGTCGACCGTGTGTCACCATTGTGACAACTGCCCAGACGATACAGCCCAGCACACACTAGAAGAGTGTCCAGCCTGGGAGGTTCAGCGCAGCGCTCTCCGCGTTGTAGTAGGTGCAGACCTCTCACTCCCGGCCGTCGTCTCTTCGATGGTTGGGAGTGCGAGGTCGTGGCGAGCGATGCTCTCCTTCTGCGAGCACGTAATGTCGCAGAAGGAGAGTGCGGAGCGGGATCGTGAAAGGAATGATCCCGCCCGTCAAAGGCGTCGAAGAAGGAGGCGCCGGGTCAATGGAGATAATTAGACCCGGCGCCCTGCCCTGTGGCAAGACTCCATTATGAGAAGGCCGAGACGCTCTCGTCTCGGAGGCGCACTGGGCGGCTGCGGAACCATTGTGGGCGTCTCTTACCCACGCACCGCGGTCGCCCTACTTGGCGCGAAGATGGCCACCGGGGGGTTTTGGTCGGTATGCCGGTGTAGGTTAGGGTAGGTTAGGGACCCAGCCCGGCACTAACATCTGCCGGGCTGGATGGCCGGTGACCCCGACATACGCCTCCTGCCCCCCTCACTGAGGGCTGGCGGGAGGTAGAGCCATAAGCAGCTTTCCCCTCGAATGAAAAAAAAAAAAAAAAAAGGCATTTTATAGACGTTGTAGTGGGGCGATCGCTGTAGTGGGGCGATCGCTCGTGATGAGTCATTGTTGTTTTTCTGCAGCGGTCATGGGACGTTTTACTGCAGTGGAGCATTCGTTCGATGTAAGACATCCTTGTTTTTGTAAACAAGAATATATGGAGTGATGACGTAGCGTACATATATGGTTATACGCCGATACGGCCATTCTGACAGGCGGTGCGCGCTCTGCACCAGCCTCATTGATTCTTCTAAGTCTTCCGATTTCCTTTGGTTCGTGACGATTCTCGTCGAGTCTCAGTATGCCATAGGTTCTCGTAGATCATGATTACTCGTAGATATAGATGATTACTCGTAGATATTAGGTTGTAGATTTCTTGGAGGTTGTAAGATTAAGGTTCTCTCGTAGATTTCTCGTTGTCCCACATTATTCTGCGAAAGTACAACAAGTTTTCTCTGTAAGCGACTTGCGTTTGTTATCATCATTTTTATTTTATTTTACTTTTTTTATTTTTTTTTTTTTTTATATTCGACCATACCAATGCTAGGCATGTTAAATTATTGGAGTTATTGAATGTTAGGTACTTGTAGGTTTCTCGTGGAAGCGCTCTCATGGAGCAATTTTTTTTTTTTTTTTTTTTTTTTTTATTATTATTTTGTTAGTTGTTTGTTTTTAGATAGATAAAGGATAGGATGATGCTGTGCTCAGGGCGGTCCTGTTCGCCGTGGTACACAGAGGCTCTACGGGAATAGAGTTAGGGTCGACGCTATGCAAAGCATAAAGGCTCTAAAAATGGAAAGGAAAAGATAAAAGTTCTCGTAGATTTTCTCGTAGAAGCTCTCATGGAGCATTTTTGTTTATTCTGTTTATTAATTTTCTTTCTGTTTTTTTTTTTTTTTTTTTCATTGTTTGTTCTTATATTTTTTTTTATTCTCGTAGATAAAGGATAGGATGATGCTGTGCTCAGGGCGGTCCTGTTCGCCGTGGTGCACAGAGGCTCTAGGGGAATAGAGGTTAGGGTCGATGCTATGCAAAGCATAGAGGCTCTAAAAATGAAAAGGATGAAGTGTCATTGCTTAGTATTTTAATAGACTGATACACGTTAATACCATTATCAACGCTCTAGTTTTCTCATATTCCTCTAGTACATTTGTCAAAGGAGGAGAGGACGTTTAATTATATTACGCCCTACACTGTAGTACTTGTCATACAATGTACACTGTGGTACTTGTTATGTTGCGTGTACTTTGTCTCACCGCGTACAGCAAAATGTACGAAGTGTTGGTTTCTTTTGCTATTCTTTTGTGAAAGCTTTGTATCTCAGGGCTATTCACATAATATTCATTATATTGAACGTGATCTAAAATCATGACCTTGAAGTCTTGTTCATGGTCATCATAGGAGTATTTTTTTTTTTTTTTTTTTTTTTTTGCAGCAGCAGTATAGTACTACCAATCACCCGCATTCAGTGATTGCCTGCAACCGCATAGGTATGAATACCGATCTTATTCATCATAGTTTCATAACCATATGATTATTATGAACGTAACAATAGTCGAACTTCTTTCGTTGTAATAATAATTATCTTTATCATAAATTCATCATCGATAACTATTGATCAACTTTTCAATCATTATGTTCACAATAGTACGGAAATAGGAGTAATAGTTGATCTAACAGACTGTATAGATGGGACATTTGCCAATGTATAGCCTCAGAGGCGAAAACTCTTGGGACTGTTTTGGTCCTATCTAAAGGACGCTCGGCCAGTCTGACATTTCTGTATAATGATGTGCTTCGCATATTCATAATAGTAAAAAGAACATGTTCGAAAGTCTGTTGCGCACTTCTGTAATGTATTAATAGTACAACGTAGGGAACCATATTAAGTCTAATGGCTTGTGGAATTAGTGAAGCAATCTATTAGGAAGAAAAGATATTTTAAGTCGATACTTAAAATAGGAATAGGCAAATGCAATCGAGGTTTATTAAAGATACAAAAGAACCGGCAAGAGTTCATTTGAATAAAGATAATTTTGCCTTTGACTTTGACCCACGGTATGTAGCGGTATGGTTGGTTTACTTATTAAACTTACATACCGCGTTTTGATCCATGGTGTATTTTTTTTTTTTTTTTTTTATCCACATGAGATATACATACTTCTTTGTATATGTCAATATTGTAAAAAGCCATACTTATTTCCATAGGCTGTTGAAATTTTTATTTTATCTTGCAAGGCAATTCTTATAATTCAACATCGTGCATCCCTTGTGGGATATATGATTTAAATGTGGTCGATTTTGTAAAACATGTCGTAACATATTCTAGTTGGAGTCTAAATTGTTTTTACCAATATTTGGATTTGTAAAAAGTCCTGGTATATATTTCTACCATGTTCGTTGGAGTTCAATGAAGGAGAAAGCCCATAAGAGGTATCGCAATATTTTTTTTTTTTTTTTTGTAGTGCCATAAG